>OY986062.1:3413363-3460395 GCA_963920205.1 Stenodema calcarata
CCAATTGCATCAAACGTATACGCCAGTAACGCGGGTTTCTGACGATTCTCTGTTTTTAACCCATTTTTGGAGTCTAGCACAAATTCAGGACGTGATGGCTCAATTCTGGTCGCGGATTCGTGCTCAGCAGGCCAAAATACTACGGATATGACCAATTGCATCAAACGTATACGCCAGTAACGCGGGTTTCTGACGATTTTCTCTGTTTTTAACCCATTTTTGGAGTCTAGCACAAATTCAGGACGTGATGGCTCAATTCTGGTCGCGGATTCGTGCTCAGCAGGCCAAAATACTACGGATATGAGCAATTGCATCAAACGTATACGCCAGTAACGCGGGTTTCTGACGATTTTCTCTGTTTTTAACCCATTTTTGGAGTCTAGCACAAATTCAGGACGTGATGGCTCAATTCTGGTTGCGGATTCGTGCTCAGCAGGCCAAAATACTACGGATATGACCAATTGCATCAAACGTATACGCCAGTAACGCGGGTTTCTGACGATTTTCTCTGTTTTTAACCCATTTTTGGAGTCTAGCACAAATTCAGGACGTGATGGCTCAATTCTGGTCGCGGATTCGTGCTCAGCAGGCCAAAATACTACGGATATGACCAATTGCATCAAACGTATACGCCAGTAACGCGGGTTTCTGACGATTCTCTGTTTTTAACCCATTTTTGGAGTCTAGCACAAATTCAGGACGTGATGGCTCAATTCTGGTCGCGGATTCGTGCTCAGCAGGCCAAAATACTACGGATATGACCAATTGCATCAAACGTATACGCCAGTAACGCGGGTTTCTGACGATTTTCTCTGTTTTTAACCCATTTTTGGAGTCTAGCACAAATTCAGGACGTGATGGCTCAATTCTGGTCGCGGATTCGTGCTCAGCAGGCCAAAATACTACGGATATGAGCAATTGCATCAAACGTATACGCCAGTAACGCGGGTTTCTGACGATTTTCTCTGTTTTTAACCCATTTTTGGAGTCTAGCACAAATTCAGGACGTGATGGCTCAATTCTGGTTGCGGATTCGTGCTCAGCAGGCCAAAACACTACGGATATGACCAATTGCATCAAACGTATACGCCAGTAACGCGGGTTTCTGACGATTTTCTCTGTTTTTAACCCATTTTTGGAGTCTAGCACAAATTCAGGACGTGATGGCTCAATTCTGGTTGCGGATTCGTGCTCAGCAGGCCAAAATACTACGGATATGACCAATTGCATCAAACGTATACGCCAGTAACGCGGGTTTCTGACGATTTTCTCTGTTTTTAACCCATTTTTGGAGTCTAGCACAAATTCAGGACGTGATGGCTCAATTCTGGTTGCGGATTCGTGCTCAGCAGGCCAAAATACTACGGATATGAGCAATTGCATCAAACGTATACGCCAGTAACGCGGGTCTCTGACGATTTTCTCTGTTTTTAACCCATTTTTCGAATCTAGCACAAATGCAGGACGTGATGGCTCAATTCTGGTTGCGGATTCGTGCTCAGCAGGCCAAAATACTACAGATATGACCAATTGCATCAAACGTATACGCCAGTAACGCGGGTTTCTGACGATTTTCTCTGTTTCTAACCCATTTTTGGAGTCTAGCACAAATTCAGGAAGTGATGGCTCAATTCTGGTTGCGGATTCGTGCTCAGCAGGCCAAAACACTACGGATATGACCAATTGCATCAAACGTATACGCCAGTAACGCGGGTTTCTGACGATTTTCTCTGTTTTTAACCCATTTTTCGAGTCTAGCACAAATTCAGGACGTGATGGCTCAATTCTGGTTGCGGATTCGTGCTCAGAAGGCCAAAATACTACGGATATGACCAATTGCATCAAACCTATACGCCAGTAACGCGGGTTTCTGACGATTTTCTCTGTTTTTAACCCATTTTTCGAGTCTAGCACAAATTCAGGACGTGATGGCTCAATTCTGGTTGCGGATTCGTGCTCAGCAGGCCAAAACACTACGGATATGAGCAATTGCATCAAACGTATACGCCAGTAACGCGGGTTTCTGACGATTTTCTCTGTTTTTAACCCATTTTTGGAGTCTAGCACAAATTCAGGACGTGATGGCTCAATTCTGGTTGCGGATTCGTGCTCAGTAGGCCAAAACTTTTACGGATATGACCAATTGCATCAAACGTATACGCCAGTAACGCGGGTTTCTGACGATTTTCTCTGTTTTTAACCCATTTTTGGAGTCTAGCACAAATTCAGGACGTGATGGCTCAATTCTGGTTGCGGATTCGTGCTCAGCAGGCCAAAATACTACGGATATGACCAATTGCATCAAACGTATACGCCAGTAACGCGGGTTTCTGACGATTTTCTCTGTTTTTAACCCATTTTTGGAGTCTAGCACAAATTCAGGACGTGATGGCTCAATTCTGGTTGCGGATTCGTGCTCAGCAGGCCAAAATACTACGGATATGAGCAATTGCATCAAACGTATACGCCAGTAACGCGGGTTTCTGACGAATTTCTCTGTTTTTAACACATTTTTGGAGTCTAGCACAAATTCAGGACGTGATGGCTCAATTCTGGTCGCGGATTCGTGCTCAGCAGGCCAAAATACTACGGATATGAGCAATTGCATCAAACGTATACGTCAGTAACGCGGGTTTCTGACGACTTTCTCTGTTTTTAACCCATTTTTGGAGTCTAGCACAAATTCAGGACGTGATGGCTCAATTCTGGTTGCGAATTCGTGCTCAGCAGGCCAAAATACTACGGATATGAGCAATTGCATCAAACGTATACGCCAGTAACGCGGGTTTCTGACGATTTTCTCTTTTTTTAACCCATTTTTGGAGTCTAGCACAAATTCAGGACGTGATGGCTCAATTCTGGTTGCGGATTCGTGCTCAGCAGACCAAAATACTACGGATATGACCAATTGCATCAAACGTATACGCCAGTAACGCGGGTTTCTGACGATTTTCTCTGTTTTTAACCCATTTTTGGAGTCTAGCACAAATTCAGGACGTGATGGCTCAATTCTGGTCGCGGATTCGTGCTCAGCAGGCCAAAATACTACGGATATGAGCAATTGCATCTAACGTATACGCCAGTAACGCGGGTTTCTGACGATTTTCTCTGTTTTTAACCCATTTTTGGAGTCTCGCACAAATTCAGGACGTGATGGCTCAATTCTGGTTGCGGATTCGTGCTCAGCAGGCCAAAATACTACGGATATGAGCAATTGCATCATACGTATACGCCAGTAACGCGGATTTTCTCTGTTTTTAACCCATTTTTGAAATGATAATATGGTAGCAGTAACATGAGTAATAATTGCCACTGTATGTGAGATTTGGTTACGTACAAATAGTGTGCAAAAAGTTGTAAGTAGTAAAATGAATGTTAGAGCAGCAATTACAAAATTTTTACGAAATGAGAATTTCATTCCGATCATTCCTTATTGAAACATACTGGTAGAGTGGGTTTTTTCACGTGCTAAAACTTAATTTTACAATATTTTTTAATGCATATTTGTCGCATATTTCATTAGTATTTACTGCATATTCGGGACATCTATGCTGCATAGAAATCCGGTCTTTAGTTATCACTTACTCCTCCCCAAGAGTACAATAGGCTTATCCTGCTCTCTAGCGACCAACGAGTAGGAGGCAGTTCGAAAAAGTCCTGTTGCAGCCACGTGAAGCTCCCACCTCCGCGCATCGAACTATGGACTTAACTCAAAACCCCACTTTTCCGAGATTTGCCCCAGCAAGTCTGACAGTGCGACATTATTTGATTAGTGTCGGTTCCTCGTGAAACGGGACCCGCGCGTCAGTTCACAACTTCATTTGAATACAGCACCATCACAAAATTGCCTTGTCCTGTTACGTCTTTAATTGGTTCAAATCGGTTCTCTTTAATGATCGTTACGTTGACAATGAAGGTCGTAGGCGGCTTCCAGCTGCCTCATAATCATAATCATAATCTTCATCTTTTCGATTCTTGTGACAACAAAAAAATCCGTAGAAAAAAAAATCCTTCACGAGGGGGTGGCGGAATGAAATGTGCAATAGCTGAGCGCAATTCTCAGGTGCGTTGCGAGTCGAAAGGATCGGGACGGGAATCAAAATTCGCTCGACGTACAAGTTACTTGTTCGCGTGAATTTTTGGAAGATACTCCGTTTGAGAAGGTGCACCCGGAGCTTGCAGAACTCGACGGTTCGTAAGCCAGAATTTCTAGTTGAACTACCACTTAATACCAACTTTTCAGAGTGCTAACCACAAGTGGAGGATACTTTGATTCGTTGTTTCTCTGAACTTCTCGCTACCTATTTCCTGTGGGGTCATTCAATTGATCATTTGGCTTTTAAATCTGTTTATGTTGGGATAAGCATGTAGGACTTTACGTTGAATTGAAAAACTTGGCAAATTAGGCTTGAGATGAATGTTTCTGTACTGCCTGTAGGTAGGTATCAATCAGCGCCTCAGCATGAATATTATTCATCTTGGTGACTATTGTTGTTTCATTGAGAAATGAAAATGCTGAAATTTTTTATGCTGAAGTTACTTTCTGATTGGATCTATACTTACAAAGTGAAGCGTAGAGGCCGTACGTTTGACAGTGATTGCAAGTAGCCTCAATAGCTGGACAATCACATCGTGTCTGATACCGTTGCTGGGGTCGCCTAACCTAAGTTTTTTTTATTGATTCTTTTATTGCATTTAGAGTTTTAAGGGAATCAGTGACAACAACTGAATTTCTACTAACTCCTAGTTGTACAAGGCCAAATCATTGTTTTTGAGCGATTTTGCTTTTTGCCTATGGACCTATTGAGCAACCCCTCGAAATTTGAGAGGTGTCACTGTCATGAAAATCAAGATATCCTGCCGAAAAGTAAGTAGCCATTGGGGAGTACGGCTGGATTTTTGGCTCACGAGGGCGGTCCATGATCACATGTAACCGTCACAGGTGGCATCCAAAGTTTTCTGCTCATCAGTAGCGAATCAGTGTTGGCAATCGAAAAGCTAAGTTCGCAGATGGCCAGAATCGGGCCACTTTTAGGGGGGGGGGGTGGAGTTTTAGGGGGTAAACATTACCCGCGAATTCCCAAAATAAAACAGTCTAACAAGTGACACCTCATTTTAAAGATTGTTTACAGCTGAACACGATTGTGAAGTCAGAATAGCGATATCTTATTCCGTTCTCAAACTGGAGCACTTAGAGTTGTTAATTGAGATACTCTTCACGGTTAATCTGCAGATTAACTTAGAGCATGCTCTAATTTATTTATTTATTTCATTATTACGGGCAAGCCCAATTACATTAACGGTCAGTGATACAGACAGATTACAACACTGAAATATGATTATATACAAGACTGAAATATGATTATGGAAAAGGAAGAAATGATAAAAACTTTACAATTTAGTCACCACGGATAAGAAAACATGGGTAATTTACTGTAGGACGGCACTAGGGGTATTGCAAACTACTAATCTGTTAAAGGAATGAGATATCGCAATTCTGACTTAACCATCGAGTTCAGAGATGAAAAATCTATAAAATGAGGTGTTACAAGGCAAAAAATCGCAACAAAATTTGTTATAAAACTAGTAAAATGGAAACCTACATTTTACATAAAGCCAGTTATTTCTTCGAAAACTCCCTCTTATAGCCACACTGCATGACTGTGGATTTTTTGCCGGAT
Organism: Stenodema calcarata; assembly: GCA_963920205.1. NCBI lineage: Eukaryota > Metazoa > Arthropoda > Insecta > Hemiptera > Miridae > Stenodema > Stenodema calcarata. The sequence goes on from OY986062.1 coordinate 3,419,045, forward strand.
TTTGTGGATTTTAAGCCGTAAACCCCTCTTAAAATTTATTATTTAATAATCTGGTTGAATCAAACCGGGGATGAAATTTACCAATAGAGTAGCCACTCATATTTCTTCAACAGTCCAGTGTAGATATGGGCTTATGTTAGGTACTGAATGTCTTCCTTACGTAGACACCACTTCCAGCAACTTCGTACGTTGGATACGTGTGAATTTAGATACCTTCGTTAATATGGGTAAGTTTAACTTACTAAGTTATAATAAGTCTTCAGAACTAAATAAAAGATACACAGGTAAGTAGAATGATGCAAATGGCAGGTACCTTCGATAAAAGTGTCGTGATAATCACTCATGAAGTCAGCTGTTTAAACCAACGCTTTGTGTGTAAATCACAGCTACAACGACCCCATTTTAGGCTAAAATGGGGTCGCTGTAGCTTTGATTTACTAACGTACCTAAATTTGCTTTCGTTTTGATTTGTAAATGTATAAAATCGAGGAGGCAAGAAGTTCGAGTAGATCCTCAAAAGGACTGAATACGAGTAGATTAACCTTCAGAGAAGGTAACAGGTCACGTTGCTCTACAGTACACAGCACGTACTTTCATGTTCTCTATTAGTCTGTATTAGGCAACATTTCACGTTGCACATATTTGATAGCGTATTTTTGCGTTTTTATAAGAGGTTTGTAGGTGTAACGTACCTATCGACTTTGGACGTTTATAATTACAGAACCCCCTGAACGGTTTCCAATATGAGCTTTTATTACCCGACGAAAGAAGAGGAGGACGAGATCCTGAAGGAAATTGGATACAGCAGGTCTCAACTGGAGAAGGACATTCCCTCACTTAGAAAATGGCTTGAGGAACAGACTCACCTCCCTGCCTGCCGGCTAAAAGGTAAAACACCACCTTGAGTAGAGTTTTTTCTCAAGACACACATATTTTCATACTGTGCATGTAAAAGTGACATAAGCAGACGCTCTCTTAACCGGCCTTGACGGGATTGACGCAGGGCCGGATAACGAAAAAGTCGGTTAAAGAGAAGGTACTTAGTGAACCCCCCCCCCCCCACCAAATTAAAATAAAATTAATTTTAGGCAGGTACCTATTTAATACCTACCTACGTACATAAATAGTTTTCAAAACCCTAAGAAAACAACTTTTATTCTGCATTAGAAACACACATTAAAAAAATGACATTTCACAAACTGTAAAAAAAACCCCAAAAAACACTCCGTGTAAAAATCACCCCGCCTCGCAAATATCATTCTTCAGAGGCCGGAAAAAGTTATGATATCCACTTTCCCCGCCCGCCCTTTTCCTCATTAAGGAGCTAAGTATAATGAAAAGCTTAACCACTTCACAAGCACCGTACCCCTTTCGAAATCTCCCCTTGGCGCTATTGCGAGACGTTTTTATTACTTCCACAAGCAACTAATACTTGATGGTGGTTAACGTTTTATACAAGTATTAGTTGCTTGTGGAAGTAATAAAAACGTCTCGCAATAGCGCCAAGGGGAGATTTCGAAAGGGGTACGGTGCTTGTGAAGTGGTTAAGCTTTTCATTATACTTAGCTCCTTAATGAGGAAAAGGGCGGGCGGGGAAAGTGGATATCATAACTTTTTCCGGTCTCTGAAGAATGATATTTGCGAGGCGGGGTGATTTTTACACGGAGTGTTTTTTGGGGGGATATCACATCTTTTTGTTGTTGAAGTGGGTCATTTTATAAAGAAGGTCTATGCAAAATTTCAAGTCGATTGGTCCGGTTACCCAGGCTGTACACTCGTCAAAGTTGCCAAAATTAGCCTAAATTTCATTTTTTTGTTTCTAAAAGTTTTTGGGTTGAGATAATGGGTTAAACCTTTCAAAAGGCACTGTCTGATGTTGAAACGAAGCTTTGTGCAAAATTTCAAGTCAATCCGTGAAGGTGGAAATGCCTAACTGATTAAGGAGAAGAAGAACAGGTAAGGGTGAAAAACCGGGTTTTTGAAGTTATATAACTCGGCTCCCTTTAAAGATATCGACTTGAATCTTTCAAAAGGCACTTGCTACACTTGAAACGAAGCTCCGTGCAAAATTTCAAGTCAATCGGCGAAGGTGGAGAGGCTGTAGCCTTGACCGACTGAAAAAAGTAGAAAAACATGGTAATTGGTTTTTGAAGTTATATAACTAGGCTCCCTTTAGACCTAGCGACTTGAAACTTTCAGGGCTTTCTATTATCCACACCAAAAAGATCCATACCAAATTTCAAGTTGATCGGTCTACTAGGAGCCGAGATATGGCCATAATTAGCCTAAATTTCAGTTTTTTTGTCCCTAATTTTTTTTGGGTTGAGATAATTGCTTATTTCGTTCAAATGGCACTGAGCCATGCTATAAAGAAGGTATGTAAAAAAATTCAAGTCGATTGGTCCTTTTTTGGGTTGAGATAATGGGTTAAATCTTATATAAGGCTCTGTCTCAAAGTTAAATGAAGCTCTGTGCAAAATTTCAAGTCAATCGGTCAACGTGGAGAGGCTCCAGCCTTGCCTGTCTGAACAAGGAGGAGAAGAAAAAGGAGAAGAACAATCTAAGGCCGAAAAACCGGGTTTTTGAAGGTATGTAGCTCGGCTCCCTTTAGACCTATCGATTTGAAACTTTCAGGGCTTTCTAATATACACTCAAAGAAGACCCACACTAATTTTCAAGTTGATCGGTCAAATAGGAGCCGAGATATGGATACCTCGAAAACGCGTTTCGTGACGTCCGGTAAACATACACTCGGCATCGTTCGTTTTCTCAACTTCTTTGCTTGGCGGGGCGGAACGCTACCGCGTTCCTAGATATATCGAGGGTCTCACGGCAACTTCCCACATCGTCTTTTCGGCAGAGCCCAAAAACCATCTGCCAATGACTATGTTTACTGAGTAATTCAGTAAAATAAATCGTGAGATTTAGTGTTACCTAACTTAGGTATGTACCTAACTTACACTTAGTTAAGTCGATCAGCTGGGAGAAGACGTTTCGAATGTTATGCATAGGCAGGTAACTCATTTTGGCCAAAAATGACGATGTGGGAAGTTGCCGTGAGACCCTCAATATGTAGTACAATGTACGCGGGCGCAAGTGGCAATGCAATACCAGAAGAGGCCGGTTAAAGCGGCGGGTCGGTTAAAGAGAGGACGGTTAGAGAGCGTCTGTAATAGTGGAAAATTGTGCAAACGCCTAACACGTGTATTGAAATTTTTAGAGAGCGACATCTTCCTGAGTAATTTTCTCGTCGGTTGTAAAGGGAGCATAGAGAAATCCAAAAGGAAACTCGATCATTACTACAGTTTGAGAGGGAAAGGAGATGCATTCTCAGAGCGTGGCACGTTGGATTACGTTGATGCCGTCTCCAAATACGCGTAAGATAATTTCCACGTAATAATCTGGTAAATCTTTAGCCGTACAACTAGGAGTCTTGCTCCGATATTTAGATATTTCGTTTATTAAGGGTGTTGTTGCCGAGTTGAGCGAAGAAGAAGTTTCAATTCATTTTTATAACCAGTTGTAACCTGTTGTCTTTAAAATTCTCAACACGTTGTCCAAGTTCATCGGAGCTCCCCTTTATTTTGACAATAGTGTCTCAAAATCAGCGCTATAGAGCAGGGCAGTATGTAAATCCCTGTGAAAGGTGGTCAACTTTAGGAACCGATTTCTCAGGCGCTGCTCAACCTCTCGCCTTAATTTTTCTTTTCTTTTGTCAAAAATATGATTCTGTAGAGACTGTGCCAAGGAAATACCGGCATGACTTAAAAAAAAAGTAAAAAAAAAAAAAAAAAAAGGCGAAGTTTGGAAAAAAGTGTAGAACGCGATGCCCCAAATGTTGAGATGAAAATTACGACAAACCCTTGGCACAGTTCGTGTGTGATACCAGTGGACATTAAAAAAAAAAAGTATAAAAACAAATTCACTGGTAACGGAGGAAAGTGTTCCTGAGTGCTGAACAACGGTTTTTTTTTCTGAAAAGTAGTTGTTTCCTTCACGTGACGTCGTTTTGATAGCTTCTAAACTGATCCCACACAATGTTTGAGGGTGATGGGAGGCTTTGACGACGAAGAAGAAGAAGACAAACATCAACAAGTAGGTTATAATTCGGCAGGTTACCGATGTTTGTTTAGGTTGGGTTTCTATCAGATAGATTCTATCATAATAATTCGTTCCGTCCTCCTTTGCGTGTCATTTTCGTCGGTATTGTTTGCGAGTGTTTTTTCTATTACAATGCCTAGAACACCAAAGCTTTTCAAAAACTCTATTATGGTCTAGCGATTCGTGGGAACACGGATAAAATCTTGCCAGAGATGAAAGTAGCTGTTTTGAGTAAGTACTTTTCTTCACGTCCAAACAACCCTGTAATCTAATTTGTTCTGAAGAATGGTGTCGGTATAAAAAAAAAAAAAAAATCCAGTCATGCAGCATGGCTATAAGAGCGGATTTCCGAAGAAATTTGGACATTTCAACGCTGAACACGACAGTGAAGTCAGAATTGAGATATCTCACTCCATTATCAGATTAGAACAGACTTAACATGAAGAACGTACCTATTCTTCACCTTTAAAGTAGGTACTCAAGTTTGAGAACGAAATTTACGAGAACGAAGTTTTGAGAACGAAGGTATCGCAACTTCACCACTTATTCAGCGTGTATAAACCTTTAAAATGAGGTGTCACTTGACAGACCGTTTTATTTTTGGAATTAATAGGTGAACCTCTCCCCCCCCCCCCCAGGTTAGAGCAGACATAACATGAAGATCATAATATATCAAGTACCTAACAACCACGTTTCTTTATCTTCCAAGTGCTCCAGTTTGAGAACGGAATGAGATTTCACCATCGTTTTCAGTATTAAACTCGGAGCTTCGCGCCTCGCCAGGGGGGCAAGCCCCCCTGGACCCCCCGGATGCTTACCGTTTGGAGCCTGCGGCTAAAAATCGAGAAACATGGAACATGCTTTAGCTATGTCTTCTTTCTCTGTTTGTTTGCTTGCACAACTATAAAGGTTTATAGCACTTATGCTTACTCACTACTTCTCAACTCACTATTTCTCACTACTTCTTATAGTTGTCATGACGGCAATGGATACGATGTATGTTTTCTAATTAGCTTCCCTGGTAATGAAGCTTCGACCCTCGCACACAAGATTGTTTACTAACCATTTATAACATCGCATTGTTGGATTAATATCTCGTAGATAAATATAAAACTGCGACATAAATGCGTGATAAATCGAGAGCTTTCCAACGAATGGAGAACGATTTTTGTCCGATGAAAACTAAAGAAGTTTCATTTCCCTAGAAACGACTCGGTTGTACAATCAATCAATCAATCAATCAATCAATATATTTTTATTTGCTAGGATCGCACGTAGTACATAAGCAACGTCAAAAATCTTACAAAATAGCAACGGTAAATTAAAATTGTGAGCAACAATAAAATACAGTCAAAACAGGTACAAAAGGAACAAAAAGTGTCGATAAAACTAAAATACAATAATAGAGTTAATTTTCGTCAGGAACTCCTCAAAATCATATGGAGCCAATCTGGTGAGGTACCTGATCATTTGGGCCCTAAAAGTACCAAGGGGAGCATTTCGGATATTTGTGGGGAGGGCATTAAAGAATTTAATTCCCCACCAGGTGGCACCATTACGAGTAGCAGCCAGTCGATGGAACGGAAGACAGAGATTTTTCTTATTGCGAGTTGAATAACCGTGAACAGGAGTGTGGAAAGACTCCATATTTCTCATTATGTAGCACAGGCTTTCCAGGATGTAAGCAGCAGGGACCGTTAAAATTTCTAATTCTTTATATGCAGATCTGCAATCCTCTTGGTAACGCATACCAGCGACGACTCGCACAGCCTTTCTTTGGCAAGAAAAAATCGTGGAGGAGGCAGCAGAATGCCCCCAACTAAGGATGGCATAAAGAGCTCTACTCTGAAAGCAGGCATGAAAAGCCGCCAGAACGGCCGGCCTTGATAGCCTCTCGGACAGGCGCCTCAAAAGGAAGGTGTAGCTATTGAGACACTTCCGGAGGTGCGCACAGTGAGGCCCCCAGCCGAGCTTTGGGTCAAGAACGACACCAAGAAATTTGATGTCTTCTGGATTCTTGTCGAGAGTAGACAAATCCCTCATACCAAACTTCATGACCCTGGTTTTTTCGGCATTTACCGAAAGCCTGTTCATTGTAAACCAGTCGGTAACCGCACTGAAGGCAGCCACTTCAGAGTCACACAGCGTTGAGAGCGATGGACTTTTTAAAATTAGTGAGGTGTCGTCAGCAAAAAGAATTGACTGCATTTCTAGACACAGTGGCAAATCATTTATGAAAATGAGGAACAATATTGGTCCCAAAACGGATCCCTGTGGTACGCCAAACTCAACATGCAAGGAGCGTGACAACTCATTGTTGTGTCGTACAGACTGCGTTCTACCAGAGAGGTAGCTATCAACCATAGAAATCGCAATGTCAGAAAAATTATATTTACGGAGCTTTTCCAGAAGAAGTGGATGGGAGATACAATCGAAACACTTTGCGACATCCACAAAAGTTGCAGAAGAGTATTCACCAGCCTCGAATGCAGTTGCCACAAAATCAGTTAATTTTTGAATGGCGTCGAAGGTGGATCTACCAAGGCGAAAACCAAACTGCGAAACACTAAAAAGCTTGTTTTTCTCAAAAAATTCATTTATATCAAACTTCAGGGATTTTTCAAACACTTTTGTACGTGAAAATCATTAAAAAATTTCGTCACCCATTTTTCGTGACACATTCCGCGTGACATTTTTCGGCTAGTTAGTCCAAGGCTAAAGCATGTTCCATGCTAAAAAAACCTTTAAAATGAGGTGTCACTTGTCAGTTTCAAATGTTTCATTTTGGGAATTCATGAGGAATCCCCCCCCCCTAAATATCCCCAAAACCCCCCTTATAGTGGCCTGATTCTCCCCATTTTCGAAGTACCTACTGCTTCGAAAGCGAGCTCATACGATCATGCTGCATAAGTGAAAATTTTTCCCTTTTTTATTCAAAATGAGCACTTTTAATGAAAATTCATGATTTTCGATTGCGGCCCCTTAAGAATCCATGAATTTCAAATTTGGAAAAATTGGCGCACTACGAAAAAAAGGTTGCCGATCCCTGCACTACGTACTTGACAATAATAATTAATGAGAATTCATAATAATAATTAACCTATCAACTAGTGATCTAGACGGAAGAGTGATCTGCACAAAAAAGATAATAAATCGTTGTAAGTTTTAAAGTAGGTTTACTTTTGAACAGTTAGGAACTTTGTCGATTGGAGGTTAGATATTATTTGTCAATAAGGGTAGTATCCTGCATTTTGTTTCGACTGGTGCTGTTATGTATGGCATTACACTATGGTGCTGTTAAGTATGGCAAAACCGCAGCTTAGAGAAGATATAAGGGGCTTGAGATGTTGGTTAACGATCATCTGATCGATTTTGGAGTCTACCAAGGCAGTGGTTGGCTCAGTGAGTCCCCTCAGTGAGTCCTCTCATATATATGTTTCGTATATGTTTCAACGGTTACGTTACGTTACATTACATTACATTTCTGGTGAGACATGTAGTGGCTTACTGAAAAGGTTTCTTCATATTTTCAGAGCGATCGTTGAACTGCCGAAACCAACTCCCGAGGGGAACTCAATCTCGATGACGATGGCGATGGACGACAACTTGGACTTGTACGAACCAATCGATACTATGAAAAAGTTGGCTATCTTGTTCGAGCTCAGGCTGCGATCAGTCCCCATCTCCAGACAACACATTTACGTTTTGGACTCCTCTAACTACAGCATTTCGCATTTCATGAAAATCCCTCCCTCTGCAAACAGGATGTTCGTATCATTTTTTCAGGTAGAAATGAAATTTTTACCTACAGGTATATAATATGGTAGGTGCGCCTAATAAGGCCTCGTGTAATAAGGTAGGTGAAGTGACTTTGTAGCTCAAATAAATGATTCATTGGATTTATTCGGATAATTGATAGGTACCGCCGCAATCAAGCACATGCTTCGAATTTTAAGAGAGATTTTTCACGGCGAAATTACTGGACTGATTACCTTGAAACTTGACAATGTCATATGTTAGGTTTGAAACGTTTTGAATATGTTTTCAACTTAAATTTCGAAAATATGTCAAGTAACTCCTACTAAGGCCACGTACACACGCGACATACACGAATCTTCAGGACAGATGAAGCAGTAACAGAATCCATTCGTGTCTGCAACCCTGGTGCTTTTTTCATAGGCCAGAGAGGATATCTTCAAGATCGACAGGTGATATTAAGTGTCTTCCAAATTTTGGATCTCGTAAGAGATCTGGAGAGGACCGCACCTCCAGGATATGTGGGACTCAAACTTGAAACCTCACCTACTTTTTCCGTGTCGAAGCTCATTCTGGGTCTTACTTAATTGGCAGTACGGTCCTCTGAGAACCAGAGCCTTCTCAACAATAGACTGCCACTCCTTCCTATCCTGGGCATGGCTCTTCCATCTTCGGACACCAAGTCAGGTCAGGTCCTCCTCAACATCCTCCAGCCAGCGCAGACGTGGCCTTCCCCTTGACTGTCTTCCACCTGGCACACCGTTCAACGCTCTTTATGGATACCTTTCTGGAGTCATCCTCTCCACACGACCTAACCATCTAAATCGAGCTTGTCTTATGAATGCCACCATAATGTCCGGATCACCATACAGGCGTCTTAGCTCTTCATTCCTTCTGATTCTCCAGACTCTCATCCTGGGTCTGTTTAAGACATTCTTCCCGTTGTCGGTTCTCGGCCTCCTTTCGTTGCCCTTCCCCTCATGATGCTCTCTACATATTCTGACGTGTGGGTTCAATGCTACTCACTCTGCAACATCATGGCAACTACTAGTTCTAATCATGGGCGTGAGAGTCCATGCCCTGAGATGAGTCAGGAAATCATTTACACGACCCCTTTGTAGCTTCACTTGGATGTCAGGAACCGACTGGGCAGTGTATCTCCCTCTCAACTCACCCATCCACATCTCCTGTCATCTTGTCATTGTGCGCTCTGTTTCTTCTCTGGAAATGCGGGATCTCTTTCCTTCAACTCCCCGGTTACACATCTGCTTCTTTTCTACAGCCAGCAGCTGTACTGCTGGTATCGCTGGTTCTGACACTGTCCTGTAGGGGCATGCAATCCGCGGTGCTCCTCTACGTTGCACAGCTACCACGCACTTAGTGCTGGTGCTTGGGCCTGCTTGAGAGGTTCGTGTTGGATTTTTCGAGGCTTTCGTTCACCCTACTCTTTTTTCATTCGTAGCTTCTTGCACCTGAAACAAAGATCGAGTCACTTTGCTCCCCATATAGTTGAAACCTGTCTTCCTCTCTTTGGAAGACATCGTTATTTTAGGGGTTGTTAAAATGTCTGAGAACGACTTCCGACTGGACGTTGGAAGGCTGGAGCATCGAGGATCGCCATGGGTCACGACAATGGCAGTGGTCGACGTTTCATCAGGTAGACCAGGAACGACTTGTTCATCACGACATTCCTCTTTTTCCATGATTTGCCTAATCAATTTTTCATCATCATTTGCGGGGGATTGTGTTGCCCCACCGTTTGCAGTCGGGTCTTCCTGGCCTCATTGGGATACACACAACTTTTCCTTTTTCCCATGAGTGTTTCTGTAATTTCTTATGACTTCATCCAATAACCATCAACACCTATCAATTCTACGTTAATTCACAATAAATTGATTATTCCAGAGCTTAGCTAATACTCACCGTTTTGTAGGATCTGTTTCCTCTAAACCCCATAAATCAGCTTTGATTCAGGCGCTGCTATCGGTACACCTACATTATACTAGAACTAGAGACTGGTAGAGATTTCAATGAAGTTCAAAAAGTATAAACGAAATTTTCCAGCCAAGAAACCGAATTTTTCGTTCATTTCCGAATAATATTTCTGCTTCATTGTCCTAATAATTTGCCACTTGTTCATCGCTGCAATACATGAATCTATACTGTTACATAATTAGTTATTACACTCACTGTAGTTACAAATTATTGGTTGATAACATATGAAAAATAGATCATTCTTAAACCAATGCTTGATGTGTTCACTAGATTATTGTGAGATATTTCATTGGCGACGAGGATAAACCTAATATGAGCACAAGAAGACAGCGAGATCACTCTCGTCAGGAGGAGGTACCACTAGAGCTGGGCGCCGGTGATGTAAGACAAAATAGATCGAATCAGGACAGGATAAAGATCGATATAAGGCATTTCGACCCAGACATGCACACGTGGGAATATTACTTGCCGTATTTCGAGTTAGAATTGAAATGAGCCAGAATTATGGATGAGGAAGATCGGCGAGATTTACTACTTACGACAGTAGGGAACCAAGCTTTCAAAATGTTAGTGGACTATTTTAGACCTACTATGGTAACAGAAATCACATACAGCGAAATAATTAGAGTCATCAATAAATTTTATAACAAACAGTATACCGTCACAACAGATCGTGTAACGTTTACCATGCGAAAGAGGGCAATTCATTCCAGGCAAAGACAATAGCCCAGCAGATGCTCTATCACGATTACCACTAGAAGTGGAAAATGTGGAGGACAAAAAAGAATACGGAAGGAAGATAGCACAAACAAGGTTGAAGGACATAGGGGTATCAAAGAAACTTTTGAAAAGAAGAACAGAACAAGATGAAACGTTGAATAAAATAACAAGATGTCTGCAGCAGGGGTGGCCAGCAAAAGAGAATTTGGCAAAAGAGTTGTGGACGTTCAATGAGAAGAAAGAGGAATTGTCATATGAAGAAGGGGTTCTACTTTGGAAGGGTAGAATAGTGGTCCCCGCGTCCCTACAACAAGATGTTCTGCACATATTACACGAAGGACATCCAGGTGTCTCAGCAATGAGGTCAATAGCCAGAATGCACCTGTGGTGGCCAGCACTCGACAAGGATATCGAAATATTTTTGAAGACGTGTAAACCGTGCCAGGAAAACAGGCCGTGGGATCCGGAATCACCCTTATATTCCTGGAATATACCAACGGAGCCATGGTCACGTTTGCATGTTGATTTTGCGGAGTCATTTGAGGGACAGAACTGGTTAATCCTGGTGGATGCAATGTCAAAATGGCTGGAAATTGTCCCCATGAAACAGATAACGAGCGAAAAAACAGTGGGGGTTTTAGAAGATATTTTTTCACGGTTTGGACTACCTAAAGTCATTGTCTCGGACAATGGGCCACAGTGGACCTCGGGCAACTTCAAGGAGTTTTGCCAACATAACAATGTTCACCATGTGCTAACAACACCGTACCATCCACGATCCAATGGGTTAGCGGAGAGAGCCGTGCGAACGTTCAAACAGCGTTATGGATCAAGTAAGAGCAGCAAGCAGGGCCTACAAACACGGTTGAACCAGTTTTTATTTTCGTATAGGGTGAGTAGCCACCGAACCACGGGACGAACACCAGCAGAGTTAATGTTAGGGCGCCAATTACGAACCAGAATCTCTCTATTGAAGCCAGACTTGGCAGGAAGGCTGGATGAAGAGCTGGTAAAGCAGAAGCTCAACCACGATAGAGCACCGCTAAAGGAATTTTTGGAGGGAGAGACGGTGTGGGTAAAGCGAAAGAAAGACGACAAGAAGTTTTCAGAAGGAACAGTAAAGAAGAAGACAGGACCGTTATCCTATATAGTCGTGGTTGAGGGGGTGGAGCGCCGAGTCCACGCTGACCACATGCGAAAGGCGCATGGAACTTAAAGGGGGAGGAATGTTACATCATTAGTTATTACACTCACTGTAGTTACAAATTATTGGTTGATAACATATGAAAAATAGTTCATTCTTAAACCAATGCTTGATGTGTTCACTAGATTATTGTGAGATATTTCATATACAATGATACCGTTCTGTCAACAAGGACGCCTATCCAGTGAGGGTGAAGAAGATTCTAATAACGAACGTTCCTTCAGTTTTGGCCGCAGCCATCAACACCGTGGTTGTTCCGTTCTTCAGCAAGAAAATGAAAGAAAGAGTAAGTCAAATTGAGATAACACATCCATTTCGGGTGCAGGTCCCGTTAGTTTGTTTCACTTGTGGTTTGACTTTTGAAAATCGCTACGAAATGCCGTTCATTTTAATCTCCTACTTCTAATAGTAAGCACATTTCTAATATTAAACATTTGCTAATATGGTCATAACATCTAGGCCATCCTGAGTTTTGAATATAAGTACCACTTTGCAGCAGTCCCTGGTGCGAGTGTCACAAATATCAGATATTAGATTCTAATCATTTTATTCAAAATTCTCTCAAAATGCATCTAAAAATTCCATTTTATTAGCAAACGTTTGATTGGGGTTTGTGTTTCAGATTCAGTTGACCAGTGATTCGACCGAAAAAGCATTCAAATACGTTGAGTTGCTCCCACGTGACATTGAAGGAGGAAAAGCAAGTGGAATCAAAGAATTGAACGGTAGGAACGTATCTTTGTTAAGTTAACTTGTTTTCAAAAACCGTGTAAACCCTTTGTACGTACGATTATGTTCCTGGGCGAGAGAGCGAGTTAATGTCCTTTCAACCCTATAATTTTGTGAAATTGGGAACATGTGCAGGTGCTTGTTTGAAGTATAAACGTACCTCTATGCTCCCGAGTACAGAAGTGAAATATAATTATATAGAGGTGGAATCAGTGGCGGCTACTGATAGGCATGTTCACCCCCAGCCAATAAACCAAAAATAATAGCCAAATTCTCCCTATCTGAGGGTATTGGCTAAGGTTAACCAAAGGGGCTGTCGATAGAAAACAGGATTTCACTATTTGGATCGATGAGCGAAACAGAGCCGCACCGGGAACTTGACCAATAGGTGAGCTCCCACTGAGTGGTCAGGTGTTTCTCTTTGCTGACGATACAGCACTCTTCTGTAAAGGCGAAACGTGGAATGATGTGTTCTCTTTAGCCAACAAGGACATGAGAACGTTGTTCGGTTGGCTATCTGCCAACACCATCAGTCTAAATGTTGATAAAAATAAATACCTCTTGCTTTCTCCGAGTAGAAACAACCTGAGAATCCACTGCTGCCATCAAACGGGTTTGAATGGTTGTTCATGCGCTATTATAGAGAGAGTAAACTCCGCTCGTTATTTGGGTACCTACTGTATTAGACGAGAACCTGCGTTGGGATTTGCACATTTCATACCTAACGAGACGCTTGGTCAAGTTAACAACATTTTCTATGATCTATCAAGAGTGTGTTAAACTCAAGCTCCTTGTAGTTCTGTATAAGTCCTTAGTACAGTGTTATTTACTTTGGAATTCTGGCTTGGGTGGGGGGGGGGGGCGTTCCGTCTGTTTTAAAACCCTTAAAAGTGGTCCAAAAGTCCATCTTGAAATGTATTGCTCACAAACCCAAAAGATTCTCCTCAAGTCAGTTGTTTCCCATAGTTCCTCTCGCCGTCTTGCTTAATGCCAATTATTAGGCTTCTATTACTTGATATGGTACTACCTTTCTTTGTTCCATTTCTTTTTGTGCGATGCTCCCCCACTCAGCACGGAACCTAGTTCTATGTAGTGGGGTAGTTCCACTACAAAAACGTTTTTCCTGATATTGCTTTCAAAGTTCCAACTCTTTTCGATGTGGCAACCTTCAGCAAATCGACAAATTGCCGCTTACCTTGTTATCGATGTTCTATTTTCTGTTCAATTTAATTTCGCATTTACGAGTTGAGCGGAAGATTGGCAGTTACCAGGTTTTTGCAATTTAGGTTTATGGTCTGGGAGAATTTTTCAAAAACCAAGCATAAAAATGATACCTACTTGGAGTAATTTTTTGGACATTTTGACCAAATAGTTGGAAACCGCACACCGAAAAACCCCAAGATACGAAGTTTAACTCCTTAATTTCCATAGTAACTACCAAAACTATGTGTACGTTTGTAAAAACTGGACGCGTTTTTCTCAAAATCGACTTTTGTCGCTTACCAGGTATGTATTTGCATAACGCGGTCCAATTATACAGGTAGAACGATGGACACAGTTTCCTGGCGGGAACTTTGATCTCCGTATGGGAGAGGAATCCATCTGACTAGCGGTTGTTCACTTCTGACACCAGTTGTTAGGATATTTGCCTTAGAATTTGTGATGTATGGTTTGCGGAGTATCCCTGTAACCCGGGGAGGTTAGGCAATTCTGCCCACCCAGAGGGTTATTCTGGTTTGCTGTCACAGACCAGGTACCCTCCAAACGGTGGAACCAAAAACACAGGAAGGAAACAACTTAGCAAACCATTACAACTGGTCGTGTCTCTGCAACATAGTGTCCACCTTTCTACCCATAAGATTCCATAACATCTTTGGATAAATCGATATCCATCTCTACTTCATATACGTGAACTGTGTTGATATATTTGAACTAAAAATGTTTATTATTCCCCCTTTGCAGAAGCCTGGGCAAATGTGATAAAATCTTCTCCAATTATCAAAGACCTACTTCCGCAATTCCAAGAAGTGGTCGACGAGAGCAAAAGGCCGCAATTGAACAACGGCAATGACGACCCGTACTTCGGCCTTCACGGCTCCATCAAGACTCTGGTTTTGGATTGACACTGAAGATTTAAAACAAGACGACTGACATCGCTAGAATTCCCTGGCAGAAGGGCGAACAAGGTTTTGGGAAAGCGCAATTTTCTCTAGCGAATTAAAAAACTGTACCACCCAGCTTGACGTAGCTACTCCTAGATTCGTACTAATTTCCTATATCTTACCATAATTTTGGATTAGTTCTATCACTAATTATTAGTATTATACAAGTCGAGTTGTGATTGAAAAGGTCGTTTTCCTCGTAACGTTGACCCTTTTGCAGTTTCTGTGCTGACTAGTAACAGTGACATTCGCCTCAAGTACGTCCGAAATCTCCATATTATAATTTTTCGGTGGTCAATAATAAATCATTATGACGCAGTAGTACCATGGCAGTTCAATGTTGGTAGATACCTTACTCATCTATTTAAGAAAAAATCGCGTTTCTACACCGTTTGTATCTACAAATCAGGAAAGCAAGAACTCCGTTATTTCTTTAAAATTGTCATTCAAACCCTCCGTTTAAACAAAAGTTTTCAAACAATCTATTTTTACATTAAATACAATTATTGTGAACAGCTTTAAAAAAAAAAGAAAAAAAAAGCCAGCAACGTAAACATTCTTTATTCTAGATATTTATTCTACGCCACTAGTTTTTCGAAAGGGACTTTGGTAAACCACAATTGAGTAGGCCACTTGCAAAACGCTCTAATAAAAACTCTCAATAGAAAATCGCAAAAGCCAGCTAAATTCATAGGATCATAAAAAATCCTAAAAAATCATAGGATTTCTGCTGCAGAATTTCATCTTTTTTCAAGTTCAAGAAATTTTGTTATTTCAATTTTAATTTTGAAATTACCTCGTGTTGCATCGGTAGAGAGTTTTTGGCTCACCATTTGTGGAAATTGTAAACTATCAAAGGTTTAAGAGCAGTAGGATTCCTATTTTTACTTATTTATTTTTTTTCAACATTTATGCAATTATAAACTCATTTATTTGGCGAAAACCTTCGAAAGTTGAAAAACAACATGTACTTAGTGACACTTAGTTACTGTTACTAAGTTGGTGTATTCGTCTTGTACCTACATCATGTATAGGTCAGGAATTAAATTAATTAGGTATGTGGTAAAACTTGATGAAAAACTCACTGAAGGCATTGAAACTTTGATGATTGAAAGTAAAAATCGAATAAAAACGAGAAACATTTTTTAGAACCAAAGAAAGAATCCTCAATTATTTAATCCTCATCACTTTCCATCATTTTCTCTAAAACAACTTTCTTTATTTTGGATGTTGAAGGTAGATGGGTCAAGTTGACCATTTCTTCCAGTAGACTGGCTGTTTCCTCAAATCCGAACATCGCTCAAAAGCGTTCCCCCCTAACGACAGCGAACGCTGACAAAATGATTTTATTAAATTGGTTATTGATTTCGAACAGTAGAAATGTCCACTAAGAGGGACCCTCTGCTGGGTTTTAATCATTTTCGAAAAGTGGTCAAACCCGAAGTTTTATGGTTCCACCATAAATTGTGTACAATTGCACTACCTAAATATGTATGACTTGTTTGAGGGGGATATGGAAATCCCTGTGATATAGGATGTGTGCACAGGGTCATGGATGAAACGAGACAACTTTTGGTACTTACTGAAAAATAGTTTTATTACACGAAAATTATACAATGTACAGCTGCTACAGTGGACTCGTTATCTATTAAACACAAAATCTATATATCACAAAAAATGTCTTACATACACCGTAACAGCGAAGGTACCAGAAGGTTAAAGGATGACCAGGTAGTACATTTTACGCGGCTTTGGCGTCGATCTCTTCGAGGAGTTTCTTGTCGTAAAGGAAATCGGCGATTTGCCCGTAGCCGTCCTTCATTTTGTAAAGTGTGGAAATGCGGCCGGCCAGCTCCCTCTGGCCCTTGAGCTGCTCGTCGAGGAGGTCCGTGATGAGCCAGTCGACCATCTGCAAATGAAGGGAAATGGGATGCGGTAAGTTATTTGTGCATATAAATGTATATTTGGAGGCTACTGCTTGTAAATTCCTAATTTCGACGGTGAAGAATTGAGACCTCGTATTAAGGACGCAACATCGGAACCAAATAATCGATTATAACATCAAATGAGTTTGGAAACACAATGGTAAAGAAGGGTGTATAACAGTGTGGGACAAAGTGGGTTTTGAAACAGGAGAAATGAGGAGGACTTGACGGCTTTTGGAACTCCATTCCCATTGGACATAGTGGATTTTGGAAAGCAACACGACTCTTCAGGATCATTTTGAGAGGGACTTAGTGGGCTTAAAAAGAAAACAACTTCACCAATCGATTCGTCATTTTCGATTTTATTGAAATCGATAATGATCTCGAATTTTTCGAAAATAGGACAAAGTGGCTTTTGGAACTGGACGACTCAAGTGCTCGTTTTGATTGCATTTCCTACCAAATTTAACGAAAAAACTGATCAACTCGTGCCCTTTTCGTAATCTTCACACGTCCCTTGACGGAAATATGCTGTCCTACTGTCAATTTTCGGACCCAATGGAATTGCCCATTGTATTAATCTCTGCACCCAAAGTCGTAATAGCCACTGAGCGACCATTGGAAAGGGGTTGTCAAGGAATGACAATGATAATATCATGTTACGCTAACAACTACCGTATGAGGAGCAGATAGAATGACAACCGCAAATAGAGAAGTTCCCAACGAGCTAACAACAGGACTCTGAACACAGATAAGAACAACCGAACAAAGTGATCACCTACACCAAACAAACACATTCGAGTTGAGCCGATAAAGAGGACAAGTGCTATCGTGTGTGAGCATGACATTGTGTCTGTATTGACTCGAACTCGTGACGGCAGAGATAAAGTCAGGCGACGATCTGATAGAGGAAACCAGAGGACAAAAAGAATTTACAGAGAACGATTGTTGAGTATAAAGATGGTATTGTCACGTAACGTACAACGATATTTGGGAGAGAAAATGGTGATGGGATTTGGTAGACTGAGTAAAACCTAATTTTTGGGTCCCTCGATATATAATTTTAATGGAATGAAACTGAATATTTCACTCACTTATCAATGGGTAATACAATACAACACCAAGACCTAATACAATGACTGCCTGAAAGACAATTTCATAAAAAAAGTTTTTTTGATAAAAATTTTCAAAACGTTGAGTCAAATTTGATTTTTTTTTTTTTTTTAGTAAAGGCAAAATGTTTAGCCATTTTGCACAACTCTCTTTAAAAACTAAATGTAACGCCTGGCTGTAATGGTGGCGAGGCAAATGAACGATTTATTTTGAATTTTAGAAGCCCAGCTACATGATTAGGCTCAGTACGTAAACCTCTACTTCAATATAAAATGTCGGTAAGTTGACAATTCGATCAGTAGTCCAGTCAATAAAGCCGTATAGAGTGCGTTGAAGAGGAGAATCCTCATTCCTTCGAAAATGTGTTCATTTAGAGTAGCTACTTATTGAACATACTAAAAGTCCTGGCTTGTGAGGTGGGGCTTGTAGGTCCCATTTTTCAGTTTTTCGCTTATATAACGACAACGGTGTACTTTTTGATATACCATTCTAATTACACAATGAAAGCCAATTTATCTCGATCAGGTTCTAAGTTAGAGCAATTTCAAGAATTCCGTCAAACACTTACATTTCCACCTTTAAAGACATTTTCATTTCTCTCGTAATTTTTGATCAAATCCTTCAATATATAAGTTAACCCACTAAGTTAAGGACCACCCTGTATATATGTATATACATGCATGTTGTAAATGAACAAATATCTAACCATTAAATATGAAGTTTTCTCGGGAATTTAATTCAAAAAGCCTTTGAGCATTTTTAATAGAGTATAATATACTATATTATATTATACGTTTATTGAACATTTTTGCGTACCAACAGTCCTGAATATTTAATATTCAGGACTTGTGGTACGCAAAAATTCTCAAAAAGTCAATTGGTACGCAGGTGCAAAAAAGGTTGGGAACCCCTGGTGTAGAGGGTATCGTACACATTTCTAGGAAAAGGAAGCTAATGTTCTCGGTCAAAATTTTTTGAAGCTCGAATTTCCACAAAACAAATTGTATACCAAAATCCGTTCCAGACCATCCTGAATCCACTGCCAAAATATTTGTCATTCCAGAGGAATGACAAATAGAACTCAATAGAATTAAAATTAAAAAATTTTAACTTTGCATAAAAAAATCTGTCTTGGCCATCGAAAGGCTAAGTTCATAGATTGGCAGAACCTGGCAACTTTAAGGGGAGTTTTATGGGGGAGTCTGGTTGGGCAGACCAGATCTTCCCTCGAAAATGTTTAATAAATAAGGCTATCGGTAGCTTACCTAACTCCAAACAGTTTTTGGCGATAGGTAAACGAAAATAATATACATATATTATCATATATGATTATTTCAGTTATAAAATACGAAGGTTTTGATATGGTGGGGGGGGGGGGGGGCTTGATGAACAAATTTCACAAAAACAAGTTGGGGCCATGAAAGATATAATAAAAACTATTTACCAAAGGAAAATGAAAGTACAGACCCCCAAATAATCAATATCAGAACCACAATTATGTCTGGGACACGATTCCGCTCATAAAGCGATGGAATAATGATACAGATGGATGAAATTAGGTCGCAATATTGAGATATCAGAGTTCATATCATGTAGAATTCCTTGTTCAGCAGTTCGGCATTTTTATCGTGAGCACATGGCGAGTTATCGCGGTTTTCAAAATGATAACGACCGACAGCAACTAATCAATTGTGAATACAGAAACGATAACAGTATTTACATTTATTCTTTCGATAAGGTAGAAAAAGGAACTACGAGTTCAGCTTGCCCGGATTACTGCTGGTCAAATGTGAAAATATCCAGAACGCTAAACAGCGAGCGAAAAATACCGACGAACCAGCAGTTGAACTATTACTGATAATGGATAATGAAAATACCCAAAATGTTTGGTTTAGCAAGACTGTAGTAAATTCACATATATACCAAATTTTATGAACACATAAATATACCATTAAATGCATTTATATTAATCATATTTATTTATTATGTGGAAAAAATTGAATTTTATGGACATGAACTATTAACTTTGCTTTTGGCTCTATGGCCCTTTCTTGTACATAGTGTCCTTTTCCTGTCCCCTATAGTCCTGAAAAGGGAACCTATAGTTCATACAGGACTGTAGGGTCCAGAAAAGAGACCCTGTAGTCTGTATGTCTATAGAGGCTAAAAAAGGGACGTTATGTCCAGGATAGGGACCCTATAGTTCGAACAGGGCTATTGGGTCCAGAAAAGAGACTGTGTAGTCCATAAAGGACAATAGAGGCTAAAAAAGGGACATTACGTCCAGGATAGGGAACCTATAGTTCGGACAGAACTATTTGGGGCCAGGAAAAGGACTTTACGTCCAAGAAAGGGCTACAGAGCCAAAAGCGAACCTATTATTTTAAATCCATTGAAATTCCAGTTTTTCACATATTAATAAATCGATAGTGAAGGTGTAAAACCGTCTAAGACGAAATTTGGCCGAAAATAAGGTTTTGAGCTATACTGGTAAAATGTGGCCTTGCGCACCTTCTTGATCCTTTAGAATTCCAGGAGCAATAACACAGATCTGCAAGGAGCAGCTGGAGGTTATTTCAGAAGTAATTTTCTGCCTAGAATCTGAATCCAAGCTACGAATTGTCCTATCACGTCTGAATATTGAGATATTTGAGGTTATGTACACGAAAAATTGCTATT
This sequence comes from Stenodema calcarata, assembly GCA_963920205.1. NCBI lineage: Eukaryota > Metazoa > Arthropoda > Insecta > Hemiptera > Miridae > Stenodema > Stenodema calcarata. The sequence goes on from OY986062.1 coordinate 3,439,429, forward strand.
TTGGCTAGTGTTGAGGTTAGATACAGGCTGCATAAAATTTTTGTTTTTCTTTTCCACATATTACATCATTTAGTACTACTCTTTCCCTTTAAAATGCGACTTTGAATGATACTGTAGGATGTTTCTTTCAGAAGTTATGGCTTTTTTAGGTGAGGAGATGAAAAGCTTCTGCTGGTTTAAACAAACCCTTTTTTATCATACAATTTTTAAACCATGTTTACAAACATATAACTAGGAGGTTTTCGAGGATACTAATCACGATATGGTTCAAAACTTGTATGTTAAAAAAGGGTTTTTATAACCCAGCAGAAGCTTTTCGTGTCATCTCCTCACCTAAAAATCGCCATAATTTCCGAAAGGAGCATCTTACAGTATCAGTCAAAGACTCATTTTAAAAGGAAAGAGTAATATCTACTGGATGATGTAACGTGTAGAAAAAAATTAGAATAATTTGGTCCACTTTGTATCTAACCTCAACAATAGCCAAATTAGCCATTTTTTCGTGTACATAACTTCAAATACCTCAAATTCAGACGTGATAGGACAATGCTTAGCTTGGATTCAGATTCTACGCAGAAAATTACTTCTGAAATAACCTCAGGTTGCTCAACAACAACCAGAATAGTTTGTGAAACCCCTTAAGTTTATTATGTAAGTAATTACGCAATATAGGGTTTTTTTCGTCTCCTGAAAAGTGTATGATTTTTGACTTGGAAGGTTTTACACTTTCACTGTCGAAATGTGATGAATATAAATGAATTTCAATATATGTGTCGAAATTCATAAAATTTGGTAAATATGTGAATTTACTACATCGCTACATCGACAGTGGCAATAGTGACTGGTGTTTCCTACCGAGTTGTACTGGGTGTTTGGCTTGGGGCAGCTAACTCAGTTACTTAACTGTTTTATCGCAGAATGTGTAGTAAACGTCAAACATTATCGACAGGTAAACCACTCGTTCACACTGGTAACAATAAACAGTGAGGGTGCGTTGGACGTCAAAAACGTATGATCGAACCTATTCCAAGAAAAATTGGTTAGGTACATGATTCCTGCTTCGTGGTTTTAATTGACAAGGTTATTCGCTGTGTAAGTTTCCCAAGACCAAAGATCCGGCAAATAAACGGCCTCATACATTGGACAGAGTCTAAAAACGAATAATTGAAGAAGATCGTGCGTTCGTAACAACACAAGATTAGCTGCTTCCTATGGTGACGCTCTGATGTCACTTCCTACAGAGAACGCCCGTTTGGAGAGCGCAAGATAGGCCTAACATGGTCCCCTTCAACAATGGGATCGGTTGGATTAAACAACAATGGACATTATTAATGCGTGAATTCATAATCTTATCTCAGGGTCGGTCTCGAAATAGTACTCAGAGGGTTACATCAACCGAAGGCACTCGAGTGGACATCACAAAGAGACAGAAAAAAATTAATTTGATACGGTGAGTGCAAGGTGCGGCAGAATTGAGTTCCACATGTCAGAGGTAAATACTGAAAAAACTGCACAAGATACGAATTAAAACTTCTTGATCATTAAAAGCACTTAGGGTAAAGGGTCCAATGGTTGCCTACCTCAAGAGTTATCATATATAACGATATAAGTTCGAGCTTCCACGTTCCTTGACCCTTGTAATCAAACTACAAACTAACCTGCACACAATACTCTAGTACAGTAACCTCAGAGTACCTAGTTTTTCTCCAGTATTCATTGTAAGTGGAAGGTGTCAGGTTGCCCTCGTATTCTTCTGATTTCGGTAGGCAAAGTTAATCTCATTCTTACGGTTTACTTATTAAGGTTTTCCTAGCTACCTGGTGATTATATTCATCAATTTCTGTTTTGTTCTCGATAGGCCGTTCGTTTACTCAGAGATTGGTACCAAATTCCTCAAAAAAGAACGAAAAATGTGCTCACAATATCGCTGAGCAACCATTGGTACGCTTATTCACGCCTGTGCCTAGTCGTTGCTCACTGGACAACTGGATGAGGAATATGAATGTGAGGAAGATTACTTCATCCCTCTGTTACCAACCGATGCCATCGTCGAAAACAAATATGAACCAGATGAAAAGATCATTAGTGAAGTCCTAGAATATATCAAAGGAGAAAAGCCCAGCAGGCTCTACTATATGTTTCAGATGTGGAGGAGCCATCAGCAATGTAAGAGTTGGAAAAAACGCGATATTTGCCAGAAGCGATTCCATACGCAATGCTTTGTTGAAAAATGTTTTTAGTCAACTTCACTGGGTTCTGCTTGAAACGTAACATGAGCTGTGACAGGAAGAGACAGTCTAATTGACCTTGTCCGTAATATTTAGAGTAAGGCATCAAAATTAAAATTGGATATTACAAATATGGGTATAGCTGCAGTAAGCTATTATGTGATTTCAGTAGTTTAATTATGAAAGATAGAAGACGGGTTTTATTGCAATTTGTAATTAAAGTTTTTTTGTTGTTCCTCTTAAAATTGTTCTTGTTTTTCAATGCTTTCCTTGCTGACTGATAAATATTTGGAGAGCCGAAATCTATAAAATGTTGAATGTTGTATGCTTGTAAATTGCATCATTTTCCGCTTCAATGCGTGAAATTTCAAGTGGGCAACGATTGGGCCGCTGATGGGCAACCACAGGAGCATCTGGGAAACGATTGGACCAGAAACAAGTTTTGAGTTTGAAATCAAGTGATTAATTTGTTTTCTATCGGATTTAAAAATTCCTTCCCTAGGTTTCATCGTTGAAAACCCCTCTTTCGAATTTAAAAAAGATTGAAAATTTCTGAGGGATAGGGTAGAACTGAGACCTAGTTATAGGTCAAGAAAAAGCTTAAGAGGGCAACGGTTGGGCCCCTCACCCTACTATACGATGTCGATTTTTAAGGGAAAAGGATTTTTAAAAATATGATATTGACTGGAGAGGAACTAGACATAGTTGTAACTCCATCCTTGCTGCGTTGTCTCCCAGCAGTTTGGTCTACCAGAGATCCGTTTTGGGACCAATATTGTTCATATTTTCATAAATGATTTGCCACTGTGTCTAGAAATGCAGTAAATTATTTTTGCTGACGACACCTCACTAATTTTAAAAAGCCCATCGCTCTCCTCGCTGGGTGATTCAATGTGAAGCCACGCCAAGACAAACTCACTGGACAGACAAGAGGCGATATGAAGCCTGAACTAATAGCAATACCCTTCCGCGATTGACTTGAAGTTTTGAAATGGCGGAGAGCGCCAAGATGTCCAATAAGAAGAAATTTATTTTTCTTATTAGTAGGTAAAGTGAATTTAGAAATTTATTACCAAAGTCCAAGTCAGTCACAGCCTGAGATACCCTTCAACAACTCTACAATCCAGGTCCTGTAGGCCCTTAATGATGGCTGACTATGGATGCTAACATTCTAAACAGTTTCATGCTCGCTCAGAGGTGTTCGGATCAGTATTATTATCGTGGACTGAGGGAAAGTCAACACGACCTTGACCATTTCAGAGAAATGGTTCATTAGTAATTCACGTTTGTCACGTAGTTTTCTAGCTATTTTCTCGACAATTAATCTACTCGTACTAAAGGTCCTGTTGGATACTCACGTGGTAGTCGTTGCTGGCAATCGAGCCTTCAACGCTTTTTAGGAGGACCTCCTCTTTGTCCGACAGAACTTCGTCGTTCTCGCACGCCTTGATCATCTTCTTGATGGAGCGAGTGACGGCAACTTCGAATCCCAAAGCGAGATTGAGCGCTTCCAGACCGCCTTTGACTTCTTTTTTCTTCAGCATGTTGCTCAGTTTAGTGAGCTCCGTCGATTTGTTCGAGCTCGTGCCCTACAACAAAGTGCCATTTAGCCTTTTGCGAACAGTACCTCTAAAACCATTGAAGCATTTTGCCGTTTTTAGCGAATTTTCGAAGAAAAGGAAGCTATTTTTCTCGGTTCAAAATCTTGAAAACAACTTGCATACCTACCAAAATCAGTTCTAGACCATCACGAATTCACTGCCAAAACACACCAAAACCGAATAAGAAGCTCCCCATCAAGCTGGTAAATACAGAGATCTACTTCATCTCTCCATGTTTTTGGAAAAACAAGAAGCGAATCAGTTTTATCAGACATTAAATTCGTTTGAACTTCCTGAACAAGAAAATGCGGAGTGCATGGATGACCCACCAATCGAAAGGTCATGCCAGATTAGGTCATGCGTTTGGTTGGTTCACTTTTTCGAATTTCGTAATTCTATTGCACTTATTTTATTTTTTTAAAGTTGTTTTTCAGCTCCAAAATATAGATATTGAGAATTTTGTGTATTCACAACGATCCTTAATTCCTATTTCATGATTTTTAAGCATGGTAATTTCAATTTTTTCATCTTCCTGCTCAGTTTTACGTATTTCTACACTTCTTTGAGTACCTACTGAAAAAAAAAAAAAAAAAAAAAATTGCCTCCCAGCAATGTTTTGGTTAATAGTTTTAGATAGTCACAAAATTGTTTCCTGAAGTTGTTGGACCCCTGTTTCTTCTATTTTGAATAATTCAATTGCGTTTTTCTCAAAATCAACTTTTTCCACTGTGTCCTTCAATTATTTTTTCGAAAATTCGTTGTATGTTAGGAGTTAGTTCAAGGTCTGCTACAAAAACAATGAAATTTCCATACCATCAGAAGCGTGTGAAGTTGAGGGTCGGGGTGGTAGGTCGTCATTTGACCCCTCATGAGGAGGTAGTCGAAAATTTTGATGGCGTGTTCCCGCTCTTCAGAAGCCGCTCCGAAGAAGAACTTGGCGAAACCAGGACGGTTCATGTCATATTGTGAAAAGTAGGATCCCTGCAATGTAAACCAATAAATATCTTCAAATTCAGATTTACTGTTGAGGAGTACGACCTCAATTCAACTCAATTCAACTCAATTCAATAGCTTCATTGCACAAAAAAAAAAAAAAAAAAAAACAACAATAATATTGCAAGGAGTTGCGTACAGGGTAAAATAATATTATGAAGTTTATAGTTTATGGGCCGATGAAAGAAAGAAGTACCTACCAGAAAAATAATACAAACTTGGTGAATAGCGAATAATAATGGAATACGATTTTATTATTACGTAAACGAATTTAGGAATTACCCGTACACGGAATTACATCCACAAAGGTCAGACTGAAGGTTACGTTTATTATAATTCGATGAGAATTGAACAATGACAATTGTCATCGAATTATAATAAACGTTACCTTCAGTCTGACCTTTGTGGGTGACAATGAATTCAGTGGAAAAACTAATAATTATTATGATCATACCCAAAAGATGTCAGGTTAGATCCACAAAGGCAGTCAGACCTAAAGCGTTCCTGGAATGGCTGCCAACATTAAACTACTTATACTTATGTTTAATTCGAACTTGGAGAGTCACCAACTTACAAGTTGCAAGTATGCAAGAGCCGCTTCAAACTCCATCTTGATCTGCTTCCTAGCGAGGTTGACGCACGCATCCTTGATGTCAATCCATTCCGTGGTAGGAAGGACTTCACCTTCCGATGGTTTACTCTCCAAATCTGTAACAGAGCGAAACCTTATATTCGTACTTGTCAAATGAAATAGTCACTTACTAAGGTACCAGATTCAAATGCTGAACATACTAAAACTATAAATTACACACACAAAAAAAATCCGAGTCCAAGAACAAGACCACTCTGTTTTTTGAGGGGGTCTGATTTCAAATCTGTGGTAGGTCACCTATCGGTTTACAAAATTTTCAGTCTCAATAAAATTTCCCTCATTGGAGGAGAGATTTGGGTACCTATCGTTGAATAGCAAGATTTTCAGTGTCTGAGGATGATAACCGTTATTAATAGATGCTCTCTATCGTTCAGAATAAAACCAGATAATTGCATAAGTCCAATTTTCTTTGTTCGTAGAGATTAAAAGAACACTGTAATCATTCCGTTAGCCAGATATCTGTAACAATAAAGAGTTTACTACTTTAATAATAGAGGTTTATAACGGTTTTGTAAAGAGTTTACTAGTTTTATAACAGAGGTCTAGAAAAAAAAACATATTTCCGAGTTCAAGAACGAGATCACTATGTTTTTTGGGTCTCTGATTTCAAATCTGTGGTCGGTTTGTTGGTGCTAATAATAGCTAAAGCTTGGTTGATTATAAATGAACCAATATTTACCCATGATTAGCACTGTTATGCCCCAGCATCCTAGTTATAAGAATCAACGCAAATAATAAGCTAAATAAATATGAGACGTTAGATGGAGAGGATTCAGCACAAGTAGGAATAGCCCCCACTCCACAAACAGAGCGGCCCTTTCAGACAGCTCTCCCTACTCTAAACCGGAGAAAGAGAAGCAGAGGAGGGTGTAATATAGAACCGACCCCCCAGGAAAAATCTCATTACTTGCTCAGTTCTTAATCGATATCAATAGTTCAACCCACGAAGTGTTGTTATCTATCCCTCTATCTTCATAACCACCTTTTCTACAAAGATCAAAAAAGCCATCGGGTATTATTCTGTGGAACGAACCTACCGATGGTAGGTATGTCCTTTTCGAAGATATAAACCTCAGAGAGACCAAAGTATAGCGCTGCGTCGAATCGATGCCACAATTAGGTAAGGGAACTGATGCCTTAAAGAACCACCGATATGCAGTCCCGTACGAGGTCAATTGAGGGGACTATTCCGGAATAGCGCGTCAGAGAACTCAGTAGCGAGTTCAAGAAATAAAACCAAAAGAAAACGTAGGAGTGAGAACAAGCACCAAAATTTAATATATTAGTTGGACATACAGATAACTGGACGGAGTGAACTATCCTTTTTAAAAAACGACCACCAGATTGTTTCAAATCGGCCTAGCCATTGAGGATGAATGGGGGGGGGGGATGCACTAGTGCACCGGTCTAGTGAATTTCCAGTGAATTTTCGATAACAAATGCTTTCAGACCGATATCTCTTGAAATAGAATCGCAAATACAGCCGATGGTTGATGGCGTTTGATAACTTAGTGCAAATATTGACATTCTTAACAGCATGAAAAACAGGATCCGACTTTGACAGGATAGACATTGAAAATAATAGAATCGAGTAAATATTTTTATTGCACAACTTGGACGATTGCTACCAGTTACGGTACCGTAAGTAGAATATCAAGTGTAAATCACTACTAGCTCAACATCAAATTGAATTCGTGGAAGGATACTACTGATACTATTGTTCACGGTCCAAAATGTTTAAAACTCGAATTTTCGAACGCACACCCAAAAGAGATCATAAAATTGAGATCAAAAACGCTCGATAAAATTAAGGTAAAACGTTCAAATTCGCACAAAAAAATCTGTCCTAGCAATCGGAAGGCTATAATATATTATCTATAGTTCGTAGATGGGCAGAATCAGGCCACTCTAAGGGGGTTGTGGGGTTTTAGGGGAGGGGGGGGAAATTATCCATAAATTCTCAAAATAAAGCATTTAAAGGTTTTTTTAACGCCAAACACGATGATGACGTCAGAATTGCGATATCGTATTCTGTTCTCAAACTGGAGCACATTGAAGATGAAGAAACTTGGTTGTTACTTGAAATGTTCTTCACGTTTCATCTGCTCTAATCTAATAACGGAGAGAGATAGCAATTTGTAACAACATTCGTTATAATACCAGTAGAATAGAGACATTTTACATAAAACCAGTCATTTCTTCGAAAATGTTCTCTTATAGCCATGCTGCATGACGGTGGATTTTTTTTCCTCGTTTCTTTGTTTCTCGGTATTTTTGCGACCGATTTCCACTAAATTTGAATTCATCGGTTTCTTTGTTCGGTCTGAGAACGAGGCTGCGACGCCTGAATGACCTTCAACAAGAACAAAACAGGCGTAGAAGGAATCAGTTTACTTTGTTTGATTCGGCGAGTTATGATCAGTGCATCTGAGACGATAACAATAGCTCCGACCCTTGAAAGCTGATTATTTGAATCTCTTATCTGTGCGTTAGCGTCACTGAAGATAGTGTACAGAAATTAAATCCTGGTTTTATGGATCGAATTGCTGTAACGGTGGATGTGATCTCCACCATATTCTTGTGATCGTTATGATGAAAAATTTAATTATAAAATTGTAACAAAAAAAACAAAAATTATTAACTGCGGTACTTTAGGCACATACAACAGCGGTGGCACTGACATCCCTTCCCATCTCAGCCCCGCTGGCGCTTTCAGTGCTGCTACCTTTGAAACTCTCTTGAAACTAGTAGAAATATTTCTGGACCTTACAAACTCCCTCGTTTCATTACGCTTAGCTCATACACCCTTTTCACTAAAAAAAAAAAAAGTCATTGTTTTAAATTGTTTGCCACTTATAACTTTTTCCATTTTTTGTGCTCAATTATACTAACGAAAATAGCCGATTAATATTGAAAAGAGGTTTGATTTGTTAATTGAACGCTACGAGCCACGCCTTTATGCAGATTTTAGTTTTGCTCATGGAAATAGTTAATGCAACTTTTGAAAGAGGCTAACTGGATTCCACGGATCCCATTTCCGTGGATGTTGAATCTGCCAACGTTCTGAGCAAAGAGCGAAAAATTCCATTCAAGTTGGACAACCGCCATTTCTCACATCTCCGACGCAGGCCGCTACCAACGACCTCTGCGGATATGCGCGTTAGTTGCCAACCGAGAATATCGACTTCAATACCCTGATCCGACGTCATTGAAATATGTCACACGCGAAAAGCGCATCAGTGCCCATAAAGGAAAATGCCGACAAACAGGGTACAGAAATAAAGATTGGCAACTTGTAGAAGGAATACAAAACATCATCAACAAAATACCTTCTGTGAAGCCGGTTAAGAGCTTCTGTAGGTCGCCCGGTTACGGTGATTGGAGAGAAAATTAATTTATAATCACTCATCACATACAAACAAATTCTAGATAGTGGTATCAATAGAGATACAACAGTCCACTTATTTTGGTGGTGTGACGAACAATCATGAGTGCATTTGAGCTGATGGTTTCGATATAATATTCGATGCAATATAATATTGATGCATTCGATATAATGCAGGTAGGGAGGGACGGAATAATTATTCAAAATTTTGGAAAATACAAATGAGGTGTCGGAGGTCGAAGTATTTATTTATGGGGTGGTGGGTGTAACATTTAGATTTCCTACAAAATTATGAAGTTTGATGTTATGAATGAATCGAATACAGGCTATGAATGGGCTACAAGCAATTTTTTGGCACATGAAGAAGAGAGGGAATGGGAGAAAACGTTATCACAATAGAGAAAATAGGGTGCAACTAACGCAACAACTCGCTGTCTCGCTCTCGCAGATGAATCATCAACACAAGACAGGATCGGGGTAGCCAATATACGTCCAATAAGGGACAAAATTTCTCCCAACCAAAATACCAACAAAATATACCGCTAATTGATTTCGTAGAATGAGGTGTGTTTAGCCCAAGACGTTTAATCAAAGTTAAATGTAACTGTAAGAAACATGAAGTTTATTTGTCCAAGTCAAAAATATTTCAATCTTTGATGGATTTTCGCAAATATTTTAATTTTAACATGGAACATGTTTTAGCTGTGAGCTAACTACCGCGACCCCCCCCCCCCCCTTTCTAGGTCCAAGTCAACCTAGAAAGCTGATATTTGAATGGTAGGTTCTATGGGGCATCTGAAATCTGACGACAGTGCACCTGATCAGCTGACTGAGCTCAGAGGCTGTCTGATTCAGTCACTCTGCATTACTTCAGAGCATTCCAACGAGTGTTGAACGATTGTTAAGGGAGGATAATTCACGGAAATACTTTTCCCCGGAGACGGGCATTTTTCCAGTGGTTGATAAGTAGGCTTTATTTTTTTTAATTAATGATTAAGTAGGTTTTTATTGATAGACTTGAGTATTTCTTTACCTATACCTTCCTACGACTAAAGGTTCTGTACATGATCCATGTTTTTATAATTGACGTCATAGGCGTTAATTAACGTTTAATTAATTTAAGTAGATAGCATCCTGGTGGTTGGGGGGGGGGGGAGGCTGAACGCTAACTGGGCAAAATGCTGTGGATGGAGTACGGCGGATGGACGGATTTTTTTTTAAATGTATTCGATTTTCTGAATCTACGTACCTTGAAACGTAAACCAACAAATTTTGAGGGGAAGTGTTAAAAAGTGTTTTCCTTTGGTCGATTCCAATGGTTCATTGTCGAAGATAATAAACCAAAAGGACAAAACGAAATATCTCCATCTCTGACTCATCTCGACCATCAGAGCCTTGATAACGAGAAGGAAATAGACTGTGGGATGCACCGTCATACGGCTTGTCCGTGACCTTCGTTGCCCGAGGGCTCAGTTGTTCGGGAATCCTCCAGTAACATCCTCCGACCTTGTAAGGAACATCGGCACTTCCTTCCTCGTTTGAAAATGTGCACTTACTAATAAATAAATCATTGAAGAAGAAGACGTTTTTAAGTAAATGCTCATCCATAACTCAGTAATTGCAATATTCAAGCAATTCCCACAGCACAAGTCCTAGACTTAAAGTGGGAAGTAGCATTTATAGTGTATATTTTACCTGTATATATCTGTCTTTTCAAATACATAAATGCATTATCTAAAAAAAAAAAAAAAAAAAAATCTTACCTCGAAATACATAAAATTTAATTAGGAATCGAACGGTTTACTTTACACCGTGGTATGTTTTACGTGCGGGAGGGTGATGATGAATAATCAAATCAGCAAGACCTTGACAGGTGAAAGGCACGTTATTTTGAGCTTGAAAACTGGCGTTTCAAATGTTCCCTATGAAAGTTGAAAATTCCCTACAGGTTCAATCCCCAGAACGAGCAAACGAAACTTGCTTCACCTACTCAGCCGATGAATCGACAGATTACGGCCACTATACAAAAGGTATTGAGGACGGAGTATTTTAAAAGATCCTCAAACAAAAAAGCCTTTTACATATCGCACCTCAAGAATAGGAGTGTGACAAGTCGAAAAATTCAATTTTCGAGTTATACCCATAGACAGACAGATCATGACGAGCCCTCTATGAATATAAAGCATAAAAAACCTTTAATATGAGGGGGTCACTTGCCATAATGTTTCATTTTGGGAATTTATGAGGAATTTTACCCCCTAAACCCCCCCCCCCCCCCTTAGAGTGGCCCGATTCTGTCCATCTACGAAATTAGCCTTTCGATTGCCAAGACGGATTATTTGTGCAAATTCGATTGCTGTTGTTGTTGCTGGAATAATGTTTTGCAAATTTGCAAGTTGAAACGTGCAAAAAGGGTAAACAATCAGGGAAAATCATTGGAAATGAATATAAAAAATACAAGATAGTAATGTAACCACTCAAAACATTTTCTCAATTTATCCAACAGAATTATCTAGAATTTTTTCAAGTCGCTGGATGTTGATGGAGAAGGTGGCTAGACTTCCCTAGAAACAGTAGTCATCAGTCGCTTCTCTAAAAAAAAAAGTAATTCAACGACATTTTCAGCAATATTTGGGACCCAAAACTTCAAATCCGTTTTTCCAACATTTAGGATTTTTGACTTGTCACACTCCTATTCTTGAGGTGCGATGTGAGTAGTTAAGAGCACCCCTCACCTTCCCTGGGAGAAGCAATAGAGGATCGATTATCAGAACTGGAAAGCAAGTGTACTTAGTTGATATACCTTTATTCTAATTATAATGATGGTGTACTCGTATTATGGCCAAGATAAGACTTTCTGGAACTCCCAAATCCTAAGGAGGCTACATACCAAATTACAGCTTTATAGAGTGAATAGCATAGAAATTAGCTTTAGGAGCCACTCTGCTAATCCTAGGCCTTTTCTTGAAGTGTAAGTCCTAAGGAGGCTACATGCCAAATTACAGCATAGAAATTAGCTATAGGAGCTACTCAGCTGATCCGTGGCCTGGCAACGTCGAGTTGAAGTATTAAGGAGGCTACTTGTCAAATGACAGCTTCATAAAGTGAATAGCATAGAAATTAGCTTTAGGAGCCACTCAGCTGATCTGGGGCCTGGCCAGTGTCCTAAGGAGGCTATATAACCAATTTCAAGTCTCCACCACCACAGGAATTGCATTTTTTTTAACAACGCAAAATTCTGCCGTATGCAAACGTTTCTTATGACTTTTAGCCCTTTCCCAGTTACAAAATGGTTTACCCAGGCAGCGTTCTCGTCGAAATTAGACGTTTTGGAGATTCAACCACAGGCCTTAAAACATCCCTAAAACTCCCTGATCACAATAGAACAACAACTATCAAAATCGGTTCAGCGCTTTGGCCGTCAATGAGGACAGACAGACATGCCTTCGATTTTATAGGTATAAATAGCATGTTGCAGGTACCCAGCAAGGCGATAGTGATGCATGTTGCAGATTACTGACCTATGATTACCACAAATCCCACTTTGCTCACACCTTTCTTGCAATTATTAATGAATTTTAGTGGCATTTGCTTTGGTACTCCGTGATTGTGTCTACTACATGTAAATGATTTCCAGAATGGAAAAAAAAAGTTCCAAGAATCGATAATGTGAGTTTTTCCTTCAAGATTGGACAAGGGCCAACAGCGACAAGCAGCTTCATGGCCAGTCAATCGCATCCAATAAAATAACAGAGAATACAACAAAGTTCCTTTAGTTGCTTTATCTTGATTTGATACGTTTCATGTACTTTGATTGATCGGTGGCGGACAAACACAACTTCATCAACACGAGACGCCACTCACAAGTGCTTGCAGGTACTTGAAACAGAAGAATCGCTCACATATCACTCACTGATGAATGGCAAAGTCGCCTCCTTAAGTTCAGAAAACTACGACCTACGCTTATTGAATTGACACTAATCTTAAAACGTTTACTAACAAGTGGACTAGTGGTGCAATAGTAGACTAATAATACTAATTATTAGTTTACTATTGTACTAGGAGGGATTTCGATGGCCGAAAGGAGTTCGTAGATGGGCAGAATCGAACCACTCTAAGGGAACATTCTGACAAGTGACACGTCATTTTAAAGGTTTTTTTCCTCCAGTAACATCCTCCGACCTTGTAAGGAACATCGGCACTTCCTTCCTCGTTTGAAAATGTGCACTTACTAATAAATAAATCATTGAAGAAGAAGACGTTTTTAAGTAAATGCTCATCCATAACTCAGTAATTGCAATATTCAAGCAATTCCCACAGCACAAGTCCTAGACTTAAAGTGGGAAGTAGCATTTATAGTGTATATTTTACCTGTATATATCTGTCTTTTCAAATACATAAATGCATTATCTAAAAAAAAAAAAAAAAAAAAAAATCTTACCTCGAAATACATAAAATTTAATTAGGAATCGAACGGTTTACTTTACACCGTGGTATGTTTTACGTGCGGGAGGGTGATGATGAATAATCAAATCAGCAAGACCTTGACAGGTGAAAGGCACGTTATTTTGAGCTTGAAAACTGGCGTTTCAAATGTTCCCTATGAAAGTTGAAAATTCCCTACAGGTTCAATCCCCAGAACGAGCAAACGAAACTTGCTTCACCTACTCAGCCGATGAATCGACAGATTACGGCCACTATACAAAACGTATTGAGGACGGAGTATTTTAAAAGATCCTCAAACAAAAAAGCCTTTTACATATCGCACCTCAAGAATAGGAGTGTGACAAGTCGAAAAATTCAATTTTCGAGTTATACCCATAGACAGACAGATCATGACGAGCCCTCTATGAATATAAAGCATAAAAAACCTTTAATATGAGGGGGTCACTTGCCATAATGTTTCATTTTGGGAATTTATGAGGAATTTTACCCCCTAAACCCCCCCCCCCCCCTTAGAGTGGCCCGATTCTGTCCATCTACGAAATTAGCCTTTCGATTGCCAAGACGGATTATTTGTGCAAATTCGATTGCTGTTGTTGTTGCTGGAATAATGTTTTGCAAATTTGCAAGTTGAAACGTGCAAAAAGGGTAAACAATCAGGGAAAATCATTGGAAATGAATATAAAAAATACAAGATAGTAATGTAACCACTCAAAACATTTTCTCAATTTATCCAACAGAATTATCTAGAATTTTTTCAAGTCGCTGGATGTTGATGGAGAAGGTGGCTAGACTTCCCTAGAAACAGTAGTCATCAGTCGCTTCTCTAAAAAAAAAAGTAATTCAACGACATTTTCAGCAATATTTGGGACCCAAAACTTCAAATCCGTTTTTCCAACATTTAGGATTTTTGACTTGTCACACTCCTATTCTTGAGGTGCGATGTGAGTAGTTAAGAGCACCCCTCACCTTCCCTGGGAGAAGCAATAGAGGATCGATTATCAGAACTGGAAAGCAAGTGTACTTAGTTGATATACCTTTATTCTAATTATAATGATGGTGTACTCGTATTATGGCCAAGATAAGACTTTCTGGAACTCCCAAATCCTAAGGAGGCTACATACCAAATTACAGCTTTATAGAGTGAATAGCATAGAAATTAGCTTTAGGAGCCACTCTGCTAATCCTAGGCCTTTTCTTGAAGTGTAAGTCCTAAGGAGGCTACATGCCAAATTACAGCATAGAAATTAGCTATAGGAGCTACTCAGCTGATCCGTGGCCTGGCAACGTCGAGTTGAAGTATTAAGGAGGCTACTTGTCAAATGACAGCTTCATAAAGTGAATAGCATAGAAATTAGCTTTAGGAGCCACTCAGCTGATCTGGGGCCTGGCCAGTGTCCTAAGGAGGCTATATAACCAATTTCAAGTCTCCACCACCACAGGAATTGCATTTTTTTTAACAACGCAAAATTCTGCCGTATGCAAACGTTTCTTATGACTTTTAGCCCTTTCCCAGTTACAAAATGGTTTACCCAGGCAGCGTTCTCGTCGAAATTAGACGTTTTGGAGATTCAACCACAGGCCTTAAAACATCCCTAAAACTCCCTGATCACAATAGAACAACAACTATCAAAATCGGTTCAGCGCTTTGGCCGTCAATGAGGACAGACAGACATGCCTTCGATTTTATAGGTATAAATAGCATGTTGCAGGTACCCAGCAAGGCGATAGTGATGCATGTTGCAGATTACTGACCTATGATTACCACAAATCCCACTTTGCTCACACCTTTCTTGCAATTATTAATGAATTTTAGTGGCATTTGCTTTGGTACTCCGTGATTGTGTCTACTACATGTAAATGATTTCCAGAATGGAAAAAAAAAGTTCCAAGAATCGATAATGTGAGTTTTTCCTTCAAGATTGGACAAGGGCCAACAGCGACAAGCAGCTTCATGGCCAGTCAATCGCATCCAATAAAATAACAGAGAATACAACAAAGTTCCTTTAGTTGCTTTATCTTGATTTGATACGTTTCATGTACTTTGATTGATCGGTGGCGGACAAACACAACTTCATCAACACGAGACGCCACTCACAAGTGCTTGCAGGTACTTGAAACAGAAGAATCGCTCACATATCACTCACTGATGAATGGCAAAGTCGCCTCCTTAAGTTCAGAAAACTACGACCTACGCTTATTGAATTGACACTAATCTTAAAACGTTTACTAACAAGTGGACTAGTGGTGCAATAGTAGACTAATAATACTAATTATTAGTTTACTATTGTACTAGGAGGGATTTCGATGGCCGAAAGGAGTTCGTAGATGGGCAGAATCGAACCACTCTAAGGGAACATTCTGACAAGTGACACGTCATTTTAAAGGTTTTTTTAATGTTCACCCCGCGACGAAGACAGAATTGCGATATCATATTCTGTTCACAAACTTGAGCACTTTGAAGATGAAGAGACGTGGTTGATAATTGAGATGTTCTTCATGGATCTACATAAAACCAGTTATTTCTACAAAGATTCGTTCTTATAGCCACGATGCAGCATGGCTATAAGAACGAATTTTCAAAGAAATAACTGGTTTTATGTAAAATGTAACGTTTGGAACATCTCATTAAACCATTTTTTTGCCGTAACACCTCAGATTATCAGATTGAGGAAAGAGTGGGGAGTGAGGAAAATATTTGTCTCTATACTTGCCCTTTTACCTGAATGAGCCAAATCTCCGGTCATGATACGAATCTATCAGTACAAATTCAACAGAAACATGAGCGCGGATGTAAATTTTTTTTCAAACGTCAATTGCCTTGTTTTCGAAACATATCAACGTAAGTAATCTCAACTTCTACTGGGTAGTGGTTTTGAATGTTTTTGTTTTGTGTTTTGCACACTATCGAGTGGGTTGATTGGTAGGTATGTACCTACCTACCTACCGTTTGATCATACAAATATTTACACAACTCGTACACAGTGCAATACTTACTGCATTTCAGGTAATTCGAGTCCTGAAGCTCTTTCTCAGTCAATGCCCAACCGACGGCCAAAACCGAAATAAAAACAACGAAAGTTTTCATTGCGGACGATCCCGATATCAACGACGGACGTCTGTGTACAATGCGTGCAAATCAACTGACTGCGTAATGAATTTCAATCTCCGAGTTTACTCCGAAGTTTTCACTCATCAACCTTTACACACACTGGCGTAGAAGGCGATCCCCAGCTCTCAAATAATTGTAATTCTCACGATTTTTCAAACTTCCAATCTCTCGCTATCAAGTGGACCGAGATAACACTGACGAAAACCCCCGCGAAGTCGACCCGACAATTGCGTTTTGCCCTTGCGCGCAGGCGCAGACCACTCGATGTTTATCAGTTTTCTTTGTTCTCTTCCCTTTCCACCGTTCATGTGTCCAAGGGTGCCCCTCCTGGTTTATTCCGCAGTTCCGACAGTCGAGAATTCGTAGTTTGCTGTCGCTCGGTGAATGATAAGAACTGAAAATAAGTTTTCTTCGCCTTGAAGTGAGTGTTGGGAAATATTTTTCGATTTGGTGTAAAAGTTTTATGTTTTGATTGGGCTCAAAGTGAGACGTCATCATAAACGTGAGTTTTGTTTCGCTTGCTCGTACCGATAGTTGAATATTATAACTGTCCGTAACACTATAATACACCGCTAAAACCTTTCAATTTACGCTGTCAATCTCATTTTGTTTCAACGGCTTATATAACATGTACGTATAAAGTAACGTAACTTCGTCCTCCTCATATCAGAAAATTCTGTTCAGTGATAGGACTATCATTCAAATGTCACTTGGTGTGTTAGCCCAGTCAATGTAGACACAAAACAGGCAAACATTGCATAATATGCGCATGTATCCACGATTTTTGTATACGTTGTTAGGATCCCTGCGGGGAGTATGCACCTAAATTTGCAACCCTGAAAACCGTCTGATAACTTCGTGGTGCTCGGAAAACAGCGTTTTTTCAAAAGTTTTCACTAGTTTTAGTTTTTTGCCAAAAAATCAGTTACTCAGCCTCTTGGCGAAAAAAGGTTATTCGTTCCTTTTTTGAAGTTTATAAAATTCCCTTCAATTTCATTGGTAGTAGAACCCTGTAGACTGAGTAGAACCCGAGATAGAGCTCTGCAAAAGAAATGCCATTATTTCCAAAAAGTGCAAATTTAATGTTACGGTAATTTTTCTAGTCTCATAGCGGCCAAACTACTGGTCCTACGAAGAAGTTGTGGAAGAAGGATTTGAAGGCAATTTAATGCACTTCAATTTAAGATCAGAATGGTGCTTCTAGATCGAATTGTTTTCTCAAAAGCGGGAAACCTGTATTCTGGACCCAACTGATTTGAAATGTGCAAGGCGTCATAAAGAGGTTTTATATTGTAATGAATTAAGAATAATAACTTGACGAGATAACATGAGGAACGAGAATGATTTATTCAAAACCGATCATAACAGGTGGGGGGTCACTTCAGTGCCACCATCACAATAACGCTTAATTTCCCTCTATGACATAATATGATGTACATGGAGGGTCTGACGGCAACTTCCCACATCGTCATTTTTGGCCAAAATGAGTTACCTATGCATACCATTCGAAGCGTCTTCTCCCAGCGGATCGACCTAAGTATAAGTTAACTACCTAAGTTAGGTAACACTAAATCTCACGATTTATTTTACTGAATTACTCAGTAAATTTAGTCATTGGCAGATGGTTTTTTGGCTCTGCTGAAAAGTTGCCGAAATGACGATGTGGGAAGTTGCCGTGAGATCCTCCATATTATATCATAATATTGTGCAAACATTAAATTTGGCCCAGCAGTTTGACCACCACACGCGTTCTAAGATTGGCTAACCCTCGGTACCTAAATTGCACTTCTCTGCAAAAACACGTTTGTCTGTCTCTTTTGGCTATAGCTCCGAAACTAGGTATTCGTCCGATCCAAAAAAGCTGGTTAATTTTACTTTCAGACCAAGTCCCTTAAAATACCCATGCTAGCACCCTTAAGAAACCCCGTACTGTTGAGAAACCCAATTTTTTGTAGTCCCATTTTTTGCTATAACTCCAAAAATAATGGTCCGATTCAAAATTTATTTTTTTTCGTCTTAAAGCTGTTTGAATTTACAAGCAGATCTCATATATTAAATTTTGATTCAATCCCGGAAATACCCACGCCAGCCCACTAAACATGTCAAAACCGCCATATTTTGCCAAAATAAGTATACACATTTAGCGTGTTGACGTGGATGTTTACCGGGAGTTATTTGACATTTCATGTATGGGGTCTGATAGTAGGTAAATGTGGCCAGCTTAAGATGAAAAAAAAGAAATTTTGGATCGGACGAATAGTTTTGGAGCAGTTTGGGCACCACACGCGTTCATAGATTGGCTAACCTGCGGTAAGTCGCTCTTCTCTGCAATAACTCGTTCGTCGGTCACTTTTGGTCCACCGAATTAATGTTTCTGGGTTTCTTCGACGCAGAATTTAATTTAAATTATTTAACGCTCTTTAAGGCAGTAAAGCACAATAATATGATCTAAAAAGTCTTTATGACGCCTGGCACATTTCAACTCAGTTGGGTTTTTGTTAGTTTTTGACAAAACCATTCGATCTAGAAGCACCATTCTGATCTTAAATTAACGTGTATTAAATTGTCTTCAAATTCTCCTCTCAAGTCTTTAGGACCAGTAGTTTGGCCGGTACGAGACTAGAAAAACGACCGTAACATTAAATTTGCACTTTTTCGAAATAATGGCATTTCTTTTGCAGAGCTCTATCTCGGGTTCTACTCAGTCTACGGGGTTCTACTACCACTGAAATTGTAGGGAATTTTGCACACTCCAAAAAAGGAACGAATAACCTTTTTCGCCAAGAGTAAGTAACTGATTTTTTGGCCAAAAACTAAAAGTAGTCCAAAACTTTCGCTGTTTCCCCAGCACCACGAGGTTAGCACACGGTTTTCAGGGTATGCATACTGCCCCTCAGGGGTCCTAACAACATAATAATATATTATACAAAAATCGTAGGTACATGCGCGAATGGAAAGTTTGGTGTTTCTATTGACTGTGCTATGTACCTAGCCTATGTGTTTTGAAAGCAAAGAGACATAAAATTGTGAAGTTCATTTCTGATGCGAAACCCCACGAAAAAACCATTTACGCCTCGTCATATTTGCGCATTACGGATTCTGAAGTTGTGTAAGAACTTCAACTAGTATTGAAAATCACAATTTTACCCACTGTGATAACCCCTTCAGGTCCTGTGGGTTGTGGGCATATTTCATCGGATTTCTCCATCCAAATAATTGTGTCCAGCATTGCTACGGAACCAGTAACAATGTTATGAATTGTTTTGGTGGGTGATGCTACTGTGATGGAAGAATGGTGTTCCAAAACATGTCTTGGCGGTGCTACAAGTGTGTAATTTGTCTCGTAACATTTTTGAAATCACAATAAACGAAGGTGTCAGTAGTTTCCAAAGATGTGGCCAATATCAGGTTTTCATGGTGTTAGGGGAACGGAATCCACACAATGATCAAGTTGAATGTTAGCGTGGGATTTGATGTTGCGTACCCGTAATTGGGCAAATTAACACCTTCACTCGGGTTTTTTTATTATTAACAATTATTTCCCTGATATTAGCGAATTTTCGAAGAAAAGGAAGCTATTGTTCTCAGACAAACATTTTTGAACTCGAATTTCCGAAAAATTCGCATACGAAAATCCGTTTCAGACCATCCTGAATTCACTGCCAAAAGACACCAAAATTCATATGTACATAATATTATATATTTATGTGTGTGTCACTCCAGACGATAACTCTCGATAGAATTTCG
Organism: Stenodema calcarata; assembly: GCA_963920205.1. Taxonomy (NCBI): domain Eukaryota; kingdom Metazoa; phylum Arthropoda; class Insecta; order Hemiptera; family Miridae; genus Stenodema; species Stenodema calcarata. Next base: position 3,459,590 of record OY986062.1, read on the forward strand.
ATGAAAAGTTCAAATTTGCACAAAAAAATCTTGGCAATCGAAAGGCTACGTCCATAGATGGGCAGAATCGGGCAACTCTAAGGGGGTTTTTTTGGGGAATTTTAAGAGGGGAAAAATTACCCATAAATTCCCAAAATGAATCAGTCAGACAAGTGAAACCTCATGTTAAAGGGTTTTTTTTTTAATGTTGAATACGATGGTGCAGTCCGAATTTGTATAATATACCAATTATAGGATATTATCATTCCTAAATTTAGGATATTAGCCTCTTCCGTTCTCAAACTGGAGCACATTGAAGATGAAGAAACGTGGTTGTTACTTGAAATGTTCTTCACGGATCATCTGCTCTAATCTGTATTAACGGTATGAGATATTGCAATTCTGACTTCACCAGCGTATTCAGCTTTGAAAATCTACAAACTGAGGTTTTATTCGGCATAAAAAGGAGACAAATTTTTATAAAACCAGTAAAATTGAGGTATTTAACGTAAAACCAGTTAGGTATTTCTTCGAAAATCCGCTCTTATAGCCATGCTGCATGACTGGATTTTTCTATTCCCGCATGATTGCATCTTTATTTTGTTTTATTATGACATACAATTTCTTCATCTGTTTCTTGTACATTTTGCAGTTTTACGATGCTGTTCAAATTATCAGTAATGCTGGTCGTGGCGGTGACCGTTGCCAACGCCGTTGACTCCAAAGATGAAACTTGCAAACCCTACTTCGACCAGTACTGCGACAAGAAACCACCATACACAGATTGTAATTATTACCATTCACTCTTATCTTCAAGAAATTCGTTT
>OY986062.1:6460595-6729185 GCA_963920205.1 Stenodema calcarata
GGAGGAAGCAAAAATACCGATTTAAAAAAATGTCATCTTTTGCCATCTTCGCACAAAATTAATATTCAACTCGACCAAATGTTTTTTAATCGTTCGTATCCACTTTTCAAAAATTTTCAGCGGATGCACAAAACTTGACGTTTAGGTAAATTATGATGCTTAGGCCAGAGTGAATCAAAATACCGAATGGCCCTAGATACCGAATGGGGAATTTGAGTCAATTGTCGATTCCGAATATCATAATCCTGTTGCTTTGTGAAACCATAGAGTAACTATTGCCAGCAACATTCATCTACAATACAGATTCTATATAACTAAATTTAGAGACGATTTTCGTGTTCCTTGGGTATTTTTGAAAAATGTCACTACAGTTATTCTTATCGAGAGAAATGGAGTCGAACCATGCCGATTTTGAATTTGGTGTCTGTCTGTTTGTCTGTCCTTCAATCGAATCCTTCTCCCGTATTTAGATGTTTCCGTGATCGGGGAAGGACATAGGGGGGTTCACTTCCAGGACAAGTTGAGTTTCTCATAATCACCAGCCCCTATGGGGTAGAACAATGATCCTTCAAGATTTTCTTCAAGTAATTCAAGTACTTCATTTTACCGTTAGAATTCCGACACTCCCAACATGGATAATACCCCTTAATTTACTGAGCTAATAAAAAGTGACCTTTTTTATGTTCATTGTGGAAGACATGGATTCACATGGCCTACTCAGACAAAATCATCGTAATGTAAATGTAGTCTATTAAAAATTTGCAACGTCTTCATATTTAGAGTTATTTTCATTAGGGATAGGGATAGGTTCTCGAGGGTTGGTCCAATGAAAAGACGTTATTTTAGGCCGACGTTTCGATGTATTTCTACATCCTCGTCCGGGCTGTAGTGACAAAGAGGGATAACCTGGCATCAGGTCTTGAGTAGCAACTATACTTGAGGGAAGAACATGTCTCACTAGTCTATACCTAGATACTGAATATACTAATAAACTATATTACTAAGTCAACCACATGTATAATAAATAAACTATAAAACCAAATCAACAATATATAATATATACCTATTTTATATTATACTCGTAATATCTTCCTTACAAATATAATGGAGTGAAAACGTTGAGTTACCCTAAAATGTTTACTGTCTATTTAATGACGCATGGCCTGAGACCTCCATGGGTTGGATGGTGGAGTCATGGTAAGAATAATGTTGAATAATGTTATTTTCATTATTATAAAATGAAGGAAGTTAGGGAAGTTTTCATATTCAATATTAAAAACCTAATTGTGGTTTGTTTAAAACAAAAAAAAAAAGCCCTGTTTTAAACAAATGAAACTTTTTTCGTTCCATTCTTGATACAGGAGGCCGATTTGTATAGAAAATAATGAATCGTCGAGGAATATTTTTTTCTCCTCGCTCTTCTCTCTGTTTGGGATCCTCATTCTAAGTGCCTTCGGTCTTAAAGGAAGGGTCATAATCCTCCCATTTACTGTTTGTTCCGAAAGAAGATAAAAACCTGATTACGTCTATCCCCATTCGACGTGGTCCCCTGTATATCTCGTCATCCTACTTAATTTTTCCCCGTGCGAATCTCACCACCTGCTCCAGAGCGATCCTCTCCCCTCCAGTTACAACTCAGGACTCCCCCGCCGAGCTAAACAATGCAATTAAGAATGCTGACTTGGCACCCATTGTCAAAAACAGTGGAACTCAACAATACCTGTCTCGCTGTGAAGTGGAACTCAACAATACCTGTCTCAATCTAATGGCAGCTTTGAGCGTGTGGAAACGCAGACAACTGCCGACAATAGACGGTGAGGATAAAAGCCCGACACAATTACCTTGCAGTTAATAAGTGTATGACTCAAAACTCAACAATACACCGCCCCTTTAACGGCGGCTATTATGTTTTAAGGGAAAACACGGTAGAAATTGTTCAAGGGGTCCGTTTTGCTTCTCAGTTTCGCCCCCAACTTGTGGGTTTTCCTTCTCCAGGGCCCCCTCGGCCTCGCCCTGCTTTCCTTCTATTTAACTTGGCGCGGCTCGAGCCAAACCAAACACGGAGGAAGGTTTCACGAGCAGAGTGGACCGCCAAGGTATATTTACAAATGATTTTCAGTCACAAGGGTTGGAGAGTGCCGTCAGTTTTGTTCATAAATCCTCAAATACGCGGCCACGTGTGGTGGGATTAGATTGTGTTCTACACGAACTTGCCTTGTACGGTCTCTCCAAATAATACATTATGCAAAATACGCCCGAGGCACTTCCTCCTTCGGCGCTGCTGAAAACGCTGTCTTTTACGGAGCGAACGCATGAAAACTCGTGATAAAACAGTCAATTTATGCAGATGACCGCACTATGATAATACGAAGTGAACCACTGTTTTGATGAAATCTGCGAGTAATCAAATAAGGAAGCTACACTTGATTTTTTTTTTTTTTTTTTTTTTTTTTCAGTATGTAGGTACAAGCTGCACTTGATGTTGAAGTGACACACTTGATGTTGAAGTGATAAAGTGTCAGCTTTGAGACTACTTCTGATCCCCCCAAAAACAACTCCGTTGTAAAAACTGGCCCGCCAGAAAACCTCCTCAGCCCATTTTGCCCGCCAGTCACGTGTATAGGATGCTCGGTGCTTCGCACCTCGCTGTTGAGTGTACATATAGAAACCTGATCCTCCTACCCCTAACCACCACCACCAATGTTTTTCTGTTCCCTGTCTCCCTCCCACAACCCCCCTTTCGCCCTCCTCTGTTTCCTCTGTTACACCTGCAGGGAGCTTTTTGCTTCTTTCAATGCTGTTGACGGGACCTTTATGCCAGATGAACACGCCTGAATTGGAGCATAACTTCACTGTAGTTGTACCACCACTGATTACTCGTGCCCACCAGCAATACTCATATAATTCTTAGACGCCTTGCATTCGCGATGTCAGCCAGCCTGAAATGGCTCATTACTTTACTGTTGTATCACCACTAAGTACTCATCACCCCCACTACTACATGTATCATCTAATTCTCAGAAGCCTCAGCATCCTCCCACCAACAGCATTGAAAGAAGCGAAAAGCTCCCTGCAGGTGCAAGAGAGGAAACATATTCGGTGAAACTGGGGACTGAGGCTGAAAGAGGGGCTGTGGAATGAAGACAGTGAACAGGAAAACATTGGTGGTGGAGGTCAGGGGTAGGAGGATCAGGTTTCTATATGCTCACTCAACAGCGAGGTGCGAAGCACCGAGCATCCTATGTACGTGGCTGGCGGGCAAAATGGATATCAATCCTTTTTGCGGCTGAGGAGGTTCCTTTGCCGGCCAGTTTTCATAACGGAGTTGTTTTTAGCGGGATATCACATCTTTTTGCATTGGTACAGTGATACTTTCTTAACATGATGGTGGCTTGAAATTTTTCTTGTTGAGAATCATTATAATTGGTGTGGAAGAGACTTGGAGAAAGTTTGCAGAACGTAAAACCCACGATTTTAGACAAAAAATCGCGAATATGTCGAGAACCGTTGGGAAAAGTGGCAAAGTGTGTTACACTCATTCGAAAGCCCATTAAATTTCCTATCGATCCTCAAACAGGCGCAACTCTACGACAATTTTTCTGACCACCGTTCAACTTTGATGTTTAGGAAATTAATAGATGTGGAATTTATTCACGTAATTTTGGTTGTTTTTGATCTAGTGGGCTCTAGTTTTGTGATTAAAAAGTTACTTGACTAAAGTTGCCAATATGTCTTAGGGCATTATAATTATTTAGTAGTGAAACGAAAGAAAGCTTCACTGAGTTAGTTACTGACCCTTTCCTCACCACCACACCACCATCATCCAGAGGTTATGAGACCACCCGTTATGAGACTCACAAGGATATTGCATACAGAACAGAGATTTCTTATTTATTCATCTTGATTCCTCAACCCGCACTATAAATATTTGCCTCCAAACGCGTTGGAGATCGTTCGGTGCCCTCCCACTAAATCAGCGGGCCCCTCAATATCGTACGGGGACCCTCCTTTCCGCAACCGATTGAAAAATCATAAGTTTACCATAAATTAGATCGGCAAGCGATGCAATTTCGTCGGGCGGAAACGCATCCCACCAAAAGAGGGGGAAAGCCCTGTCACCGCACGGCAGGTGTTCGTATTACTATCGAATGATAGAATACATTACTTGTGCCCGGTAATAAGCGAAAATTGTTTTTCTCCCCCTCATGGCGTCGTTTTATGCGGTGAGTGACGGATGCCTTGGGGACGTCTCGGTAGCAAAATGTACGCGAGCATGTTCAAGAGGGAAAAGCGGCAAAGGGGTGATGCTTGGTCGTGTCCAATAGGAAATTTTGATGGATACTTGTTGGGTAAGCAGTGCTGGGCGATATTGAACTACACTGTTGGGTGTATCACGTAGAACATATTATTAATAATATACGTAAAATGCTTGGTATACCAAGTAAGCCTTTCAGAGTCCCGTTTAGACTGCCCGAACACCATCGAGCATCGAGCAACGAGCATTTGCCGGTTTTGAACAAGCACGAACGCACAAAAACTGTCTACACTGCCCGAGCATTTCTGACGATCAGTTGTTCGCGACCATTCGCTGTGAACAGGTGGCACCCTGATTGTCGAGAGTTGCTGTTACCGCTGCGTCAATTCTAATTCTTAATCATTTAGAAAAGAAAAATCGCAAAAGAAAAAGTCGCCGCAGGTAAGAGTTGTCGTTTTTGCTAGGGGTGGGGAAAATTTAAAATAACCGCTTCAAGTAACCTAATACTGTCCAGTAAACTAATACCAGATAACCTATTATGTCAGTATTGAGTTAGTTTCGAGTAACAGCGACCGTCGAGTGATATGTTGTGGTATTAGGTTATTTTGGTTATAGGTTACCGGCGAATCGAGAACCTATTACCAGGCGGTCGCTGTTACTCGATAACCTATTACCATGAAATAACCGCATTAGCCATGCCTAGTTTCAGTGGGGACGAACTGATTTCTCATTGCTGAAAGATTTAAAGGAGGATGACAGCTTTCAGCACTTTTAGTAGCATATCGCATGAAGATTCTGCCAGACGCGACTGTTCACACTGCCTGAGCCTCGAACGGCTCAAATAGACGGCTGAATCACCTGACGTACGATATTCAATGAAAAGAAAACACACTCAAGCTCAAATTCCTTATTAAAATATTCTTATTTACTTGTAATTATTCCGTTAATAATTAACACATTCAAGTATCACAGCTAGCACGATTTCCGCGTAAACAGTGAATTTAACAAATAGGTATGGAAATATGGCCCCTTTGGCGCGCTGTAAAGGTGAAACGGTTAGTTTCAACAAAAACTTAGGTATGAGAAATGAAGGAAATTTGTATTGATTGGGCTTGTCAAAAAACGCTCCTTATTGAGTCATAGGTCGAAAACGGAAACAAAAACCAAAAAACTAAGTTTCGGGCAAAATGTTTGCCCACAAACTTCAAATGCCCGTTGGCGTGAAACTGTTAGCAGAAATCCCACCAATTTCCCCACCTTCTTCCAATCGTTGTACAGAAGAAGTGGTCGGAAAATGGATTCCTTTAGGAAGGATGTTCCAAAATATTAGGAGTCCTCGTAACAATATACCTTGCTGGAAGTGGCGAGGTATCAGGGCTATCAGAATTGCATCTTGAACAGCTTGTGGAGTTGTCAATGAGATTGACTATTCGTGGGCAATAAATGAATGAGGACGAAGCCGACCTATCCACACCTCCCTGTCGCAGGCCGCCGAGCAAGGCATCCAAAAACTCCTGCCTTTTCCCCTTAATCACGAAGAGATCCCTGGAGACCCACAGACCTTCCAGATTTGCCTCCTTCAGAATGCTCCTCAATTGCAACGTACAGTTGAATATCGAATTAGGAAAATTTTCGGGGAGACCACCAGTATTTCAAAGCAAATTCTGGTAAGTCTGCATTGCGGCATGGCCAAAAGTCTGCTTCACCTGCCAAACATTGACTTGGCTATCAGGAATTTCACGTGAATAAGGCCCATCACCGATTCAACAGTGTAATCCGGCGTGTTAAGCGTTAAGCCCATAAGGGACTTGAATGCCATAACCTGAACTCGTTCCAAGGACTCCGCGTATTGAGAGGCCCTATTTTTGCTAATATGCCTAAGCTGTTACCCTGATTCTCGAGGTAATAAGAGTTGGGAAAAGTCGTACAGGGCTGCGATTCGTTCACTGGCCGAGAAGATTCATCTTTTTGAGTCAAATAGTACTTCCACACTAGGATTATCTCCACGTGGTATTATCTCATCTTCCAGTGACTTTTATATCCAATGCATTTATATCCTCGTGCCCTTCAGACAGCAATTCCACGCTCTGCCGATTTTTTTTTTTCCAATTTCACTTTCATTCGCTTTTAGTTTAATTTATTTCGGATTAAACCGCAATAAACGTGGATGTAGGAACATGAGGGCGAACCGGGGCAAAATACATCTGTTTGTGCTTCTGGAAGCGGAGTTAATCTCTTAACACCCTTCGACCGGAGGCTTAATCCAACACGCCCTTTCAGACTCGTTGCAAAATGCAATTTGAAATGCTTCAGCTTCGATGGTGGAATAATTGCTTTAAAAAAACCCCCAGCTTTCAAACAAGTCCAGATTTAGCTCAAACGGATTCAACCATTTCTTCCCGGTCATTTTTTTTGAACATTTTTTTGAATATCGTTTGAAAATACGAATGTTTTTGTGGAGTACGAGAAAAAATCAGGACGCCACAGCGGTTTGCAGTTCAGGCTGGCACTTGTGTTAGATCTCGACCACCTATGGAACGGACCATTTTCAAAATTGACCGAAAAGACGGAAATTCGGGCCGGGCCGCGATTCTCAGTGAATAGAAAGGGGTTCAAAATCAATTTCGAAATTTTCAATATGCCATATTTTGAACAGCTTAAATGGAAATAGTCCTGTAAAATGAAAAAAGAAACCTCGAAGGGACCTGGGGAAAGCTGGAAATCGTTCTAAAACCTTGAGATAGTTTTGAAAACTTGAGTATGTACTCCTCCAGAGGTTGAGCACTTTTAGTGCCCACCTTCCCCCAATCGCTTTCGGAATTTAGCGTACGAGTATGAATATGGTTAACATTTGTCAAATTTCAATATTTAGGTGTTTCTGGAACCAGCTTAGTAATTGCCTCTCTATATGGGTGCACAATATTTCATTTCATTACTCCAATTATTTCGTACAGTTATGGAACTCAAAAATACCCACGGAACAGTGATTTGTACACGAAATTATGAACTGTTCTGGGAAAATCAAATGGCACACGCCGAAGATGGCAGACCCGAAGAAAAAACACCTTGAGAATCACTTTCTTCGAACCTTACGATCCGTAAAAATTGCCCTCTCACAACGGACAACACGTAAAAAGATCCTCATCATCACCTCGACAATTTTATTGGGAGAGGTCCTAACCGCCAATTAGGGATCCTCACGTATAACTCAGTGACAATTTAACGTTATTCTCCCCTTTTTATACGAAGAGAAAAAAAGGGCCTCGGCGCTACTGCCTTTTTTTTACGGTCTTGTCTAACAAGATGCCATTAGAACGGCGACGGTACGGTTTTCTAAGGCAGAAGGTGGAAAGACTGGATTTCGGGCTTAGGGATCTTTTGAAAGATCTCATTAAAGGCTCTTGTAGGGCTCTTGGAGAAAAATTCTAGTACGTCCTTCCACCCGGTCTCGTTCACTGCTCCTTCCTACGGATTTTTTTTTCTTTACGACTACTCGCCATTAGAAAGAAAATTATAGAGAGGCGAAGGAAAATACCTTAACGAGATATCTGGAGCGTTTGAACGGCCATAACTCACTTGTTTGTTTTTAGTGTTCGACGAGAAGGGCCCTTTCACTGATCGTGAAAGACTCTGGATGACAATTTGTAAGCGTTGATTCAGATCGAGGCCTTTTTGTCTGAGTGTAGGCAGGAGAATCCTTAAAGTTCTCTTATATAATCGTTAAACTTTCTGATGGCACCTCGTCCTTCGAGGTCGACCTGATACCAATCAGTGACTCAGATTTTAGAATGCTCTTCAAAGAGAGAAATTAATGTAAATTTACTGCCATTAGTTATTGTGAGGGCCTACTTTCTGTGATGCAGTATGGTACCTCATTATTTAAACTTTTCCTTCCGATGAGGTACTAAAGGTTTTTGGGATTGCGTGAAGGATAATCTGTGTTACCGGGGGTATTGGACCCTGCACTCCAGATATTATATGTATCAAGTCTTACCAGATGTCTATATCTGCACGCTTTGCTACATGAGAAGATATCGAAAACAATGATCTGTATTACCTCCGCACTCCAGATCGTAGGATAAGGTGATATATAACGAGTTATATAGCAAGTGTTACCAGATACTGATATCTGCACACATTGTTATAGAGAAGAGATGTAATGAGAGAGAATGCGAAATAAGTTGGCAGTCGTTACCAGATACGTCTATTTCCACGACAATAATGAGTACAATTGTTAAGAGTACATACATAACGTTAATGAGTACATACATAGATCTTAACAGGTCGAGGTGCTTTACTTGTCAAAGCCTCCTTCATCTTGTCTTATCTTATCTTCCGTTTTACAAAGTTTAGTCATTTTCTCTCGGAAAACCTTCTAGGCCCCCGCTAGAAGCCTGCGGTTCCCTTGTGGCCTTCAATTTGTTAGGTAATCATGCTATTAGAAATTCGTGATTCTTCTCTTTCTTAGATGACTTGGTTTCAGCCATGCCACTGATAGTCATTGGATTCGAGATTCGTTTTTCGATGCTTCATTCAAAGCAACCATCCAAGGTATGTAGCTGTAGGTAACTGTGGCATAATGAGCGCAAGATTCAAATTTTCAATTTGAGTGTTTTACATGTTTTACAGTTGATTAAATATTTTGTAATTGTTAATACATTTTTGACGCTACGCCCCTGGGACAAACTTTTAGGTTAACTGCAAATCGACGGGTTATTAAAAACAAGCCCTATCTAGTGATATTATTCCTTTTAACTGTATGGTCAGAGTACATGGACGATCGATCGAAGCGAGTAGATTGCTCGTCATCTTCAAATAAATATTATTTGCGCCTGACATGAACATCAAATCGTATCGCTGCAAGTCGTAATAACGTAGAAACACTTTAACTTTATCGCGAAACTGCAATATCCGGAAAATTAATATTAGAAGAGGCACGTGAACTATAAAAGTAGGAAAAAAACTTTATTAAATAGTCTGCCGGCTATAAGAAAGTGATATCACGGGAATGCCTGGAAATTTGATATAAATTGAATGCTCGGAGCAGAATATCATTCGATGTTCCGGGATACCGAATTCTCGCTAAAAAGCCCTCATATCGAGTTAACTTTAACTAGTCTCCGGAACTTTATTATCAACTTCTTCCCGTAATTACTTCGTGAGAACTCTTTCTCTCTAATTACGCTCTGACTTCAATTATTTACCGACGTGATTATGAAGGGGTTGATGCTCTCAGTGTGAAATAGTTACAAAATCCCCTTCTCATACCGACTATGCAACCGTTATGAAACTTCCCTAACTTCGTTAAAAAGCACTTTGCACCCTTCGAGTAAATATTTTTAGTTAATAACGAACAAGCGATGGGATGCCCATCTTCAACGTTCCTCGGCTAAATCGACCTCTTCAGAAACAAATCGTCTGTTTCTAAACCGTTTTTCTTTTTCCGCCGTTTCCTCCTCGAAAGCCCCCGGTCGCAAAGATTGGAACTAAATTACTTGTTGAGCCCTTTTTCCTCGGGAACGAGATGAGAAGAATGTTGCAAGGCGAAGTGGATTTGGAGAAAAGACATAAGGTTTTGTCCCCTGCCTTCAGGGTTTCTCCACTTGGTAGTTGGAGGGTTCTATTGGGTTAGGGCTACAGGATGAACTTGAAGGGAAGGCCTACGTCTTTCTATCTTCGTGTTGTATGAGTCCGAGTTATCGGGAATAAAAGCTTCTCGGCCGTAGCTCGGGATGTTTTTCGAATGATCGGTCGTGGATCTTTCTACTTGCAAGGTGAATTTAAGAGCGGAAAGAGGGAAATGAAAGAAAAGAAAAATATAAGTTGATGATCCATTTGTTACAACGGATCTTCGTGTCAGCAGTTTCTATTTATGGCGACTAAATCGTATTTCCGATTAAATTTTGTGTAGACATTCTAGCGATCCCTTCGAACCAGGTATAAAGCGGATTGTTAGGAGTATTATTATCTCTCAATAATCAATCAATCAATTTATTCCACAATGTATACCTCAAGGGTGGGTTTTGGGGATCAAGGGGAAGTATGGTTAGCTGTAATTTTTATGGGTCGCTTCGTCTTGATCAGGGTAATGTGGGGGATTTAGTCCTAGTCCGGCAGAGTGGGTGCGAAATTATCTCTCAATAATTTTACGAGTATTACCTATTATTACCTGTTACGAGTATTATTAAGATACAATGACCGATTTTGTGAGTGCCCAAAACTGGCTAGATTTTCTTGTCGAAAAATAGGAATGATCTGGAAGCAGAATCACAATTTTTCACAAACTTTCTTCACAATAGGACACATAAAATCACCCTGGAAGCACGAAAAATGTAAACAAAAATGTAGGTGATATGAAAGTATTGTAACCGAGGGGTCGACAAGAGGTCACTTTTCTTGAAATCGATGTTTGCTAAACAAGCTTGTTTGGGTTACTGTTGATTCGATTCGCATTTTACGCATATAAACGTGGGTTCTAGAGGGTCCAAGAATCAATAATCGATAGAAAGTGAAAAATCGATACTTGCGACCATCTTCCGATTTTTAGGCTATTTCTCGAAATCGACTTTGCCCTTTCCGATTTCCGTTTCTCTTATGATTGCTAAGAAATTCAGGTTTTCCACATTTGCCTCGCCCGAGGCAAGTCGAGTGTTACGGGCCAAGTCTGCTACACATGCACACTAATCTCCAAACTCCGACTGTTTCCAACCTCCTGAGACCGACTCAACTCGTCAGTCAAGATGATCGAGTTGCATTGGAGCATCAGTCGAAACTCAATAATCACACGTCACGTGAAAAGAGTTTTAAATGCGTACCTTGTGCGTGAACACTGATGGAAGCGGCCCGTCATTCATTTCCTCGGATTCTCGTCAATCGATAATGAAGTCGAAATTCAAGGGCGTGAAAAAGGAGATCGTCGAGCCCAATGAGCGATCCGGTCCCTGTCAACGTAAATGAAGGGTTACAGGTTTTTTTGTACAAGGGGGCTGATGGGAGGTGCTCAAGGTGTGATTAGTCCACTCGAAATGAGCCGATTAGCCACACGCTAATTTGGCCCATTTGTCATATCAAGGGAAAAATCTAATCGGACACCGTCACGCTAGGTAGATCCGAAGGGCCATTTAAAATAATGTGTTCTCATCGCATCCAGAGAAAAAAAACTTTGAATTACACTACGAGGGATTATTTACGTAGTGCGTTATGAATGTGTAATGTTTTCTAAAGTTTGGAGGTGCGTGGCTGTGATCACTAATCTTGTGTCTTTTCAGTTGATTTGTATTCTTGATTCGTGGTTACCGCTGTTAATCAGTCCCTCGCTTAATAACGAGAACTTTGTAAGCGAGGGACTGAAAAACATTTAATGAAACTGATTATGATGGCAGTGATTAATGTAAATAAGGTGGAATATTGGCGTTGCCGCAGTGTTGCCATTACAAACGTTGTATGACTAATGTTAAATGTTAGTATGCTGGCAATACTGATTCAAAGATGGCTGAGTGGTGAACATGGCCTTGAAACAAGGGATGGGTATCCAAAGAAAAGGGTTTCAAATCATATCATTCGATTCAGAATCAAAATGTCTACTACTATCAGTTGGAAAAAAAATTCCTATATCACAAAATCCAAGTGCAGAAACGTAAACCTTGTGATATTGCGAATTTGCCCTGAGCTAAAATGGGGCTTTCGGTGACAATTTTGATGGCAAGTATGGGTCGAATACTTCTCGAAAAAAACGGCAAACAACGGCCACAAAATTCTTAAAAGACGAGGTCGTTTAAATTTTTCTAAATAATATTTTCAATGACATATCGATACTTAGAACATTGATAGATTTCTCACATATTGTATGGATATTTTCGATATTTTCAATATTTTTCGACCTCCGGAACTGCGACTTATCGCGAGTAGCGGACCGAAATGGAATTCTCGGCCGTTTAACGAAATCAACCTCAACTTCGATTTCACCTCGAGGGAGCGAGAGATGGCGTTCGACGGAGGAAGTGGGCAAAAATGGGTTTTCAAACTTTACTGAACTAACTTAAATGAAGGTATACGAACCAGACTCACGCTCCGCCGCAGGCTTTGTCCGTTTATCCTCGACAACACTATAAACCTCAGACTGCTAACCGGAGTAGGCGTACGCCGCGGTTCGCTCGGCCCCGCGTTATCTTCACACAGTAGAATGAGCTCGGGGAAACCCTCCCCTTTTCGGTGAATTTCGCCAGGGAATTAAAGGCCATTATGGGGCCGAGGAAATGAGAAAAAGTTTCAGACAATGGACAGCCCTTCGGAGCCTTTCAACGTCGAGTGCGGTCGCTGCAGTGACCATCAGTCTGGAAAAACGAAGCGACGAACGACTCGATTCGGAGCGATCGAACGTAACATTTCACTTCGTTTTAATCCAATCATAAACCATTCAAATCGACGAAGTAAAAAATATTTTTCAATAGGATCTCCATTCGCTCTGTCCACAATGTTTTAAACGCGAATTTCCAAAAACATGGGATACCGAAATCCGTCCCAGATCATCCTGAATTCCCTACCAAAGACACCAAAAATCATATGTATACATGCGAGTATATTTATATGGTAGGCATTATGGTATGTGTGGAGCTTGTAAATCGTAGTAAATCAATTCTGACTTCACCATCGTGATCACCATTGAAAAGTGTAACACCTAAGTTAAAAGGAGAGAACACTTGCTATAAAACCAGTACGAGGGAGAGATTCTACATAAAACTAGTAATTGTTTCGTACATTTGCTCTTACGGAAATGCTGCCTAGAATTGACCTACAAATTTGAAATTCAGCAAACGGAATTGGAATCCTTGGAAGTGCAACCTCTTCATGCAGTCACTCCTTACTTCGTCGCTGATTGCTACCACATCATGGCCAAACATTACTCCAACACTCAAACTTAAAATTCAACACCATCGCAGGGGAACGTTAAGAGAAACGGCGCTTTACATACCAATAAAGTGCTACCAACCAACATCAGGCCCTGCGGTGTAATCAGTACAAATCACAAATCTCCACCGGAGTCTGGTTCGGTGGTACATTTGGGAAGAAGCTCGAAATGGTTTTCTCTGTATATTTTGAGCTGAATCCCAATATTGGGAAAAACAAATCTAACCAACAGGTATCTTGTCAATCTTGTGGACAGAAATTCCACTTTATATCCGGGTACATGCGAAAATTCAATAAATACCGGTAATTTCTGGGATAAGTCAGTCTGTTATGTCAGTCAAACTAATAGCGTTGCACGAGGGAGCAGGTTATAACTATAATAGTTATAACAATATTAACCCAGAGCCGGTGACATTTTGTGGTTGTTATGACTCCAGAAATACTCTAACCTACTTATCACAGTTTCTGAGGGGTTTTATATTACATAAAACTAGTGACAGACCGAAGTTTTCGGTATCGGCCCGTTTCGGCCATAAATTGACCGGAATGCCTCGGGTGCCAAAAATGTGAGAAAGCTGCTAAACTACTCTTCTTAGCCTATTACTAGTAATTATGAGACTGTTCAATTATGTGTGAAGCCTGAATTCAATTCACTTGAATAACACGATACAATATTTAAAAGATCGCTTCGAGTACTTTTAGTCAAATCAAACTGATTACAAAATACAGCACACGATCTGAATCACAGAACCAAAGATTCGGAAACATCAACCAAAAACACCCCAATACTGCCAAAATAAGTACGCTAAAAGTAGATTGAAAGCAGTAAGTTTACATACAAATTCTACTATGTACCTACTGCTTTTTGGGAACATTCCCAAAGAAAGACTAAGTAAGGACTGGATTTTGCGATAGTCCCATGCGTAGAGGTTCCAATACACTACATTGTGGCACACCAGCCCTTATCTCTTTTAGAAATCATAAAAAAATGTCCGAACAAACTCAGGAACGTTGATCACCTAGTCTAGAGAGAATACTAAATAAAGACTCTCTATGAGAGAAGACTAAATTGAAATAAATAAATACTAAGTCAACATCCATAGTCATGCACTGATTAGTTCTCTTTGAACTATATTGTGTGGCTAAAACTGACAAACAAAAATCCACAGTCATGCAGCATGGTTATAAGAGCGAATTTGTATTTAATGAATTTTATAACACATTTTGTCTCCTTTTTTTTGCCGAGCAATGAGTTCATTGTAAAAATACTAGGAACGGATTTAGGTATAAAATGTCTTCAAAAATTCGAGCTTTGTAAATTTTCGACCGAAAACGGTAGGTTCGAAAATTTGCATTAAGTATCTATTGGTGTGGTCACAATCTACCTTTCCTATGAAATTACAGTCCACTACTGTACCTACCTATTTGTACCCTGATAGTTAAGGGTTGGGATTTTCCGCCCCCTAGGCTCAACAAGAGCCATAACCATATTGAAACCAGTAATGCAACACATTGCTGATACTTCACCTCTTAGTATCCACATCTCTTACAGTTCGTTAAAAGAGGCGTTTTTCGCTGAGTAGAAATTCGCTGAAATGGTATGTTTTCAGAAAAGTAACTATGTCCTCGGAAGATTTCTAGAAGATGATTATTTTAAAGCGAATAAGGATCTTGTACTTTCGCTTGTACTGTAGTTACATATTTCCAGTAGTTACTCAGTTTGAACAGTCGAAGCAACTGCATAAAGCCATTCTACAGCCGGCAGCTGCCGCTTGGAGATGTCTGATACGCCGTTGAGAACGAGTCGTCACGGTATCGAATGTTACAAGTTGGAGACATCTGCTGTGGCAGACAAACAAGGAAACTGTGTAACGTTACACCGTAGAGTAACCGAACCCCTCGTGCCGGCCCTTGAACAATTAAAACCCGTCGATGGGGCGGCGAATGGTGAATCATTTCAAATATTTACCGAGCGGTTAGTCCTTGGATATGACTAGTTTCCGAGGTTGAGCGAACATAATACGAGTATGTATTGGCGCTTATACCGGACGCCCTTATTAGCTCTGGACACGGGGGTTGGTTCGTCCGAAGGAAATCATTTCCATCAAAGGCCCCTCTCATTCCGACGTGGGAGGGAGGGCTTCATTTCTGATTAGTCATTCATTAATATTTGAGTATTTAGTGATCTGAAAGCCGGTAATCTCATGGGGGCAAAATATGAGCCGAATCACTGTTCTGACAGTACGAATTTGAAACATCAACGAATCGAGCGGACATAACTTGCTATGCCCCTGCAATCTTCTTGGGCACTAGTACCTAACATTAGAACCTCTCTACAACTCTCTTAAGTTTACACTACAGACAAATTCTAGAATTATCATAATATGCAATTATGCTCTTAGTCGATATGAATCGTATGAACGAAGTTTTTCTTTTAAAATTCCATAAATAACTCAGAGAAAGCGTGACGGCCTAACCAGTAACGTGTCACACACCCCTGAATATTTCAAGATCGTTATGGCCTCCAGTTTTACGATGAAACTTAAATTGGATTAAATTACCTTCAAAATGGTATGTTTGTGTAATATTTACAACCGGTCATGAGTTTTCTGTAGTAAGACTACAGTAGTAAGACAGTAACTGGATTTCTAAATTTTACAATTTTGACGAAATCCTCTTCGTCCGAGAAGGCGGCGTTGAAACCGCTCACGCGAGCGCTCGGGGCTGAGACCTGCGCGACGTTTATTGACTAAATCGTGTAATTGACGTTTTTTCGTTGTTGTTGTTCAAACGCAATTTTAAGAAGCCCAACGCCGTGAAAAAACGCCCGACTGTTGTGCTTTAGCCGTAATTAATGTCTCGGCAGCGGAAAAGGGGGTTTCACTGTGTTTATCCAATTCACGGGGACCCCCACAGCCTCGCTCGCCCTACCGCGCCTTGAGCTCACAAAGTTAATGACTTTCCAGCCCATCAAGGCGACTGGTTCGGCTGTGGTGGTGGTGGTGGGGGGAGAGACCGTTCTGTGATTTACAGGGAAGGGGATTCCGTGTGGAGGGGGAAAAGAGAAGGGAAGGACGAAAAAAAGAGCAACCTCGACGGCACACACTCCCTGAAACCTGGGAAAAGTATTTATAGCTCCGGTCGAATATTGTAAATTAACAGGAAAATGAAATCCAGGCGTTGCGCAGGGGGGAATTAAAATCAGCCTTCCCCGAAACGCGAGGGTTGAAAATATCTGACAGTGCAGAGAAGTTGGATGACGGGTCAGGTACAAAGTGCGCAATTTAGACGAAAGGGATTGTGAGTATGAGATGGGGTCGGCAATCCGTCACAAGACTCCCTAATTATTCATTCACGAGGGAAAACTCTGTAAATTATTACACAACGGTTTATTATTTCTGTAATAAATAACCCTTTTAACAATTGAGTAAAATGTATATGAACAATTTTTTCCTTCGTTTGAAGTAGGTACTGTACTATTGCACAATTACGGTTGTTTGTCGAACTGAAACCGATTACAATAGTACATTGTACGTAGACACCAACCTAAATTGAATTTTTTGGTCGTAACTCGAAGTAAATCTTCGATACCTACGTTTATTAAATAAAACAGAACAACCTTAAGATGGAAGGTAGAAGCCTTTTTGGCTACTCAAGGGAGACTTTTTCTCTGGCCTTTGGTTCTGGTCCTCTGGCAACACCAGCATAGGTTATACCATCATATGTTACTCGAACAACAAGTTATTCAAATGAAAAGTTATTCGAATAAATTCTGACGAATTAAGGTATATAATATTGTGTTTGATATCCCAAAATACTCTATTTTACCCCAAATCATTATTGTTTTCATAAATAAAGTGGGCAATTTTAGTAGGTAATAAAGTGGGTAAAACAAGAGTGGAATGAGCCGGTTTTGACCGCAAACGTCTCAATTTGTCAATCATTCACTTAGTAGTCGTGATTAGGATTAACGTGATAGATTGAAATTTGATTTAGGTAAATGGAAAAAGGGCTTTTCTTCTCTCTACAAGAGGCACTTTTCCGCTGTTATCGACGCCCCTGTTGATAATTTTCGAAGTGAAGATTTCTCTAACTATACAACGGGATCGATCTACTGAAGTAAACACGCGGGCCGAGTAGGTTTGAAAGGACCACTTAAGTGGTTCCAGGCTCGGCCTGCCTATCACTTACAGTTTCTGTCAAACCCAGGACCGCTGAAACCTCTTCGTCGAGCGGTCAGTGAGAAATAAAAAGTGTTTACTTTGGTTTAGCTTTTACTTGGAAACTCTTAGCCGGAATGTAATGTCAATAATGTTGGAAATACACGGGGCTCAATCCCTCGGTTTCCCATCAGTAGGCTTTAGAGGCACAGGACGGAGCGAGGTCGATTTTTCTTGCTCTCGAAGGATGAGCGGTGAAAAGTAGAATTGTAAACGTTCTCGAGGCAAATAATATCAGCCGAGTTGGTGGAAGGTCGTCAGGGTTCCTCAGTCAATCACAAAGAACGAAGCATTCTGTTCTGGTAGGTGTTGACACTACGGCCAAGTAAGCCACACAACTCACCTCCATCATATTCAGTCTTCAGTACCTACCACTTCTCCAATTCCACAACTGCATACTCCTCAATTTCGCCCTTGGCAGTCTGCTGAAGGAGCAACCTGGAGGAATGCTATCGGCCAACGTGAGATGGATACTAGGTATAACCAAATTTGGAGTTGGATTGAAGTTGACCAATGCTTGAAGTGGGATGTTCACATAAACGTGTTAGTAGCGACGCTAAGAAATACGTTGTACATTTGCAGAGAAGTGAGAAGTTTTCTGCTAAATGAAGTCACACCTGAGGGGAGGGGGGGAGCAGCAAAGGACTGTGGGTAGTATGGAAATCCAATCCAACAAGAACAACTGGAAAACTCCAACGTACAGTTAACCTCCATCGTAATGGTACTATTGCAAATTACCACTTTTGGAGAAATATGCTCTTACAAGCATGGATATTGGCAAGGGAGATTAGGCAATATGCCCACCCAGCGGGATATCCGGTCTGTGCTTCCACGGAACCGTACATCCCCAGAGCCGTCGAACAAAATGATCGAGAACAGGGGGTCAACAGCCATCACACCTTTTGAAAGATCACTTCGTGGTCAAGCAGCCTTTGACTATAGAGATGCGAAACGCTTCGCCTGAACATATACGTACATGCTCGTCATTGGCCCAATTCAAGATTGAACTGACAAACCATACACTACTAAGAATGTTCGGATTCCATTATAACTATTGGTTCTGTTTGAGAAAAGCCAATTTTGTTTTTTGAGTTATGTTGTTGATATTATATTGTATTTAGTTGTTGGATGTATTGTCGAGTATAGTACTTCAACTCCTCCCCACAGCTCAAGTTATACTTAAAGTGGGGAGTAGCATTCAATATCGTTACTTGCAATCACTACACTGTGATCTTTTTTATTTCAATAAATGCATTAATTAAAAAAAATCTTCATATAAAATCCACTGACGGATCCCTTGCTGTATCTACGCAGAATCTGCTGTATTGGAATTTTTCCGGCTCAAATATGGAGGGATCGAAGTTAGAGCTATTAGACCGCGCCAGGGGATCGGTACGTGGGAGGAATACTCACCGTATCGTTTGTTCGACCTCCTGATTAATATCTATCAGCCCTATAGACGTAAAAACTTTCTTGCGAGAGACTCGAAAAAGAAGGTTGAAAATTATGTTGTACGGTGGAATGGAAACTTTTCAATTATCGTGCAAAGTCTTGAAGGAAAGAATTTACTTTCGGGGGTTTCCGACGTATTTTGCCACGCGCGGTTTTCTTTCTCCTTTTCGGAACAGGAAAAAAAAAGGTGAAGAAAAATGTCTTGTCTTCTAATGGAACGTGGAGGGGACGGGATTCCGTAATAAGTGTGAAAAGACGTCTTCAGAATTCCAAAATGAGGCAATACGAAGCCGTGTTGAGCTACTTCCTGTCTGAACGGGGGATTGCCGTGAATGCGGAGGAGGCGAAAATGGATTTTCTGATCAGGCAGCGATATACGCGCCGAACTTCATTTATGCCCGAGAGCGGATCCGGGAGGGGCTTGTTGAATGGGACCGAATTTGCGAATGATACGCGCGAAAATCGCATTCGTCGCCTTCATTTCATATGCGAAGAGAGTGGAAGTCGGATTCAACTGTATCCGTATCCGGCTTTGGCGTTTTCGGTTTCTTTGAGGCGAAACGAGACAAAATTTCTATTCAAATGTCAGGCGGTGACTCTTCGGCTGCGCAGTGGGCACATTCAGTGCTATACGGATAAATGGTGATGAAGACGGATTTGGTTAATTTAGTCAAGAAAACCTCATTCATTTGAAGCCATTCGGTAGTCGAAAAAAATCGAAGAGCTAAAAGACTTGGTATTCTTCTTCTATCAATTAGTATTTTACGAGCGTCCAAAAGTAGAAGTTTGGTTTGTGGCAGCACTCTGTGCTGCACGCGCCTGCTTCTGTGGCCGTTGATTTATTTATAATACGGGTCGAGCCCAATACAACATAGGGTAGATCAAGATATAGAGATGAAAATTAATATGTAGCAAGAGCAATAATAGATGAGGAGGAGGAAGAATAATCAGATCTTCAGGAGGCGCTGTAGGAGTAAACCGCGCAGGCTTGACTTGACAGAATGGAGAGGCTGGTGGAACTGGTCGACGGCGGGGAAGTTCAGTACAAGGATCTTACCGCATCGAGGGCGATGCTGGAGGTAGTTTGTGGCTGAGAAGGATACGGCCAACGGTTCCACAGAGCGAGAGCCGTGGCGAGGGGGATGCAGGCCAATGCTGAGCAGGATCAGGGGCGAATCCAGGCATCCAGACAAGAGGCCATGGAGGGTAGAGATGTCAGCAATGAAGTGCCGATCCGAGGGCCGTAGGAGCTCCAGCCGAGTGTTCAGCCCCGCGCAATCGAGCTCATCCCACGGAATATGTCATTTAAATTCCATAAACCGCATAAACGGATGCACACGCTCCAGCCGGTCGGCATGGCAGCGGGAGAAGTGGCTCCAAACTACGGATGAGAACTGCATAATTGGAAGCACGAGGGCCTTATAAAGGGCGATGATGGCAGGAATGTGGTCATTGAAGGTGAGCTGAGGATCCAAGAGGATACCGAGATTCTGGACAGTCTCCAGTCGGTGCTGATAGTACAGTTCAGTCGGCTTATCGAGGCTACATTTTACTTCAGCCCCACCAGCAATGAGCATTCAAAGAGAAGTAAGGCAAGGGTTGTTATCTTGGTCCTTTACTGTTCAACCTTCACGCTAACGGCATATTTAAGGAAGCCGTTGAGTGTTAGGATCTGATGATCAAATTGACAATGGAGAAAATTAGCTTTGTGAAGTTTGCGGATGACATCGTACTCATGGCACAGACTGTGCAGGATCTTCAGCTGCTCCTTCATCGATTTTCAGACCGGGCAGGTTGGTCTGAGCAGGTACCTATGTCTCCAAGACAAGTTCTGGTTTTCAGCCGTTTGTCTCATGACGAGAAGCGAATCGATAGAACCAGCCAGATCAAGTATTTAGTATTCAAGTATTATCGTGGTCGCCCGGGAATCCAACCCAGAATCCTGGGTCAGCCACGGAGACCGTCCACAATTTAGTACCTTATTCGCGTACGATTTCAGGCATTTGGTTCGATATTGAGAATAATGTCGATATCGAAATGAGAAAACTGTGCGATGCTCTAGTTGACGGGCAGTTATAAAAATGATGAATGAAAGGATTTCGGTATCAAAAATCTCTCTCTTTACATTCTAAGCATTAATTTTTCTGAAGACTCAATTACAGCCTCTTCTCGCCCCCTTTATCTGATCATCTCCGGAGGAAAGAGAGAAGAAACAGAGTGAAATTTTAATTAGATTTCTGACAAAAAGGAAGATGAAGCGTTTTGGTTTCGTAACCGGAGGGTCAGGTACCATCGGAGAAGAAGTAGAAGAAAAAACCTCCGATTCACTGAAGTAGTACGACTTGTTAATTAAAACTCGGAAACGCTTTGACGTGCTGTAGGGGCTCAGGCTCAGTTCCGGTTGCTGCCGCTTTAATTCAAATGTGGAGTATTTCATTTGATTACCTGCAAGAACAAAAAACCAAATGAATGCGATGGCGAGATACCGGATTTGCCGTGGTGGGCAATTAACCTGAAATATGTCGTCGGATATGCTGTAAAAAGCAGCGAAATATGCAGCAAGAATACGGGACATGAATTTCTATGCTTGACAAACTGATTTATTGGCGTTTTGTTGATTAAGAGAAGTTTTTGAAATTGCACTGAATAACGGACGAAGGTTAAATTATACATCGGAAAGTTATTATAGTTTACATTTTGTGTCCCTCATTGGCGGACACACTGGAGGTCTCCTCCTCCTCGACCCAAAAATCGGCAATATTATGGCAGCCCAATGGCCACACACCTTTCGGCATGATATCTCAATGTGGAAGGGTTGCTCAATAGGTCCATACTAAGGATGAGTTCGAACGTAGACGTCTTTAGCATAAAAGCAAAGTCGTTAAGGAAAAAACATCGATTCGGCCATGTACGAGTAGGAGTTAGGTAGAAATTCGGTTATTGACAGTGATTCCTTAAACGCTATATCGACGGTCTCACGGCAACTCCCCACATCGTCACTTTAGGCCAAAATGTGTTATGGATACCATTCGATACGTCTTTCCCCGGCGGATCGATCTAAGTATAAGTTAGGTAACACTAAATCTCACGATTTATTTTACTGAATTACTCAGTAAACAGATGGTTTTTCGGCTTTAATATGAATAACATATTACCATATAACCTATTACCAGAAAAACGCTACTACTCGAATAACTGTTTTGAGAACTTGAAAGAGCCCTTTGAGGTGTTTGTCGCCGGGATTCCGTGATAATAGCTAATAGTTTTAGGTTGGCTGGGACTATTCCAGGTAATACCAGGTGATAGGTTACGGAGAGCGAATGCGTGGAAAAGTGCGACAAGTTATTTGAGTGAGTATTGAGTTAGATTAGAGTAACGGCTACCATCTGGTAATAGGTTGTGGTATTAGGTTATTTGGGTAATAGGCGATTCAGGATCCTTTCCAGAGCGGACTGGAAAATCCAGTCTGCGTTGGGCGCTGGAAAGGTTCTCGAATCGCCGGTAACCTAGTACCCAATACCAGTAACCTATTACCTAATACCACAACCTATTACCAGACGGTAGCTGCTGCTCGATAACCTATTAGCCATGGAAAATTTCTGATTCCACAAATTTTGAGGCGGAGTTGGAAATTTTGTTTTCTTCGTCAATTCCAAGGTACTGCCATTATGGGACAGACATTCTGCCTTAAATTTAACATCAAAACTGCTTGAGTACGCATGTGATTGATTGTGATATTCCCACTGCATATTTCCCTGTAAGTAGTGAAAACGTTTTTTTGAATGAAATGTGATCCTGCGAAGGTTTTTCTCTTTCCCCAATGGGAAAAAGTGTTGCTCGCATGAACCACCTTCAGTTGAGTGATTGCCCGACGTCATTGATCGACTGATTGATTGATCGATTGATGTTCTTCCCGCAGGAGACGGCTACTGCGATGGGGAAGAGGATCGACCCTCAGGCCCACCGCCGTCGTACGTCAGGCAAGGAGTCAGCCCGACCAGACAAGCTTCCCCGTACCCTCTCGGTGAGTCACGACAAGAAAGAAAAAAAATATATATATTTATATCAAGTAGTGTAAATTATTATTAATTATTGTTGGTTATTGATTATTTTTTTATAAATTATTATTAATAATTATTATTTATCAACTCGACACTTGAAAACCAAGTCCTTTTCAACTCAGATGGACCAGTGTGAAAATTGACCCGACAAGCTGCCTCACGAATCACTCATGTAGACGGCTTTCGATCTGCTCCAGCTTTGAGCCCTCATTGTGGACGAACGGCTGATCGTACGAAGCTGTGGATGGTCTTGAAAAACTCTATGTCAATGTGAACTGAAAACTCTACCTTTCCATTTGAATTTTTCGTGATATGAAATTTCAAAAATTTCAAAATTCGTTTTGAACCCCTTTCCCTAGACAAAGCTTCGAGGATCACTGTGGGGTTGGTACGAACCCGTAAACCAGATTTCGTAAATTTAGCACAACGCTAACTGAGCAAAGTGCCGCGTACGGCAGACATGTTCAAAAATTTTTTAAAATTCAAGATTTTTTATAATTCGATTATCTGAATCCACATTAGATGTGGATTCAAGAAATTTTCAAGAAATTTAAATCAAAGGTTTTGGAAAAAAAATTAAAAATGAACCCTTGCTCAAGAATTTGCAGCCTTCATTCAACAATCTTGTCCTTTTGAAATTTTATAAAATCACCTTTCGACCATTTCCACCTCCAGATGTTTTTGAAGCAGTTTCGACGTACAGTATTTTGACTAACGCCGTTTTTTCCGTGATTTTTTTGTTCTCAGAAAACACCAATTTGACGTCGGGATCGTCGACGCCCAACCCGACCCTGAGCCCCCGGTTCGGGCGACCGGGGGCTGAGAGAATCGTCAACGGTCACGGCGGCGTCGGCGGCGGCGGCGGCGGCGCCCCTAAAAAGAGCTCGAGCAAATGCAGCACCCTCGGCGGCCGCTCACGGGCATCTCAAGGCTCGAAACGGGGCGTCACGTCGTCGTCAAGCATGTCGTCCGCGTCGTCCGACAACCTTCACAAGGACCGTGATCGTGACCGTGATCGTGACCGTGACTCGCTGCATTTCGAGAGGAGACACGATCACCGGCTGGACGGTGAGTCGCTCGTCTAAACTTCATGTTGATCATTTTCAACGGTGAATACGTCTTATTCACCAAAAAACGCCCCAAGAAACTTTCCGATCATTTTCACATAAAAAACGACTTTGATGTTACGTTTGTTACCTTCTTCCAATTTAAAACCAAAATAGACACTACTTGGAGCAAAATCAGTGAACTATCCACAGTATCCACACTACATGCAAATACCTCTGTACATGGATATGTCTCATTTTCTCCCTGTAACATAATATTATAGTATCGCACCTCAACAATAGGAGTGTGACAAGTCGGAAAATTCGATTTTCGAGTTATACCCATAGGCAGACAGATCTTGACGTATTCAGCATTAAAAAAAAAAAACTTTAAAATGAGGTTTCACTTGTCAGAATGTTTCATTTTGGGAATTTATGGGTAATCTTTCCCCCTAAAACTCCCCAAAAACCCCTTAGAGTGGCCCGATTTTGCCCATCTACGAACATAGCCTTTCGATTACCAAGACGGATTTTTTTTGTGCAAATTTGAACTTTTTATCTCAATTCTATCGAGAGTTATCGTTCGGAGTGACACATACATAAATATATAAATATATAATACTTGCCGGAATTGGTGTTGTTGATGCTGGAATAATGTTTCGCAAATGTTCGAGTTGAAACGTGCAAAAAAGGGTAAACAATCAGGGAGTATCATTGGAAATTAATATAAAAAAAATCCAAGATAACAATGTAACCACTAAAAACCTAAAAATTGTTCCTCAGTTTATCCAACAAAATTATCCAGAATTGTTTGAAATTAAAAATATTTGGGAGATTCAAGAAATCAAAATTTTTGTGTCAACAATTTTTCTTAAAGTTCCTCTTTCTGTGCTATATATATATAGTATATATTACATAGTTAGTATATTCCCGGTTGTAAAAACACCTCGGTATAAAAGTAACTATAACGATAACTAATATTAATTTTACATTGTGAAACTGATTTTAGGCCCTGAAGATGAAGAAATAAATTCTTCGAAACGTTGGCAAATGAAACATCTCTTATTTGACCGACCCTCGACATCCCTCAACCTTATTATAGAGCTTTGTGGTTGTTTTAGTGCAGAATCAACCCCAACTTTTCAAATATTTTTTGAAAAATTTTGAAAAGGATTAGGTAAACGTTGTGATTTATGGAGACTTTTCAGTTTGGTGAGATTTTTTATATTCTTAGTAGGTTCCTTCATTATTGTATTGTATTGTATTGTATTCCTTTATTGGCAAAATAATTAATTATATAACTCAATCGGTATCATTTTCACAACTTATTGCCCACCGAAGAATAAGTTCAAGGGAACTTGTGCTCTTCGGAGGAGTTCATCTATCAATATTATAACAACAGCACACAGGTGATGCAATAACCTAAGACATAAACGTTAATTAACAAAAACAAAAATTTATCATAGTAACAATGTAAAGAACAAGACAATACGAAAATTACATAATTAATTTATAAACAAGAAAACATTACGAGGACTTAACAATGCAGAATTATGCATTATTAGTTATATTCCTTCATTATCTTCTTAATAGCTTACTTATTGTACTGTAGTTAGTCACCACACACACACACGCAATACCTAACAATAAATCTTTAGGAGTCAGATAAATTCAATTCATCATTCATCATTCATCATTTAATGATGAATTGAATTAATCTGACTCCAAAAGATTTATTGTTAACTGAACTCACGAATACGAAAACGGTTTTTAGAAACAAACAATCGGAAGAACACTTGAGAAATAGCGACAAGATGAAGGATTTTTCAACTTGAAGATGTAAATGAATGCAAAATGAAGGCGCGGAATTCCAGAGGCTTATTAAAACCCGATCACCTAGCCAGCCAGCCCTCTGACGTCATAGGCTCGTGCGTCATAGGCTCTGACGTAGGTACAAGTTGGCCTCCTGCCAGCCGTCTCACGTCATACGGTCGTGCGTCATAGGCTCTGACGTAGGTACTAGTTGGCCTCCGGCCAGCCGTCTGACGTCATACGCTCGTGCGTCATAGGTGCGTCTGACGTAGTGGCCCGCCTGTCGCTTGTGTTCTGACGTGATCTGAGGGAAAGGGTGAATCAAGGAAACAAATTTTTCCCGTTTCAGTCTATGTGCCAAAGCAAAGACATGAAAATGTCAAAAGAATGTCAACTCCATCCTGTTGTTGATACAGTCGAGAATTTAATTCTTGCATACGAGTCTGCAACACATTTTATGTCTTTAAAGAAGTGATTCAAGAACCTTCGAACAATGCTACATCACCTACCCCAGTAGCGTAGTTGTTATACTTAATTGTAGGTTTCATCATAAATTATGAAGCTTGCATTCGTGTAGACAATATAAATTATTGAGAAAATTATCCATATATTTCTTAAACTTTCAAGGAATTGGATTATTGGCGCCGCGTAACGTCAAAAAGCCAGTGATGATGGCACTCGGCAACGACCGAATCGTTGCAAATTCTTCAGACGACGAGTAGAACAATTTTGTCTGTGGATCCGTGTATTTCGCCTTTGAATTATTTTTTCAGTGAAAAAAAAATTCGATTCGAAGTAATTTTCTCCAATTTGTCAAAAAAAAAACGGGCGATTCGAATTTGAGGTGGAATCTTTTCCAACCTACGAGCCATTAGTGATGAATGAATGGAAGAGCTGCTCCATCCTCCATCACCAATGTCCGCATGCTCTTCCTTGAACCCCTCAGGCGGAGGCTTACCGCTCGGATAAGAATGATCACCTGTGTGTAAACAATTATTTAAACAATCACGCTCATACCGCAGCTTGTCGGCCACGCACTCCGCAGTGGTTAACGTAATATGGTTAGGTAAATCGAGAGCTATCCAACGCGTGGTGAACGATTTTTGTACGATGATAACTGGCGAAGATAAAGTTCCGTAGCAACGAATCGGTTGTAACTGAAAATCATCAGAAATTTTCGTGACGATTTCGTGTAACAATTTTGTGTAACGTTTTTCGAGTTATGTGCCAGAGTAAAGACATAAAATGTCAAAAATTTGTTGCAACTCTCTAAATTTATGAAATCTTTCTCAACAAATTTTTGGTAACGTATGATCGAAATACAAATTTCTGTCACCAAAAATAAACTATAGTGTCGCTAGGTATTGTATTATTCTTGTAAATGTATAAGCTGTGGTTGTTGAAATCAGCTCCACCAGCCCCCACGAGTTCATATAAACTTATTTGGTTGGTGGACAGAAGGATATTTCTTTATCATTACTGGATTGCAAATATCTATTATTTCTTTTGTCAATTAACAATAATTATTATTGTTTCCCGGAATAATTTTGAATTTTGTCGGTTTTTAACAGAAAATCTTCCGGGAATTGGGAGTTCAGGATTTTGAAAAGCGATGAGTTGGTCAAATATGAAATTTTGAGTTTTTGGGTCCATTTTTCCGGAAAATGTCGAATTTCGTCCGTTTCAAACAGAAAATCTTCCGGGAATTGGTGGTTATTTGAACGAATATTCGGTAAGTCAGTAACAATTCGGCGTATATTGTAATTACGAATTATCGCGTAATTAATCGATTGGAAATCAGTTCCGAATTACGAGTTGAAATACGTCGGGGAGGCGGTGATTGATTGACTCGACGACAAACTTCGAGCCGATTGGTCTTCAATTCGACTCCGGTCGCGTCTTCGCTTTGATTGAAAATTCCTTTCTCGGAGGATGTGGTTGCGAAGAGGGAGGAGGTGGTCGTGGGGGAGGAGGTGGTCGTGGAGGAGGAGTTGGAGCGGAGGCGTAGGGGAGTGAAGGGGGTCCTTTCGCCCTAATGAAGCGCATTCTGAGTGTGGTGGGAGGGAGACCTTCGGTGAAGGAGGAGGGTTTGCGGGAATTACCTCGAGACCTTCAGTGGCCTCTTCTAGGAAAAGGGGTTTAGAAGGTAACGTCGAGGTTATAGGAACGGACGGTTCTCGTACCTTCATTTACAGTAGTAACAGCTTTGCGAGGTCTTAGTGTTGGTAGTAGTGATGGGGGGGGGGGGAAGGGGGCTGAGTACTGTGGGATTCAAACTACGCTCTAATTCACTTACGTATCACCCACACGCACTTTCGTTGGAGGACACTCCCCCCACCACCCACCTCTTAACCCTTCGTCGTCCACCTGGAACAAAACCCTTCTCGGGGAAAACCCCCTTTTCCTAATCATCCTCCTCCCCCACGAAGGTAATTTCTGTTCCACTTGTTCCTCTGTGAAGGCGGGTTTTACCCCTCGACGAACCCCGCGCCGTCCGGACAATGGACTTCCAATTTCAAGTGAATTATCAACCGGACTGGAAACGGCGGTTTCCATCATTTGCGCCGCCGACGCCGGTTTCACGACACTAACCACTTTTTTTAACAGAAATGTCAAGTGATTTCCGCCGTCACGTACGTGCTAATTACGTGCTACTGAGACCACGCGGGTCTTTTCTCGACGTTCAGGTCGTTTCAAGTGTCGAAACTGAAATCACACCATCAAAACAATGCAACATTTACGCCACTTTCTCGACACTCTCCATTCCTCCAATCAACTTCGAAGCCACTTTATTTGGCAGCAGCCATCACGTACGTGCTAACTACGTGCTAATGAAGGCACGTGTTATTTTCTCGACATTCAGGTCGTTTCAAGTGTCGGAACCCAAATCATTTCACCCAGATATTACAACTAAACATCATTTGCCCGCCGACGCCGCTCTCTCCATTCCATCAACCAACATCGAAGCAACATTTTTGACAGCAGCTGTCACGTACGTACTTACTACGTGCTAATGAAGGCACGTGGCTCTTACCTCGACATTCAGGTCGTTTCAAGTGTCGGAACTGAAATCATTTCACCAAAATATTGCAACTTTACATCATTTGCGCCACCGACGCCGTTTTATGGACACTCTCTCCTCCCACCAACCAACATCGGAGCAACTTTATTCGACAGCAACCGTCACGTACGTGCTAATTACGTGCAAGTGAGCCACGCGGCTTTTCTCTCGACGTTCAGGTTGTTATAACGGCCGAAACTGAAATCACTTCACCAGGAAGGTGCCCCTTTTTTTGTCGGAAATGTCTAGTGATTTCCACCGTCGCTTGCACGTACGTGCTAATTTCGTGCTACTGAGAGCACGCGGGTCTTTTCTCGACGTTCAAGACGTTGCAAGTGCCAAAACCGAAATAACTCCATCAAAACAATGCAATATTTACGCCGCTAACTCGACACTCACTCCTTCCACCAACCAACATCGAAGCAACATCATTTGCGCCGCCGACGCCGTTTTTTTCGAGACTCACCTTGTGCCGAAATTAAAATCACTTTACCAGAATGGTGCCCCTTTTTTTGTCGAAAATGTCGAGTGATTCCCTCCGTTGCCGTCACGTACTTGCTAACTACGTGCTAATGAAGGCACGTTACTCTTTTCTCGACATTCAGGTCGTTTCAAGTGTCGGAACCGAAATCATTTCACTAAAATATTGCAACTAAACATCATTTTTCCGCCGACGCCGCTTTCTCCCCTCTCACCCCCTCCCACCAACCAACATCAGAGCAACTTCATTTGACAGCAACCGTCACGTACGTGCTCCAAATTTCACGTCATCACCGAGGTTGGATTTTCACTATCCTAGTTCTACTCCAGTCCTAGTCATGAATCGAAACATGATAATAAAATTCCACGATGTGTCCAAGTAAACTAAATAAAGGAATATTTGAAAACTCCCGCCCCGCAGATACAACTAAAATTCATAATTTGGAAAATCTGAATATAAGTACGAATACTGTTAAGAATACGAATACAGATATGAATGTGAGTAAAGCCACAATCACATCTTTTGTGACGTTTCTCAGAAATTCACATTTTTTTGTGAATTTCCCTAACATTTACTGAATTTTCACTAACATTTGCTGGAATTTTTGTGAAATTTATAGTAACAGTAGGAACATTTGTGTGAAATTCACAAAAAATTCAGTACATTTCAGAAAATTCCACATAAAAAGGTGAATTTGTGGGAAAATTCACAAAAAGATGTGATTATGGCTTTATTTGTATTCATATTTATATGTTGGAGTTGATTGGCCACGGTTTATCTTCCTTATTTGTAGGTAGCATTCACGTAGGTATTCAGATTTGGCTTCGTTGAGTTTCATTCTGCATTGTTGCTCCTGTATCCCCCTCGGCCGTGAATGCTGTATCATCAGCGAACGTTGCTGTAACTCCACTTTCAGCTGATGACAAAGCCCCCTAAAGTGTTTACTACTGATGTAGGATTTATGTATTTCGATGTTTCTGATAGGGAAATCACATTGCAGTTTGCACATCGCTTGTGAAGTATTCAAGAACTTATGCATATTTATAGCATTTGTATATTTAATATTTATATTATTTTAATTTATTTAATACTAATTTAATTTATTTTTATTTAAAATTTTATTTATTTATGATTTATAATCATGTTTTTAGCATGAATACGCCCATCTCTGCCCGCCCGTACAACACCGCCGCGAAATAACCACAATTAGCGCTGTGCGCGGTTCGATGAAGAACTAGTTGGAAAGAAGCAGCAGAAAGGACCCCCCCCCCCCTTGAAGCCTCAGAAAAGTACCGAAGTGAAGAAGAAAATAAAAAGAAAAAGATTCACTTCTTTTCTGACCTCAGTTCCCTCTTCCGAGGCCGCGCAGCTTGTGTAATTGCATTTCCTCAATCCTCTCTCCCTTTTTTTTTCTTCTCTCCCTGTTCCTTTTGTTAGGATTTTTCTTTTTCCCCCTCCACCGTCCACCTTCAGGCCCTTCGTACCCAAGTAAATTAAAACTTGGAATACCTTCTTGTAAGATGAAAATCGCACAGAGAAGGGATAGTGAGGAACAACCCCCCACCACCGCCGTCCGTAGTCCGTGAGGGAAATAATCAATTTTTTTTCTTCCTCTTTACATTCTCGTCCTCGCTTTTGATGTTGAAAAGCAAATTCTCAAAAGCGGCGGATATTGAATTAGAAGTGAGAACTTTCGAATAGTCGCGGTGAAATCTAATTGAGAGAGGCTTTGGAGAAGTAATCGAACGTAGAGAAGTTATCTACCGAAACCAATCCATTCCGAACTTTCAACGACATTCATGTAAGATAGGTCTCTTCTTTTCATCTACCTCAACTAATCTTTCTTTTCGCAAGATGCAGTTCATTACTGAAATAATGAAATAACAGCAAAATTACAAAAAACGAAAATAACAATTCTTCTTACATAAAGGCTCAAAGTATAATACAATTGTTGATAGAAAGTACATCGTTTAATATTTCAACGTATACAATAAATGGCTCACCTGAATCTAGAACGAAAGTCTCTTTCTCGAAGGCAATAAAAAAGAATAGAAATAGGTACTAATAGTACTAGATAGTTGATCACAACAGTTGTGATCAACTATCTAGTACTATTAGTACCTATTTCTATTCTTTTTAGTTACTTAATTACAATTCCATTCTATTTAAGTTACTTAAGTTACTTATATTAAACGTGCGTGCTCTTCGGTGCACCGTCTACGACTGACTAAATCTTATCCGTCTAACAATGTTTATTACTGTATCTACTTATCTCTAAGATGAGGTTTCAAGTTCGACGAATCTTACATTCATTACACTCTTTTTTTTTTAATAGTTTAATCATAAATAATATACATAGTTAAGTACATAGGACAGCCGGGAGTACCATATAGATTAGTTGGTCATATAGATCTAGCGGAATAAAAACATACTCTTAATAAAATTTGGTGGAATGAACGGCTACTTTTAACTGGTTCCTTGGGCTCAGTTTACAGTGAACGAGTTGAGGAGCTTACGAGTATGAGTGCACCCTGGGATGAGTTTACACATCAAGGGGTTGGACAAGTAGGAAGGATTGGGCTCAGTTTACATCGGCTACCCCGGATTTGGGCCCAGCTTACAATCGCCTCATTTCGAACCTTCGTGAAAAAACAAACACCTCTAAGCTACCAACCTGAGGCTGCTGAAATTCGCATGAAAATTGAACGGTAGAAATGTAGAATTTGCCCAGTATTATGACTTCGTGCCCCACATTGATGACCAAATTTCGGTGCTCGGATAATTCTACTCTTTTTCCGGTAGTTATGGTGACTGTAACGGCTACTTTTAACTGGTTCCTTGGGCTCAGTTTACAGTAAACGAGTTGAGGAGATTACGAGTATGAGTGCACCCTGGGATGAGTTTACACATTAAGGGGTTGGACAAGTAGGAAGGATTGGGCTCAGTTTACAATCGCCCCATTTCGAACCTTCGTGAAAAAACAAACACCTCTAACCTACCAACCTGAGGCTGCTGAAATTCGCATGAAAATTGAACGGTAGAAATGTAGAATTTGCCCAGTATTATGACTTCCTGCCCCACATTGATGACTAAATTTTGGTGCTCGGATAATTCTACTCTTTTTCTGGTAGTTATGGTGACTGTAACGGCTACTTTTAACTGGTTCCTTGGGCTCAGTTTACAGTAAACGAGTTGAGGAGCTTACGAGTATGAGTGCACCCTGGGATGAGTTTACACATTAAGGGGTTGGACAAGTAGGAAGGATTGGGCCCAGCTTACAATCGCCCCATTTCGAACCTTCGTGAAAAAACAAACACCTCTAACCTACCAACCTGAGGCTGCTGAAATTCGCATGAAAATTGAACGGTAGAAATGTAGAATTTGCCCAGTATTATGACTTCCTGCCCCACATTGATGACTAAATTTTGGTGCTCGGATAATTCTACTCTTTTTCTGGTAGTTATGGTGACTGTAACGGCTACTTTTAACTGGTTCCTTGGGCTCAGTTTACAGTAAACGAGTTGAGGAGCTTACGAGTATGAGTGCACCCTGGGATGAGTTTACACATCAAGGGGTTGGGCAAGTAGGAAGGATTGGGCTCAGTTTACATCGGCTACCCCGGATTCGGGCTCAGCTTAAAATCGCCTCATTTCGAACCTTCGTGAAAAAACAAACACCTCTAACCTACCAACCTGACGCTGCTGAAATTCGCATGAAAATTGAACGGTAGAAATGTAGAATTTGCCCAGTATTATGACTTCCTGCCCCACATTGATGACTAAATTTTGGTGCTCGGATAATTCTACTCTTTTTCTGGTAGTTATGGTGACTGTCAACTCCGTGCTAGAGTAGTTCTCGAAGGGACCACCCTAGTGGTCAATGTACTTCACAGTACCTACTTGACAGGGAACACCTCCTGATGGTTGTCTGGCCTCCACCGGAAACGCGAGATCGTCTTGTTCCACTCAATTCCTCGCCGAGTTTTCACCTTGCGAAACTCCTCAACACCTTCCGCAATAAATAATTGATGAGGGCACCCCAAAAGGAACTCGTTCAGTGTTACAAATAACCGAAGAGGAACAGTTCAGAGGTGCATAGGTCACTCGTGTGAAGGGCTAACACGGAGGTTCTTTCACCGAATGGGGATCCTCTTGTATAATACTAACATCCACAAGTGATGTATGAAAAGTTAAAGGTGAAACCCAAACGAACGCACCCCATTCACTCTCATACAACCGTTTTTCTCGTTTTTCTCTTTTTCTTTCTCGTCCTGAAGGGTGAGATTGGTTAGTAGGGTCTGGGGATTGTGTCAAGCCATATTTCTACACCCTGTCGGTGCTCTGAGGGTTGTAAATTTTAATACTTTTTCGCTGTAGACGAGAGAAACGCGCGCAAGAATCTACAACACATCTTCCCCATTCGCCGATCTCTCACTCTCGAACACGTCCCCATTACAACGTAAATACTCGTATGTAGGGATTTTCTCTGGAGGTATATTTAAATAAACGACTCCGAGAGGCCTGAGTTACTCGAAACACCGAGGAACCTCCAATATTAAGACAAAAACACCACGAGTCTACTCTGAAAACCTCTACTGGAACGTAAAAGTCGTTCAAACGCCAACATTCAGGGTGTAATCCAACCCAATCCAATTCGAATAAATGATCGTTTCATTGAATTAGTTCCATGAAATGGCACCATTCTATCTGAATTACAATTCTTTCCATTCCTGAGACATAAAAACGCGGAAAATCGTTACCATTTTCTGTATAGATCACCCTTATTGATGGTAGTAACAGTCATACAAGTGAGCAAACTGTGCTACCACCTGGGATGCAGGCAACACGTTGATGGGTACAACCATGTTGTATTTCAATTATTTGTTTCAAATATGACTGTATTGCACAAAATTTAATTCATCTTGTTTTATAGCACAAGTCCATGGCATAACCAGTTGTGATTAGATGTGGTATACAAATTACATGCTACTTGGTTAGGAGGTGAAGCTCATTGTATTCATAAATTCATTGTATGCTGGATACAAGAGGGTTTCCGTGATGCACGAAATACCTGGGCAGTTTCGCGTAATATGTTTTGAGTACTTCTTTGACAGTAGGCACTTCCAGGTCTTTGTGGATGTTTGCGTTAGTCATATACCATGGTGCGATAGTTATGATTCGTAACGCGCGGTTTTGGAAAACTTGAATCCGGGCTATTTGAGAGTTGCTGGCATCTTCCCCGAATTGGCATCCACAGGTACTGCCATACCGGTTGTACTATGGAGAGATACAGCAGCCGTTTAGTTCCCAGTGACAGTGGATCATGTTTGCCAAGGAGGGAGTAAAGAGATCTAAGTCTGTGATTACACTCACGGAGCGTTGTGCTTATGTGCTTAGAATACATTAGCCGTTTGTCAAGTGTGATGGTTTGATGAGTGTCCTTGGTTCTCGAGTCTTTTGTTCGACCACTCTGAAGATAGCCAAGTCTGTGAATGCAGACTGGATATCGCTCTGGGTGGGCATATTGCACCCCCCCCCCCCAGCAGAACAGTGGGAACTCAGCAAACCATACATTACATAAGTGTGATCCCTTAAACAAGTATTACACTTCATCCTTGGGTGGGAGTTGTCGGCTATCGAAGGCTGCGTATAGTTACTGCGGTTCGTTAAAGGAGAGTAAATTGGACTTTTCGAGGTTCAATTTAATCCTCCACTTTAATCCTTGGCCCATTTCTCCAGCCGACTTGTGAATTCCTCCATAATGTCCGTTTCGCCTCTTGGAGGGCAGAAAAGAAAGGCAGCATCGTCGGCAAACTGAGTGATGCTCTGTGAAGTGGGCAATTCACTAACAGACAGCAGGTACAGTAATGGACCCAGCACACTGCCTCGTGGCACTCCTGCCTGAATTCGGCGAGGACTGGAGACTGATGAGTTGTACTCGACGGAGAACGTCATTTTTCTGAGGTAGGACTGTATTAGAGATGTCTGGCAGTACGCTTGGCCAGTAAACAGTTGAACGCTTATCAATAATTGATTTTGGGGTATTTTAGTGAAATGTATCAGTTGGATGGTGATTAAAATTAAGATAAATATATGACAGGATTTTACTGTGAATATAATACGAATATTCACAGGACACCTTCGTTATTACTCCCAACAATCACTCGGAAATCATCTAAATTAGTGATTTTCTACTGTTTTCCAGATCCGGAGATCGATTCCCCGCCGGAGCCCGCTCCTCCGGAAGTCCCCCCGCGGGGTCCTTCGCTCCAGCATCCGCTCCAACAGTCGGCCGTCACTCTCGAGCAACAAGACCCCAACACTTACGCCTACCCTAATCAAGGTAACGATAGATACATGTGTATAAGAGCAGAATTAATATTTTATTTGAATACTGTCGGAGAAACGGGATTGTCGATTGTTGTTTAACCAACCGATTATTCGATCGAAACGGACAACGAGAAATCAAGTGGCACTCAATCGTGTGCTGCAGTGTAGACCTTCGTTGGCTGTAGACTGAGATACGTCAAAATGCTTCGGTACTCCATACCATAAACCAGCTTGTGGGTTGTGTAGAGATCCTGCAAAAATCAAATGTACGAGCTCCTTACAGGTACCGTCTGAAGGGACAATTAGTCCAGGAGCCATGTACGTACTACTTGGACTCAATTCCACAGTCAACGAATGTTTTAGGGATTGTTTGGGTTCAATAGAGGGCATGTTTGCTGTGTTTTGGAACACGAGGACCCTGAGGAAATGCACTTGCTCTTGCATGGATTTTTTCTAAATAACAGTCCAAAATCGCGGTTTGTAAAGAGCTCAGGGTTCTCGTGTTCGAAAACTCAGCAAACATACCCTCCTCCATCCCCAAACAGACAGTTAGCCTCCTGGACGGTTGGCACATCCAGCCTCTCCAGCGGCGAAGAGGCCTCTGACGAGTTTTTCACTGTCGCCAGATCGGAGGACAGCTTGGCCTATGTAGTTCGTAGGAACGCCGTCCCTGTTGTAGTGAACGGTGGGAAGTACGTCAATCGGTTCTTTAGTGACGTCTATCCCATCAAAAATCGTCTGCTATAAGAATTAACAAGATTAATTAACTGATTCTACCAAGGAAGCGGGTTTGAAGTGATTTGTAGATTCAATTCTACCATACTAAAATAGCTGAGCAGGAATCAAGTCCAAAACAGTGACCAACAATTTAATTGTGAATGGATATTCTCATGTTAAATTGGATTCTATTCGGAGTAATGTTATATTAATTTGTTTGAAATTCCTTTTCATTGTTGATTCAAAAGCGGGCGACAGGGGAGAGCGTGTAGGGTTTTGGAACAACGTTATTACTTTAGTGAAGGATTCAACATCCAACTCGGGACAAAGCGGATTCAGATGGGCGACTAATTGAATATTTGACGCTTCTCTTTGATTCGTCAGAGCCCCTTTTCATTAAAACGGAAGATAAAGCGGTGACAGATCTCCGGGAAATCAGGATTGAGAAGTGGAAGGAATAAAGGAAGAAGATGAAGGAGCGTGTGGAAGAGAATGGAGGGGCGATAATCAGCTTATCAGCCGGGAGTTGGAAAGGGACAGGTTCTCCATTCCGATAAGCGCTCGACGGAGTTATCAGTAGTAATTGGAGTACAGGAGTGAAAGTTATAAGGGAACACCCCCCCATCACTGTTTGAAACTGGGTTTTTGGGAAAATTACTCCGTCGAGATCAAAATAGTCATCGCCCGGAAGGTTTCCCCTCCTCTCCGCCGTCGGCCCTTCAGGGCAAATCATTTGTGATTAGCAGGGAAACCCATACGGTAAGGGACGGCAATGGAGTGGCAAATAGTCCTTCAATCAACTCCCGGAGGCCCTTCGGAAGGGTCCCCCCCTTCTAGTGAAATTAGCCCCGCATATTGAAGAGGGTGTTTCCTTCAAAAGTCGGGAGAAAATTGGGTTTTGGAACGGATTCGCTGACAAGGGCCACTCACGTCGTGTAACTCAACTAAATTGCAACCCTTGTGAACCCTTCGAGGTTTAGTAACACCTAGTTGTATACCCTTTTAGGGGCAATATAACTTTAAATGACAATAATCTGTGTGAATTCTGATGTTCCGTACACCATTTCTACCCTCTCAAATTGGTCTATTTTTACGTTTCAAGGAGCGTAGAATAGTTGAAAAAAAGAAAAATCCGCCTATAGTTCAATAAATTCATTAATATAATTTGAACAATTTGAACAGCCAAATAACACTTTCACGAAAACCTTTCAGAGCAAATGGGCGTTCCTCCATAGAGTATTGAACTGCACAGACGAGGCGGCCTGTGGACAGCTGCGGGACTGTATACGCGCAACATTTGTTCCCAACATGAAATGAAATAGACAGTTAATACTCACTATACTCACTGGATCCGAACCAATGCTCCAAGGGGACCTGACCTGCCGAGTAATCAGGGAACCACAGACGGAGGCGTTGTTTGATATCAGTGTCGTAGACATTGACGGTTCTCGTCCTGTCACTTCAATCCCCTCTTTAGGAGCAATACAAGATGCGCTAGTACCAGAGTGGCTGTGTGGATAGACATTAAATGTCTAACCTAGACATTAAATGTCTAATGTGAGAAATTTTCTCTCTCACATCAATCGTAAGTTCGGCTGACGGACTGTGTGCTTCGCAGATGAATGCCTTCGTCAAGGTTCTGGCAGAGCGTCTATCGGACCAATGGAACCAGATGCTGTATTGAGAGCCTCTAGTATGTGCACTAGGGGTGCGAGGAAAAGATGGAGAAGTGCAGAGCTTGAGTTCGGCGACGGAGCAGCAATTCAGTTGGAAATATGAAAGAAGTTACGAGATAACTAGAAAACTCCAATTACCACCCGGATACTAACCAAATCATTTTCCTTGACATAATAATTTGCAATAAAATGTCATTCTTCTTGAAGAAAACAAACAAATAACAACAACACATGAAGGTATTTGCAGAAAATGGGTGAATAGAATAGCATACAGAAATGAAACTATTAATGATCTACTTAACAATAGCCCTGTGAGAAATTATTATTAATCAGAGAAGAGGCCGAAAAGGGGGGGGGGTGAAGTTGGTAACTAACTCAGTGATGGTCTCTTCAGTTCCCCAAGACGATGTGTGATTGTCAAGAAGAGAAACTTAGAGCACATACTCCACAAATTCACTGTTGGAATTATGTTATATTACCGTTTATTATATTTTTTGCTGACCTGCTTAATACTGGTTGAGATGCCTATGTTGGAGGGATGAGAAGAAAGGTCCAAGAAAGTTCCCAGGGCTGCATTTTTTAGAAATTGACCAATTCCCAGAGATTCCAGTGTTTGCTCGGATGTCGTCCCCAGCGCAATATTTCTGGGTTTCTTCTACTGATACGCTGAGGCGGGTATCAAACGGCTGTTCAATCTTTCCGGCCATAATCGCCCCAACAGCAAGCATACAGTTAACGGACGAGCGAGGGATACGCGTTTCCCCAGGGATATCCACCGGCCTCGTAAAGCTTCCCAAGAAGCGGCGGGGTACGAGGATAACAGGGTTCGGAGAAGGGGCATCAAAAGGCAATCATTATAAAACAGGATAAAAATTGATTCTATGGAGTTTAGTACGGGGAGGTGAAGGCTCCTGATATGGGATGGCACAATGGGCCCTTCTTTCGGCCTTTTTTTCTCTTCTCTTTCTCCCGTTTCCCATCCCTAGCGATATGGGGTTCAGGCCGAGCATCCGTTGGGCTATTTGCAGTAAATTCGCCATCCGTGGCGGAGAGCGGGGTGTGTGAAGAGATAGCCAGGGCGAGGTGCCTCGGACCGTGCGGGAATCGGGTGAAGAAGGCGTTTCAGAAGGAGATAACAACCGTTGGAAAACATTTCGCTACTGGTGGATACTGAGATTGAATTCGAATACATTCACCGGTGGACTTTGCCAGGATTCCATTCGAAATCGATTCGAGTCGAAAAAACGCTCCAAATTTTTAGATCACCGTTATGTGTACTATACCCCAGTAAATATATATTGACCTCCGCATGGTGTCCGTATAATATATAATATCTACACCCCCTCTCATTTCCTCTGACTGTAGGAGTAAAAAAACCGGACATCAACATTCAACATCTCAACATTCTTCAACATTTTTCTGTAAATTTCCAAAATGGGACATCATTTTTTCAAATGAGAGCCACAGTTCTCGATTGGCGATTTGGATCGTACGCCAATTTTTATGAATTATAGACCCCTTAGCGGATTCTTTTACTGCATTCTTAATTGCGAATTTGGAAAAAAAAACGCCAAATTCTAATGAATGATAGATCACTCAGTGGATCAAAATATGCAAAATATTTGGATGATGGTCTTTGAGCGGATTCGTTTACTGCTTTATTGATTACATATTTAGATTGTACGCCGAATTCCACGAATATCAGCCCCCCTTCGCCGAATTATTTTTGTCTTACGATTTGCGCACAGCAAAAGGCGGTATACGTCCAATTTTGCTTCTCGTGTATTTTCATGTCCCCTCAGTGGTCCCTATGAAACAGACTGTTATACTCGCTGTGATTACCAGGACGCATTCAGGCTGAATCGAAGTTCCTCCTCTTGTTTTGGCGCAGTCTAAGAACATTCGTTTTGATCCCAATTTGTCAGAGTTCGGAGGGGAAAAAAAACCGCTCGACATTCACGTCGAGGTTTTTTTCGAACGGTTTTGTGCCTTCACTGAATTTTTTTTCTCCCCATTCAGTTCTGTTGAAAATATCGGCCTTCGATGGGGAGGAGACCATCGAGTGTATCAAAAGTACGGAACAGATTTTTCGGTTTGATTTCTCTCTTTTGCATTCAGAAACATGTTCGACCAATTAAAAAAGATTTGAGATTTTTATTCCTTTCTGTACAAATTGGGACGGTTACAGGTAAGTACTTTCGCGCTGCATCTGAAGGGTTTTAAATTTTTTCGAAAGGCTTTGACCTATTGAGAAATTTGGATCAATTGACAGATTGGATCCCTTTCAGATCACTGATGATTTACGTACGAGTCTACAAAATGACGGTACATTTCTCTACGATTATTGTTTGTATTATGTGAATTGGATGTGCCAAAAGGACCAAATCGTAATAATCATCCATAAAATTCAGTCTATATCACATTCAAGCCTTCGTTAACCCAATACAGTTCTTGGTTTAAGTTGTTTTAAATATGCGCACGTAAGTATTTTTCATACAACTTCAGGCTTTATTTTTACTCACCTTAGTTCTCAACGTTATTATGCACTTATACAATCGAACCTGGTTATAAGAAGTGAAAGTGCTAGACCTCCCGTTGATTCTCTTTCCATACTCCGTATGAAATTACATAAACATAGAATGTATTGTTTTTCCGACAATATGCATAAACTAACCTACGCATGGCAACAATTATTGTTGAAGAATTATGAAATTAAGCTTGCTTTCTTGACATAATAATTATGTCAACGTAACGATAAAGATAAAGATAACGATCAAACGACATGCGATACCGATATACAATCCAGCCGCAGTTCGTATAATTACTATACGAACATTCCATGTCGTTTTATCGTTACATAATGGGGTAGGTATGCGCATGAGAAATGAAAATTGAAAAAAACCGATTCGTTATGTTATTTAAGTTGGTATTGCACGCAAACACAAGTTTCCATTTCAAAAAAAAAAAAAAAAACTTTACTGAGATCGATAATCACATAAATTTGAAATCTGATTGATGTAAAGCTTGGACGTAAAACGGCGCGCGGTTGTGACGTCACTCACGGCCATCTCGCAAGTTTCAGAAGAGTGGCTACCGTTTTTCGTGTCGGTGCGGTGGTAGCATCGATTTAATTGCGTCCCAACCAATCAGATGCTTCAGCGGTTCTCTGACGTCATCGCGCGCCTTTTATGAAGATGGTAATGTTTCTCCATCCATTAAAAAATAAGGGTAAACTAAATTTGACGAATGGTTCCCATTTTTACGTTTTTGAATTGACGCTCTATCAATACAAATTCCAAACAAAACCAAGAACATCTTTCAACAAATTTCTATTGCGTATAATATTATTACAAAATATTATTTTGTAAACTGTTTAAATGGTATTATTCGGCGAAGACCTCCAACCAAGTTTGGTTTTTCGGTTTTTTTTTCGTTTTGTTTTTGTTTTTGATGCGTAGTTTTCCCCTCGTTCTCGAGATCGGGTGGAAAAATCTTTTTTCGTCAAACAAACCGATCGCTCGCGACGAAAACCATTCGGCTGTGCGGTGTGAGGCAATTGGCACGTGTGAACGAGGCAAACAAACATTACGCTGTAACGGAAAAAAAAAGCTCGAAAAACTTGGTCTTTTCTCCCTCCCCGTTCCACGTCCTCCGTTTTTCTCCCTCTCGTTCTTTCGGGTCTTTTTGTTTTCCTTTTTCTTCTCCTTCTTCTCCCACGTACTTGGACCGACGTTTTGCTCGAACTCCGGATTTTCATACCCTTTCAGCCTTATATTGTGAAAGTTGGAATGGGATATGTTTAACTTGTTCACAATACATGCATAACAAGTAACTCGATGGTGCGTGGAGATTGCCTCTACAAAATAATACGAAAAAAAAAGAAGAAAACTCTCTAAAGAAGTTTGTGGTTCTTCCTCCCTCTCTCTTTTCGGTCTCTAAACGGTATTGCGTTGACTTGAACAAAATAATCCAATTTTTATTTCTTTATTTTTTTATTTTTTTTTCTGCTCCCCAGAAAAAGTAGAGGAAAACTTTTCATGACGAGGCGGAATAAACGCGATCCTGAAATTACAAGATATTTCGCGGAGTAAACGGGGGAGCAAAAATATATTTTTCGTCTTCGAGTTCCAGCGGAATTGAACGAATCGCCTCAGGGCGTTTTCTCGGGTAGTTGAACGTCGACTGTTGAATCTTGGCAAGAAAGAGGTCCAACGTAGCGAAATGATGGAACCTCGCGTTTGACGAGCTACTTTCAAATTAATCGTGCGCAGTTTGAGTACTTGTAACTGAACCATTTTTAGGCACTTGGTTACTTTTATTTCGAAAAACGTAAATCAAAACTGTTATTTAGAAACTTCGTGGTTAGTTCAAATCAAACGTCAATTATAAATCAGTGGCGGATTGGGGAAGTGAGAGTTCGCTCTCGAGTGCGTTAATTATGAGTATCGTAAGATTTCCTTGTAGGAGGTTCGGTAGCGGTGATGTACAATCCACGTCACCGCTTTTAGTCTCAGATTCACGGCAGAATCTGCCGATTCCGCTCTAACGGCGTAGGAACAAGTTTAAGGAGTCGAGAATGAGCTCGAATGTTATAAGGGAAGTTTCCGAAATAAACTTTGATGGATAATAATCAACTTTGCCGTGTCACCGTGTTCCCTTCCGTACCGCAAAACCTCACGTCGAAAAGTGAAGGGTTAGGTCTCCCAGGATGGGGCTTTGAATGATTTAGTCGCAAAAGAGGGGGCCCCCTTCGGAGTGA
This sequence comes from Stenodema calcarata, assembly GCA_963920205.1. Lineage (NCBI taxonomy): Eukaryota > Metazoa > Arthropoda > Insecta > Hemiptera > Miridae > Stenodema > Stenodema calcarata. Next base: position 6,503,372 of record OY986062.1, read on the forward strand.
GCGGAGATACGACTTTCAAAGATCGAAAACTAAGCAAGAAAACGGGTCTGGGCGGAAAACTTTCGGTCGGAAACTTTCACGGGATCTCGCTGAATAATACAGAAAGCCTTCGCGGAGAGTGAGAGGTTGACTCGCGCAAGTTATAATCATTACCGCGGCACTTCGTGTGGCACCTGAACGAGGGGCCGCGCAGGACGGTCAACAATCTCGGGGTGAGAAGGAGAATTTTCAAATGAAATATTCAAACCGTCAAAAAGTCGTCCGTTTCTTTCCTTAGGGAGAATTGAGGGGGCACGCTCGAAAAATCAAAGCAAACAAAAGTCAACGCGGTGGAAAAGTTTCCCAACTGAGAAATGCGGATCTAGTTTGAAGTGGGAATTATGGTTCAGAGGGTATCAGTCCGGTTTTGTGGTTGGAATCGGCCGAAAACCGTCGATTGATTTAGCGATGAACAGATTTTCGGTAAAACTAGTATTTGATACCAAATGGCCCTTCAATGTAATAAACACAAATGTCAATTGCATTGATAGAAAGTTTGTAAACGTGGTGTAACTCAAAACAGCTTATTAACACTTCTGAAACAAGCCTACGCAGCCTTTTTAGAATTTTCCTCAACTTACTGCCTCCCAATTTGGAGCAGCACATACAACACTAATTTGGACTCTATTGTTAAATCTGAGAAAGCTCTCATGAGGAAAATTAGCAATACCAGTCAAATTTTCATTGATAATATGAATTCTATACTATGAATTATAATTATAGTAGTTGAGTACCGAACAGATTCTCGAGAGTATTCTTGACATAAATTCATCCAATTCATCGGAGGCTTCAGTTTAGATGCAGCTGCTACAGGACTTCATGTTTCTTGGAGCGGAATTACTATTGATGTAATAGAATATTGCAGTGGAAGTCGTTATTATGGTGCATCAAGAGCCTAAGCCGACAATGACTTTTACCACAGATAATGACGCTCGTCCACGCAGTAGTGAATTGCCAGTGAGAGTGCATCTGGGTTGTTGATTTATGTAAATTTTGCCAATATTGATGGTACTGTAAACTTGTCGTCTATTGGGTGCAGTCAATCTGGCTCGTCAGGGTTATGCGATGGAGGCGGAGCGCATGAAAATTGCATCTGAGCCCTTAGATGGGGGAATTGTGGTCATTTAGAGTCCGTCGGCATCAGCTCCCTCGAAGAGGCTCGTGATGACTACCACGTCCATACATGGAGTCATCTGGACGTTCCCTCCGCCTTCGGCAACATCCCGCGACTCCTACACTCACGAGATGCCGTCCGGACGGCATAAACGGCCACGACCACAACCCCTGCAGAGGCGGAAAACCTCCCTCACTTGATTCGCTATAAATATTTAAGAGCCTCGGAGTCCGCCAGCGTCGAATCCCAGTAAATCTGTTTCATTCCCGGTGAATTAAACATCACTGAAGGGCGAGCGAGGCCTTTTTGGGGGCCGTCCGTCGTTTGTCGAGAAGGTCCCCAGGGAAGACGCCTGGCTCTTCACATCGACAACATTCAAAAATAACGATCTCAACTGCTGCTCCTCAATCTTACTCGGATCGTATGAAACATAGTCACATGACATTGACGCTTCAAATATTAATCATCTCATCATAGTCATTACACATTTCTTTAAAACCACCACCAGTACAACGCCGGCCAGATGATGAACTATTTGGTGTCAATTCCGGCAGATCTTCGTAGTAAACGGATTAGTTCAATTTCGACTGGTCGTAACTAACTCAATCCATAGGTACTGTACCAGTGATCTTACTGGTGCAAATTGACCAACGGCATATCTGTTGGTACAAACCGAAGTGAAGATACCTCGGATTGGTGGCTGTTGTGACTAAAGGGGTTTGAATTATCTTCAAAAATTGTTCAAAATTTTTAAGCTCGAAAGAATCTCCTTAACCTGTCCCAGTGATTGGAAATGTACCAATTTATACGAGTGAAAGAGACCATAGGAATGTGCTGAAGAAACAACTGAGAGATCACTAGTTGTCTGCTGGTGACGATGACAGGGATGAAAATTCCTGTTATTCCTGTTATTTCTGTTATCATGTACCAGCAGACAACTAGTGATCTCTCAAATGTTTCTTCAGCACATTCCCCTGGTGTTTTTTGAACGTAGATCCCTCAGCAATGCTAAGATCAGCAGCTCACATCAGCAGCTCTTTACAGGAATCTTGATGCTTAGGACTATATTTCACAGTTGCAAATCGAATTTCCAAGTCTTTATGATCTGGTTGTGATCACTTCTGACCTCACTGCAACATGACTGGCTCCTTTGCTCTTTTAAGGTCTTAATATCTCAGAAATCCCAAATCAATGCTATTTTCGCACTAATTATTCACCAGCAGAAACGATGTCTTTATTATACGTAATACTCAAGGCTTTGTAAGAACTCCGACCCCAGCACAACTTATCTTAGAGGGGTTGTAGCATTTATGAGGAGGATTTTCGTATCATTATATATACACTGCACTTATTTGTATTATAAATTAGTGCAATTAAAAGTAAATAAATAGGTTTACCTCATTGGCACTTCAATTTTTCCCTTTCCGCCAACGCACTTTATTGGCTGGAGTAAATTTGATACAATTACATACCAGCCTCGAAAGCTACGAGGCTAAATTCGTTTAAAAATTTTAAATGAATCGTAGCTTTCGAGGCTTGTATTGCCTTGAGTTTTGTTATTTAAAAACAGTTCATAGGACAGAAGCATCTGCTCTGTTTATATTGAGGCTGTTACGATATTCAGTATGGGACCCATTGTAGAGTCCTGTGGAACGCCACGAGTCAAGAGACAAAACACTTGAATCGCAATTAGAAGATGAAACAAACTGGGACGTGTAGTACGAGTACGAGTTGGTCATAACGAAGGTGCGTCGGTAGAAGACTTACGATTGGGTTTAATTAAAGGGTTTTCAGTAGGCTGTAATGAGACCATTCCATTGAATCAGTGTGTAATTTGTAAGTAAAGAAGACATCCCAATCACGATACAGTTTGTATGAATGTATGCTGTAGCGGATAAGTAGTGCCCTCATACTACACACGTACGACATGTCAGGTCGCATACTAAATGATCAACATGACGTACTGAACAGCGCTCAGAGGGCCAATATGAGGAACAGGACAGAAACCGCCCTTCTGCAACAATTAGACGGGGTAGGGCTTTGTTAAAAAGAAGAGAAAAAAAACCCTGCGAAGACAAGGGTACCGGAACAGGAAAGGGAAGCGAACGCGGGTATGCGGCAGGCGGGGGATAAAAGCATGCGAGTCCAGTAATTAAGGGGCTTCCGAGAGTGTAGCGGCTAAATGAGTTATAGCGGCTTTTATGTGGAAAAGGCTTCGGAGGGCTCGGAAAGGGGCCCAGCGGCCGGGGAAAAGGGAGGTTCCGACGTCAACACTTTTAGAACTTTGATTCGGGTATTAGTTTGCTCAACGAGAGGGCCATATCCCATCTAAACTCTCCGCTAAAGGCCTGAGATAATGTCCTTTCTCGGTGAGTGTATAGTGCGGGATGGAAAGTGAAAAAGCCTCTACCAAGTGGGTTTGTAAAGAACGATTCGAGCCAAATTCCCTCATCGATAGATCCGCAGATCCACGAATTCTAGTGGCAAATCGGGTGACAGCTAAAGGACAACATTTATTTCATATAATGAAGTAAGCATATTCAAAAGCAATTCAAATAAATACAAAATGATTATTTTTCCGTGATAAAGAGAATGAGTTTCACCGTTGTGAAGCACTTGGAAACGTGAAAAGCATCGATACATTTCCCCCTCCTCTTTGAATTATAGAAATAGTAGGAACAATGCTTCTAGTCCTTCAAATGGCAAGAAACTGTTCCAAAACGTCCTATATCCTATAAATTTATCAGTTTGCTTCAAACGATTTTTCCGGTCCATAGTTTTAAAAACTCGAATTCCCGAAAAATTTGTATACAGAATTCCGTTTCAGACCATCTTAAATTCACTGCCAAAAGATTAAATATTATGTACGTGTCATCACAGACGATAACTCTCGATAAAATTGAGATCCCAAGTTCAAACTTGCACAAAAATCTTTATTGACACTAGAACTGCTAAGTTCGTAGATGGGCACAATCGGGCTAAAGGGGGTTTAGTCGGATTTAAAGGGGGGGTGGGGGGTGGAATTACCCATAAATTCCAAAAATGACAAGTGACACCTCGTTTTAAAAGTTCTTTAGCGCTGAATACGACGTCAGAATTGCGATAGGTACCTTATTCCGTTCTCAAACTGGAGATCTGTGAAGATGAACAAACGTGGCTGTTATTTGAGATGTTCTTCACGTTTCATTTGCACTAAACTTGATAAATTCATAAATTCAACAAATTTATACATACGCACCCAAGTACTTGTACACACTGAATGGATGTAACTGGTTGAAATGATGGTTTGAATTAGAGATGCAACAGCGGAACCAAATAATCGATTATAACATCAAATGATTAATCGTAAGCTAATAATCGATGTGACTGATTAATCGGTATTGAATAATCGATTTTCGATTAATTTTTAGTACTTTATTTCAAACGCTTAATTATTAGCTTTCCGATGGGTTTCTCCGTCTATAAATGACGACCTATTGTTAAATTAAAAGGCTAACGAAGATAAAGGAATGCCAAAACGGATAAAATTACATAAAATACAAACCTCCGGATGGCCAAAAAAAATTCTAAAAATTAAACACTTCAAAAATGTGAACTAAAAACTAAACCGTTCCATTTGAATTTTCCCTACCACCAGGGGGGTGGGGGGTGGGGTAACTAGGGTTCAAAAAACATAATTTTTCAATCCCATCGTCAACAACTTTCATTAAATCAAATTTGGAAACGGCCGATTATAAAATGTGTACAAACCCCGAGACGCCGCTCAATGGGAACTTTTTATCCCGCGACATTTCGCCAAAACTCCCCCAATTCTTCTCATTTGCCCTCGGGCTCGGAATTCGTTCTAAAACGTACCGCGGAACTCTTTTATGCCAATGGAGGTTTACGAGCAAAGCATCATAAAGATCCCTCTGATACGACGGTCAACGAGCGGCGAAGGGGTATAAAGGAGGTCATGCAAAGTTACGTTTCACGTGAGAATTACGGCGGCAGTAAAACGGAGTGGATTCGATGAGAAACGTTACCGGGTTATCAGAACTGGGACGATATCACGGAAGTTGTAAATAATCGTTAATAACCGGCGAACAAAAGAGGAGGTGACGAGCCGCGGACTTTAATTCAGTTGTGACGAAAATATACTCACTGCAAGAAAACCCACCTAGTGACTCTGTTAACGTTGATTTTAGTGGTTCTTCTCATCCCTCCTCCAGACCTGTTCGAGCTCATGATTCTGATTAGAAGTGTCCCTCTGACCTTATTTTAACGGGGGACAGTAAAACGGTTGGTCTAAGTAGAAAACAGGTCCGTATGAATCGGGTCTTATAACGACGGGGACATATATTTATATATAAACAAAAATAGATCAGTTAAACATAATATGTCCTAATTATATAATATCATGTAGAAATAAATTTCAACAACGTACAACCCCATGGCCAAACGGGTTGTAAATTGTGTGGCCAAACGTGTCGCCCATCACAAAACCGGTTACAAAACTAATTCAGTAATACAGAAGGAAAAAAACGAAATCCATCAAAATGAAAAACTAGACAGAAAAAGGAAGAACAAAAAGAAAAAAATCGACAGTTATGCAGCATGGCTATTAGAACGACTTTTCGAACACTAAACATTATAATTTGATATTTTATACCTATAATGGAACTGTTGAGAGTACAAGTAGATTCAAGATTACGATCCGTATTTACATAATGCTTATTAATATTAGTAAGGAAGAAATGGAGGTTTAAAATGTTTGGCTCCTCTTGACCCCTTTGACGTCATCCATTCCTGCCGGTCCACGTACGTCATCCATTTCTGCCGGTCCACGTACGTCATTCCTGTGAGTTGTTCTTGCCGGCCACTTGTCTAACGTCATCCACCCCCTGCCGGTCCACGTACGTCATATCCTGTGAGGTGTTCTTGCCGGCCACTTGTCTGACGTCATCCACCCCCTGCCGGTCCACGTACGTCATCATATCCTATGAGGTGTTCTTGCCGGCCACTTGTCTGACGTCATCCACCCCCTGTCGGTTCACGTACGTCATCATATCCTGTGAGGTGTTCTTGGCGGCACCTGTTTGACGTCATATCTTTTGACGTAGTTGGTCGCTTGTGTTGCGACGTCATATTATCTGAGAGGCCCGTGGATGAGGTGAATTAAGGAGACAAAAAATTGTCCCGTCGTGTGTGGGCGGGGGGGGGGGGCGTCATAGGGATGATGGGGAGGCAATTATCTGAACCCCCTATCTCTTAATTCCAGACACCAATGATTGATGTTCAACCCAAGTCTCTCACATTCTACATAGTCTAACTGAATATACTGAGTTTTAATCTTTATAGTTATTAAACAAAGGATTTTCATACATCATTATCTATACAGGAAAGGGTTTTAGAACTCGTGGTCCTAATTTGGCAAATTCTCAGTCGTGGTAGCTTGATACATAAAATATAAAGGTTTTAATTAAAACCTTTAAAGGTTTGAAGGTTTACCTGAACAGTAAATAAGTCTATGGTTCAAAATTAGCGCATTAGAAATTCGTGTATCTACGTGTTTAAACAAAATCGTTACTTTTTGCATTAAAACCATTTTTTACAATTTTTCAACCCTCTGATCAAACTATCACTTTTAAAGTGCCTAGGTAAATGTTTTGGCATTTAAACTAGAATTTTCGATCGAACGAACAAGATAACCACACAGCGGACCATTCCATTGAAAAGCTTATTTCGCTTATTCGCTCACAACTCGTAAGCTATGCATCCTCGCGATAAGACCACTTGATACAAAATTGAAGCTAACAACAGTCGCTCCACTCATTTTTTCGATATCTCGCATAGTTTCCGATGTACCTGCCAGCGAAAATCGCCAATTTTCGGCAATAACATTTTGGACCTACGTTTTTCGTCAAAACAGTGTAGCGCCTTCCGGAGAAGAAGTTGTAGGGCATAACATTTCCTTTGATATACTTACAATTTTATTATTGACTCTTACCTATAAAAAATTACATCATTTTGAAAGTTATAATATTATTATGTAACGTGGGCTCTCAGATGTCAACATTTTCAACGAGGACACTCCAATCTCGAGATATTTAACAAAATTAAAATCGTTAGATTTATTCGAATTGTACACATAGTTTTTGTTAGTTTTGAATAATGTAATAATATGATTATTATAGAATATTATTCTGGGTAGGTGCGAGTAGTTTCGTCCATGGCTTGGCCAAGTTACATCAACAGTTTCCTGTGTCCTGCCACCCAGACTCCACGACATTGACACTTGACCCCTCATTCCCACTGTAACAGATTGAATCTCCTTTGTTGGAAAATTAGTTGAATGAACATTTACCTCGAACTGTACTATTGACTCGGTCTATACGGGCATTTCCCGACGACTTAGTCGAGATTGTTTCAGTGCTCTATGAGTTTGCTCTGATGTTTTAACGAATTTCACTGAACCCTCGATATCCAAAGGGTCTCTATCTCGGAGGGAGCCACGTCAAACCGGTCTCTGTTGTTTAGGGCCACCAGGAAATTTAATTACCTTTCCCGCCCTTATCCCGAACTTGGATGAGCCTTTAACGACCTTCCTAATGAATCGAGCTCCAATATCCATTTCAACGGCAGATCGCGAAGCGCACCCCCCCACCCCCCGGCCACGAGACGAAGGTGTCATCAGCCGGCGGATTGATGTCTGTCACGTGCAAACTGCTCAGCTTACGAGTAACCCCTGGGTTTGCCCTCTCGAACCAACCTGCAGTAGACGGAGCGTCTGATGTCTAACGCCATCTTTCGGAGGTCGCTTGTAATTTACGGAATCGAGGGAATTGGGGAATTTAGGATGAGCGCTCCACAGAAACACTCGGATGGAAGATACTCGTACCTGGTGTATCAGATTATTCGATTATGGTACGAGAGATAGTTTTGCGTCGAGTTATTTCACCCCAAACGTGAGTTTCGATCATGTGGTTGAAGGTAAGATAACCGTAGTCGTACACAAGCCAGTCAGCTATCAGGAACACCTGACTTCCTAGAGCAACAAATCAGACTGCTCTAGCATCCTCCAGAACCTGTCCGAATGTCCTCCGGGCTCCAATCGCCATATACCTAAATAAACAAAGTTCAAACAATCAGAGCCAGACAAACTCAAGCCCACCATATGAGAGCAATCGCAAGCCTGAACATAAAAGCTCACGTTTATATTATATTCAAACCTGCTCATATGCAGTAGGTGAGTACTGTAATGTAGGATATTTATTGGATATGATGAAAAATTGTGAAGTAGGTGTTCTAACATGGAAAGCTCATAAAAGCTACAACATGCGCCATCCTCTCCCCCGGACGCCAATTCCCGTGGTGGTAGTGACTTGAAATTTGGCATGTAGCCTTTTAAGCAGGGCAGACCCAGGATCAGCTGAGTGGCTCCTAAAGCTAACTTCTATGCTATTCACTATATGAAGCTTTAATTTGATGGGTAGCCTCCTTAGGACTTACACTTTAAGCTGTGTATGCCCAGGATCAGCTGAGTGGCTCTTAAAGCTCAGTTCTATGCTAAACGTGGTGAAACATGTTCCATACATAGAAATTTAGACGTAAGGCTCAATACGAAAGATGAACGGTCTGTTCTTGAATGTGGGGAAGTGCCTGACCATATTATGTTTTTGAACCCGAGATTTGATTGACTTTCGATATGATCTGGGTGGTCAGGTTTGGCCCCGAGTGTCTGTTATTTGTGATCTGTGCACTAAAGTGCCTTACATTTATTTTTATGTTGATGCTGTGGATGAAGTACCGTTTCAAGTCGCTTCTCTTGATGGAGTATCTATCACTATGAACTAGCGCGTGAATTTCAATTTGACCGATCCATCATTGCTCGTAGATTTAGTTTTTGCTTCGTGCACTCGTAATTTTAATGCTGCCACAAGCGCTTGAAGGGTCATCATCGCATATTAATTCCCCTTCCGGTCACAGAATTCGTATTTTACCTTTGTCACCGCACCGACGCGAACACAAAGAGAATGTTTAACTCTAGGGCGCGAATTGTCTACGGAACTCTGCTACGAGAAGCCCGCGGGGTTCCCTCTAATTACGGCGAGTTCCCCGGTCCGTTTCAGTCAGCTTTATGATCGGGAAATACTGGACATTCCGCGAACCCCAACAAAACCCTCTCGAACTTCCCTGTTTGCGGCGGATACTCGGAGCGTTCAAGGTTGCCTTCGGGAACTTTGACTGATAATCGCGGGCTTTGAGGATTCAGTTTCAACGGGTAATCAGCGTTTAATTACTGGCTGCAACTCCCTCCACGCACCGCACTGGAGTGTATTGAATGCTGGGGATAGTTGTTGACCTGCGATCGGTACAGCAGACGCGTGCTATGGATGTAGGGAACGCTCAAGTCGATTATGTTGGTCATCTATTTCAACTCGACATACAGACTCGATCGTGACAAAGAATGCGTTTCAGTGAGCTTCACAATCACGAGTGAAAAAAATATATAAATAAAAATAAATAATTGAAAATGAAATCAACTCCTCTAAACAATAAGAATAAGAAATATAATTTATTTATTGGCAATAAAAACTGACAATGATTATCAGGGGAGTAGCGTTAGGGGAAGCGCAGGAAGCGTTGCTTCCCCACAGGAAATGAAGAATGTAGGTAGAAGTTGAATGATGAAAAAATTCATTAAGAATAACAAAATTTACTCGACTCTAGGTAAAACATTCAATTGAAAATTTGAATCGGCCTCAGTTACCTACATCCACCTACCTTTGATGGTTGCTTTGAATCACAAATGACTGTGACCGGCGTGGCCAACACCAAGTCATCTAAGGAGAAGAAGAAGAAGAATTACAAATATCTGATTGTAGTGAGATCAACTACCAGTTGAGGCCTCAGGAGAATTTTTTTTTTTAGTCTGTTTAATTAAAGATGATTTACACTACATGATAATTTTTAATGATTCATGGTAATTCACAATAATAATTAATCTATAATTTAGTGATTTCGACAGAAGATCTGCTCACAGAAAAGAATAGAGCGTTGTGGCAAGAATTTGCAGAATTTTGTTACAACTGTTACTGTAGGTTAATGTGTAGGGGTTTTACTGTATTTTCCTTGAAATGGAGTAAGCGGCTTTTGGCAACGGACGATTCAAATCAACCACCGCGTTATATTCAGAACAGTATTGTAATTCTTTCGAAAGTGGTTTTTCAAACCCTCAACTCGGTAGGGTTTACCGAACCGGCCAAAAGCCTTGTAAAGTCCAACCCGTTTCGCGTTTCTTTCTTGTTTCGGAAAAAAGTGGTCTTCGTCGTGAACGTAATTTCAGTCGGACGCGTTTAACCCTTTACCCCGAGGTCGTCGCTCAAGAAGGCTCAGGGAGGACCGTCGGGCGTCCGCCATTCATAAGAAATCAAAGATTAAAATTTCAAAACTCCCTTTCGGACAGGTTTTTTGTTTGTTCTTTTTACCCTTTTCCCCACTGAAGTCCTAATTACGGGTGGCGGTGAGCGGGGCCTTTTCCCCGAAACCGAAAAGGATTTACTCCTGAGGGGTTTTTCCTTCGACGCGGGCCCAGCTCGTGGGAGATCCTCAAGAGTTTTTCCTCAAAGAGAATTGAAATTAAGGCGGATAACGGGAGGGAGGGCCTTATTATTCCGTCACAACCCGGCTTTTTCCTTCATAACTTGATACCCGACCCGACCCATGTAGAATTAACCAGGGGATTTCTGAAAATGGTCCCTGCCTAAAGGTATCAACATACCAACGTAACACAGCCACGATTTCACCCTCAAGGAGTGAGGATATTAGTTGTGAAACTCCAGAAGGCATAAATTATGTTGTAACTAATGGTGACCAGGGGCTTGTTATTCAACATTTTCAAATGTGTTTTTTACTGTGAGGTGAAGAAGTAAATGACCAAACTAAATATGAACAATATAACTTTTATTAATAACAATTAGAGCGGATGAACTAGGATACTAATTTCAACATGGGGAACAATTTACTTGGGCGAGAGGTTATACAGGACTGGCAGAATGATGGTTATCTAAACGAGTAGATCATAGAAGTGGATCATGTACATGGCTGGATAATGTATTATACATGATCCACCTCTATGGTCCGCTATATTGAAAACCTCTATGACATAATGTATTATCCAGCCATGTACACGATCCTCCTCTATGATCCACTCGTTCAGATAACCATAATTCTACCAGTCCTGTATAACCTCTCACCCAAGTAAATTGCTCCCTCTCGTTCAAATTTGTATCCTAGTTCATCCGCTCTAAATGTTATTAATAAAGTTTTTATTAATATATTATATCTCTTCACGCAGGATGACATGTCATGTAGATGAGTGTATGGAGCGGGAACTAGTTTATAGAATTAACCGCCAGGTGAGGCTGGGCGTGAACTTAGATCTTGAACTGGTTGTCGATCCTATGGCCTAATTATTATTATTGGTACATGAACTAAATTGAGAGATACTATTTGAGGCAAACGTAATAGTTGTTACGAGCTGTTATGAATGTTATTTATTTATTTATTTTTTTTTTTCAACTTCAATCCAATCACGATTCGATAGATTTCACTTCTTCTGTTTGTCTTTATATTGAGGGTCCTGAACATCCCACAGGCAAGGTAGCTTTCGATATTCTTCAAAGAGTATTTTTGACAAGTCATTTGTCAAAAATCAACAACATGAACCAGGATAACAAAAATCAATTAACACACCACAACAAAGCAAAAGTCCACAGTCATGCAGCATGGCTTTGAGAGCAAAGTTTCGAATAAATAACTGGTTGTATGTAAATTGTCTCCATTTTACTGGTTTTATAACAAATTTTGTCCCCTTTATCTGCCGCGTAGCACCTCAGTTTATTCAATTTTCAAGGCAAAATACGATAGTGAAGGCAGAATTGTGATATCTCATTCCGTTGTCGATTAGAGCAGATGAACGATGAACAACAAACGATGTAACAAACACGTTTCTTCATCTTCAAAGTTCTCCAGTTTGAGAACGGAATAAGGTATCGCAATTCAGATTTCACCATCGAGTTCCTTTAAAATGAGGTGCCACTTTTTTACTGTTCCATTTTGGGAATTTATGGGTAATCCTCCCCTTAAAACTCCCCCCACCCCCCCTTAGAGTGGCCAGGTTCTGCCCATCAACAAACTTAGCCTTTCGACGGATTTTTTGTGCAAATTTGAACGTTTTATCTCAATTCTATCGAGAGTTAGGTATCGTCTGGTTTTGACACAGACTCAAATATAAGTACACATATAATCTTTGGTATCCGAAACGGATTTTGGTATACAAAGTTTTCGGAAATTTGAGTTTTGAAATTTTCGGACCGAGAACAATAGCTTAGGGTGGCCAGGTTCTGCCCATCAACAAACTTAGCCTTTCGACGGATTTTTTGTTCAAATTTGAACGTTTTATCACAATTCTATCGAGAGTTAGGTATCGTCTGGTTTTGACACAGACTTAAATATAAGTACACATATAATCTTTAGTATCCGAAACGGATTTTGGTATACAAAGTATTCGGAAATTTGAGTTTTGAAATTTTCGGACCGAGAACAAGAGCTTCCTTTTCTTCGAAAATTTGCTAAAATCGAGTAATCGGCGTAGTCGAGTTCTGTTTCACGATTGCTCAATGTCATTATCAGAACAGTCGTGGTTGAATATGGGTGTGGCAATGAAACTTCAGGTCTACACGACGATATTCGTTATTGCAGTCTCTGTAGTTTGGATTTCCACAGAGTCATCTCGTATCAAACAGGGAGTATCGAACAACCTTCGCCTGACGTCAAAGTCACAGTTAATTAAAAGCGGGAACGAGGCGTGGTCGTGGCCACTATCGGAGCGAAAAGTGCTCCGCGAGACGGAAATGGATATGATCAACTGCATCAATCACTTCGTTTAATATCGGAGAACCTTCGCCGAGACGAACGTTTCAATACCGAAGGACGTTACGGAAAGGGGAAGTCGAGTTTACAACCATAATAAAAAAAAAAAACCTTTGATTAGTCGAAGGGCGACAGCGCGAAAAACATCGGAAAAGAGGGTTGTTTTGCGGCTTGGGCGAAACTAATCATGGTAATTCTTCATCATCGAAGGCTCATCCATCATGAGTCATTGCGATTTCCATTACCATAACACCATTACAGCTGGCTGTTTTCCGAAGGCGGCGTTTTCCCTCCGGGGTTATTTATGGAAATGTCGATATACAGTTGAAACGTCAAACCCTATCGAATCTACTCATGCTATAGTTATTCATATTGTGCTTCATCGTAGTCACCTGACCAAACATCCCCACGGAACCGTAAAATAAGATAAATATGGGGAAACTTCATGTTTAGTTTATTCGTCCCACAACATGGTTTTTACTGATATTTTCACGTAATAAATTTCTTTAAATTTTCAAAAGTCGTCAAATCCTACTCCAAGCGGTGGGATTGAGGGTATGGACTACCAAAAGTGCTGGGTACCACTATATTTTTATAATGTGGAGACACCGTTTAAAAATATTCCAGTACTCCAACATAAACTACAACAGATATTATGACTGAAGAGAAGCAAATCTTCAACAATGTTGATGTAATACCTTCAAAATGAATTGAAAAATGTAATTTAATTTATAAACTCTTTGAGCTTTGGAAAAAAGAACTATAACGAGAAAGTATTGAAAAAACTCTGCAAATTCTTGACACAATGGTTTATTATCTTTTTTGAGCAGATCCCCCTAATCTAATTCACGAAATGGTGGCTGAAACTCTAGGTCATGATACAATTTTATTTAAACAGTTATACAGACCAGAACCCTAGTGAATATTGCATTGTCACCCATCCTCGACCCATGTATAAAATTTCAAGACTCTCGCTCATCATCCAAATCTAATTTGTTAAAACAAAATTAGTTTAAAACAATTTCACAGACAAGAAACCGAGTGAATATTGCATCGTGGTTCGAACTTTTAAACAAAATTTCGTAATTTTAGGACCTTAGCTTTCCAGCGCCATAGACTTATAAAAACTTGAACTGACATTTTTCGCGTAAGTTGCTTTTTTGAAGTTTCAAAATTAATTTTGAACCCCTTCCCACTGACCTAAGGTTTCGAAAGGTTTCAAGGATCATCGTGAGACTTTTCCGAACCCGTGAACCAAATTTCGTACCTAATTTTGGTCGACGCTAACTAAGTGCAGATTTTTTCTAATTCGATTTTTGGAATCTACTTGGAGGCAATAGCTGATCTAGAGGCAATAGCTTCCCTCGTTGGAGTCCAACTCCACCTTGTACACTAATCAACAACTGCCCTGATGATGGGGATATAAATTCTTCGAAACGTTGGCACATAAAACATCTCTCATTTGACTCGACATCTCCCCATCATTATTCTTACTGACGGTCAACACATCATCACACACGGAGATGATACACCAAAACAGAGTAAAACTATATAATATATAGAAAATATAATATATAATATATATATATTCGGAAAAATATTATAGTGTATGCATCAAATCAGCATCTAAGTAAATCGTTTTGAAACTGGTGTAAGTACTTTGAGCAGTGCAGCCCAGAAATAGCGCTCTATAAGTCCAAAACTGGTTTGAAGATTTGATTGAGTAGCAATAGTTAGGTGGAATCGATATTGACACTACGTACATGAGTGGCCAATTACTCCGGAATCATCTACCGATCAAGTATGACTCCTGCGATTCTGAGTAATAATAGTAGGTACAAGAAATTGAGGAGGCATACCTATTATAAGGGCTCCTTCAATCTCCGCTCATTAGCAATATTCAATTCGACGTTTAAGAAAATCCTTCACGTTGTATGAGGTGAAGTTCATTCAACCCTTTCTCATTGCCCCCAAAGTTTTCGGTTTACGCCCCTTTTCACTTTTTTTCTCCTTGTTTTTCGTGGCTTTTCTCCCCTTCCTCCTCATTCTTCTGCCTCTCGATCAAGGGAAACCATCATTAGGCCGGTCTTCAGCCTCTTGGTAATGCGATATTTAAAATTAACTTTATACCGGCCCTGGGCACCGTAATGAGGGAGCATGCACGTGGAAAATGAGACCTAGCAGGGATTTCCACCAACCCCTTTTTGTTCCTTACTAAATCTTTCACTCTTCTCCCCTTCTTTATCGTTGTTCACAACGAGAATGGAACGCTTGGGCAAGCAAACCTTTTAAACTAACTCGCCTTATTGTTCTTCAAAAACACCGTTCAAGGATGTGGTTCGTTCGCGCGTGGGATGTTCCAACGCACATTGGTGCGTTTCAATTCTTAAATACTTTAAGGTGATACGGATTAGTTTCAGCAAATACAACGACAGTGGGTGGAACTTGTGGAAAAAGCTAACGGGCAGTCAAAAAGTTAGATCACATGCTGCTGTTGGTTAGGGGTGAGGAATATTTAAAGTAACCGCTTCAAATAACCTAATACTGTCCAGTAACCTAATACCAGATAACCTATTACCAGAAAACTCCTACTACTGGAATAACTGTTTTGAGAACTTGGGGGAAAGGCCTTTGAGGGCCTCTTTGTCGCCGGTCATTAGAGATTCCGTGATATTAGGTTGGCTGGGACTATTCCAGGCAATACCAGGTAGTAGATCATAACTGTCGACAAGTTATTTGAGTGAGTATTGAGTTAGGTGAACCTAATACCGCAACCTATTACCAGACGGTCGCTGTTACTCGATAACCTATTACCAAGAAATAACCGTATTAGCCAACAAATAACGCTCTAAAATATATATATCTAATATATATATCTCTAATATCTCAGTCGTCAAGGGCAATCACCCACTCCTGGTTCCCGAGCTGAGGTCAACGCCGATCATTAGATATTTGTAGGGATATCGAAATTATGGTTAACATCATTATTGGGATTTCATCTCGCCGTTCGAAAGCTGTCATTTTCTAGGATATTACAACGTGTTAATTAACTCAGATGTGGAGCAGACTACGATTGGCGGGTTCAGCTCGATATCCGCTGCGAACTGCTGAGGCTCAGGCCGATCCGAGCTAATTTCAGATTCCAGAGATAATCAATCCGAGTTAACTCCAGGAACCAATCAAACTTACATTATGCCGCGGCGGATCTCCACCTGCCCGATAGTTCTGACCGAGTCTACAAACACTTCTCGCGAAGTATGCTCTGGGGTTAGAAAATGTAATTATGAACTGTTTCCCTTGATGAACCCCTTCAACCGGAGCGACTGATTGACGGCAAAATTTTTAGCTGCGAGGGCAGCTTGTTGTCCCGCAAAATTTCCGGAGTCTTACATTAATGTGTACAAGTTTCCAATTTTCTCCATAAGGAGAGTTTCTTCATCCGGTAAACGGCAAATGCTTAGTAGTTGAGGAAAAAGGCTCCCAGCTAGTCGAAGAGTAGGAGCTCATTGTGACCAAGTAGGCTGGCTGTTGTCATCCTCTTGGGAATAAGTGGTCGAGCAGATAAGCCTGTAACCAGTTTGCATTATCATCTCTGAATAATATTGGCATCTGAGCCTGTTTTCTGAAGCTCCTCCTACAGCTCTTCTCCATTCCTAGTTGTTAGCAATATTTATAAGGTCTTTCCGGTTGCTTCGCCAAAGGTGTGGAGTCGAAGGTAATTTTTTTTCACCTTCGTGATTTGTTTTGAAAACTCAAAACTCGGAAACCTAGTTTTTGTATTATGAACGTCTTTTGTAATTTAATTATTACCAATTTGGAGACTTATGTTGCTTATGTTTATGTTGCCTCGGTCAGATATGAATTGGAATGAAACATGAATGATAAATACAAAGTGGTGCGTGTATTTATCATTCATGTTTCATTCCAATTCATATCTGACCGAGGCAACATAAACATAAGTACACGTAATGATCCTGGTTTGCAATTTAAAACTCTATAGGTAAAACAGTTTTGAATAAAAAAGTTGGATTTACTTTGAATAAAATATATTGGTCTTACCATGTCACTCTATCAACTTCTGTTATTGTTTCATAATACCGAGCTGGTATTATGCTCATTTGTGATAATGTATAGTGGAGTGTGAGTTATGTTGAAGTGGATACCTAGCCTATGCATAGACGAGTTTATTATAACAATTCGTATTTTCCAGTGCTTTGAGTTCCAAAACTGAATTCTGGAACTGGTTTCGACAAAGAACTGAGATGGTGGGGATGACCCCCGGAAATTCTTGGTTCTCCGACTGTACCGCTGGAACGATCAAAATTTGATCATTTACATTAAATTTTAATGTAACCGCCCTCAAATGTAACCTCCTTCTTCTTCTTCAATCTGAGTTATTTATAAGTTAACTTGACTGTAATTTTATAGTAATAATTATTATGAAGTACGCATAATATTTCCTAGAGGGTCATATATAGGCGATTCACGTAGTAGACAGGCAATATGGGTACCTAGGTGAATTCGAATCACGTAAATTAGCACCAACTTCAAATTATGATGGACAAGTCTAGGACAAATTGCATTCTGTGTTATTTTTACGTTATCTTGACTCATATTTATAGTGTACTTTTTCTCTTTAAAAGAGCACAAAAGTCTGAATTTTGAAGGCGTAATCTTATAATTCACATTCACTCAAATAAAGACTTACCTTATTATTTACTCAAATGAAGACTTAATTATGCCTACCTGATACAAAAATGTAAATGTCTTTCACGTTTTCACTTGGAGTGAGGAATGAGTATTTAGGTTGGTTATCACGTCGATGAACGATTACCTTTCAAGTTCTTTTCTGTTCATCAAATTCATCTTGGAATTGTTGAGAGGCCTTCCATTGAATTTTATCCAAAATTCGCCTAAACATGAATTTGTTATTCCGGAAACATAAATTCACTTGAGACTCGAGAAGAGAAGAAAAGCGGCGAGATTCTATAACAGCCAGACAAGTCCACTTTCTAAAAAGAGCAAAACGGCGTTTTTTTCTTTATTCGACGGAGCTGATAGTGGAAAGGTTATTAATGGCGAAACGTCTCGCCTTTCCCGCAGACTTGTTGCTTTCAACGCCTCTCAAACTGATAACGTTTTCGACTGCCTTCTGCGTCGCCGTGAAAAACTAATTTTCCACTGTCTCGCGCGAAAAAGAGATAACCTGAATACCGTTGTCAAGGTGAAGGGAGAGACGCCTCGAGTCAACCTCTTAAAACACTATCGACGAATAAAAGGCGGAGGGCGAAGACGTTATCTGGAGGGCGAGAAGGGCTCGTTGACGGTTTAATGAAAGCGAAAATCAACCTCGAAACAATGCATGAACAGATGAAATGGTTCCAGGGATGCAGCATGAAAAATGAGCGAATTTTCTCATATTTTTACAATGCAAACAATCGAAAATTTGTAGGGTAACAGTTACTGTGGCTTACCCAATGATGGTATCCTACCAATATCGTAATAAAGGGGTGGGGCGGCGTAACTTCCTTATTTCGTAATGCAATAAAACAAGAAGTACTCAAGTTTTTGGAAGACCATCAAATAAGAAGTACATCAAACTGGAGAAAGTGGTGAGAAACACCGAATTCGGTTCACCCAGTGTATCGACAATGGAGGGCGGCGTTTGGCCGATACGATTTTCAATACCTTTTGATGTAAAACTTTATGAAATTTGCTACACAGATATCTTGAGAGTATCTCTTGTTTTATTGCGTTATGGAATAAGGAACTTATGCTGCCTCGCCCTGTATTCCACTTCCGTCTGTCCAAATGTGTATTCTCGAAGTTGGAAATTTCTTGAATTAAAATCATTCCGCAAAATTGGCAGTATGAATATAATAATTATATTCATACTGCCATTTACTTTCAAATTATTTGAAAATCATATTTATATAATACTACTCAACATATGATTCAGACTATGTATCATACAAGGTAGAGAACAAGTTCTGGCAATTTGCATAGCCTTTGGTAATTTAGAGCAGAAGGCTGCGTCAAGACCGTAGGCAGTTCTCGCAATAAATAAGGTAGACAGAAATATGGCGGCTTTAAGCGAGAGTATGGAGTATGGACAATATTTTGTGTAGTGGGTTGGAAAGCGTAGTATCAGGACTATTGTAGCTAAATTTCTAAGGACCGTTTTTGCGTATAGGTAACGGGTGTATAGAGAAGACAGGCACATCGGATAACAGCTCACTGGTAGGAAAGCGCTTATTTGTATGGTATTTACACACTTATTACCAAACAAATTGTATAAGTACTTAGGCAGACTATTGTGCCGTGTACATAGTACCTTGGTAAGATATTTCCGTAAAATATATCGATGTTTAAAAAAAATAACGTCGATGTGTAAACATTGATGTTTTTCCAACCGATACCCATCCCTAGTGTACAGAGAACCACTTTATGTGAAATCTTTGAGATAGGTATGACGTTTTGAAAATTTGAAAATTCTTTTTGGACCCTCTCCAAGGCTTATGAAACACGAACATGAAGAAATTGGGGTAACTTCATACAAAGGGCATCAATCTGACGGAGGGGAGGAGTGAAAAGGGCGGGATTTTAATTCGGGAGATTGATTTACTGGTCGATCCGTTTGGAAACAAAACACATGTTCGACACCCTCAATCGAGATTTCCGCCGGAGTTTTAAGAGATTTCCAATTATACCCAGCGGGGGGAGGTCCCCCCTCTTCGTCTCGTCGGAAAACAGTAAATGGGGAAGATTTACTCAACCAATAGGAGACACAAAAAAACCCCAGACAAACAAGGATCTCGAAGATGGAGAAGAATTTACAATTGTCTCCTTCTCAAGACAGAGCAGGAGGTATGAAGGGGGAAAATGCGAGTTGGAAGGATACTTTTCCGTCTTCCGATCCTTTCCGTCATTTAATCAACGTGACTTTGGTAAATCGCTCGAAGGGCCGCCTCCGGACCTCGGCAGGTTTTCTCCTTTTCGGCTTTAATTGGCGAAACCTTCGGGGACGGAAACGCGATCAGTTTTCTCCGAGAGCGGAGAAAACCGGAAAGGACGCACTACGTGGTGATAACAAGTGTCACGAGAAAAAAAACCTCAGAATCGAACGATAAAAGAGACGTCCTCTTCAATGAGACATTTTCTACCATTTCGTTTTCCCTTCTCCGACGGCACTCGAATCGAATTATTGGCCGAGCTTTTATTCAATTTTTTTTTTCCTGTCGTATCTTTTCACTTCCTCGAGGACCCCTGCGCCGGCGTATTCTTGTCAATTTCCAGTCGATTCGGTCGGAACGATGTCGTCAGGTTAATGGACCCTTTGACCTCAGGTGTCCTCTTGGAGGTGAGAAACCCTTTTAGTGAATTGCCGAGAAGAAAAAATAATAAAATAACCAATTTCCACAGATCGACGATATTTAGCGGGCCATTTTTGGTTCATCATGATAATAATGAGCCTTTGAAATCAACCAAGAATAAAACCATTTGAACCAATCCTCAACATTTGTGGTCTTACATTTCAAGATAATTTTACATTATCAACATATCGCACCTCAAGAATAGTAGTGTGACAAGTCAAAACTCTGCAAATTCTTGACACAACGGTTCATTATCTTCTTTGTACAGATCACCCTTCTGTCTAGATCACTAGGTCTAAATGTCTAGATCGTAAATGTTATATTAATTATTATTATTAATTATCACTAATTATTAACAATTTTATCAAGTACCTAGTGAAAATTATTATAATTTATTGTTAGGTATTAATAATTTATATTTATTATTATTAATAATTATTATTAATTATGATTAATTAATACGATATAATTCTGGGGTTTTTAATACTACGTCGGTAATAATTTTTCTATAAAACAAGTACCTACCAACAAACATTCGAAATTACCTTCATTTCCGTAGCACGAAACGCACCTCAGAACAACAAACTCGACATCACTTAAGCCATATGATGTTCCAAAGAGCTTGTTAGTATGAAAATGGACCTGTATTTCAACAGTTTGGTTCACGATCCTGTAGTGAGGCACAATCTTTGAGCCGTCATTGTGAACGAACGGCTGGTCGTACAAAGCTGCGGATGGTCTTAAAAAATTCTACGGAACAAACTCTATCTAAATATGAAATAAAAAACATACCGTTCTATATGAATTTTTCGAGATATGAAATTTTCTAAATTTCAAAATTCGTTTTGAACCCCTTCCCCTTGACCTAAGGTTATGAAAAGTTTCGAGGACCATTGTGGGGCTGGTCCGAACCCAGAAACCAAATTTCGTAATTTTAGCTCAACGTTAACTGGGCAAAGTGGCGCGGACGGCGTACGGCGGACGGCGTACGGCGGACGGACGGATTTTTTTTTATTCGATTTTCTGAATCTACGTATCTTGAAACGTAAACCAACAAATTTTGAGGGGGGGTTAAAAAATTTTTTTCTTTGGGCGATTCCAATGGTTCATTATCGAAGATAATAAACCAAAATCCTAGATGTTAGGAAAACGGCTTTGAGGTTTTGGGTCCCAAATTTTGCTGAAAATGTCGTTCAATTAATTTTAGAGAAGCGGCCTATGACTACTGTTTCTAGGGAAGTTTAGCCACCTCCTCCATCAACAACTAGCGACTTCAAAAATTCTGGATAATTTTGTTGGATAAATTGAGAAAAAATTTGAGTGGTTACATTACTATCTTGGATTTTTTATATTCATTTCCAAAGATTTTCCCCGATTGATACCCTTTTTGGCAACGTTCCAACTCGCAAAACATTATTCCAGCATCAACAACAGCAATGCAGGCAAGTATTATATATTTATGTATGTGTCACTCCGGACGATAGCTCTCGATAGAATTGAGATAAAAAGTTCAAATTTGCACAAAAATCCGTCTTGGCAATCGAAAGGCTAATTTCGTAGATGGGCAGAATCGGGCCACTCTAAGGGGGGGTTATTGGGGAGTTTTAGGGGGAAAAATTGCCCATGAATTCCCAAAATGAAACATTCTGACAAGTGACTCCTCATTTTAGAGGTTTTTTTAATGCTAACACGATGGTAAATATATTATATTCTTGTAAGGCATGTCAAGATCTGTCTGCTTATATTTATTATATATTTTAGGCTAATATTGTCCACTATGATGAGTGTACAGCCTGGGTAACACAACGAATTGACTTTAAATTTTGCACAGACCTTCTTTATAACATGACTCAGCATTAAAATTCTATATTATTAATTCTATATAATTTACCATCAATAGTTGAGTTTCACTTTTCATGCAAAGATTGTAGACCATCACTGAGCTGGTTACCAACTCGCTACCCTCACCCACTCTTGATGATCAACTGGCCTACTATCTTAACCACATTTTACTCCACTTCGCCAGTTATTTATAGTAGTTAAAGGATGTCGTACGCAGAACAGTCATCTTGACAGATCTGTGATCTAGTGGTCTGTACAGAACTTCTTTAGTGTTGAAAAAATATTTCTTTACCCAACCAGTTTTGGGAAGAAGAATTCAAGTTTTTTTCTGGTTTCAAGTTCGAATCAGAGCATTTTAGAGCACCTAGTCCTACATCTTGAACCAAATAATGCGTTCGAATATGAGATGGGAACTGGTGACGGTAGCCTTAGGTCAGCGTTGAGGCCAATTTCTGTTGATGCTGACTCACGATGTACCTTGTCCACTCCATCTACAAACTGCGATCGGCCTACGATTGCCTGAACAAATGCTGTTTCAAAGTGGTAGACGTTCGGTATCGGTTGAAGGGCTGGTGTTCTCTGTAACTAGAATAACCTCTGAGGAGAAAAAACGGTGAAGGTTATTCGAGAAAATTAATTGATCGAGGAGTTTAAACCTCGAGGGCGTCGACGGTGATGACGAGGGGCCTTAAGTGTAAACGAGAAGGAGGTAATTTTACGGAGTGTTGATGCAACGGAAGATGATTAAGACCGAACGAAGAAGGGCGACGGTTGATGAAGAGTTAGGGGTTGGGACTCGATAGACTTGGCGATTGGTTGAGAAAACTCTGAGTCACGGCCCCAGCGACAGCCTCATTCTCGTTAAGCCCTTACGGAAGGTCCGAATCGTAAACAACGGGTTCGCTCTCACCGAAAAACATTTAATTTTCCTTCACGCCACACGGTGGTCCAAAGTACGAATCTAGCTGACCAAAAGTGAAAAATGTGACCTCTTTAAATCTGGATGGAAAATATTATGAACAACTGGTAACATGTTCCTAAGAGCAGAAAAAGGAACACATTGCTAATGTAGACCTCTCCCGAATTAGTTACTTCACAGCTTCCTTCGTGTGTATAGACCGTCGTCATAAAAGTTGTTTCGCCAATTTTTTTTAGTGGACTTCTGTGATTCACCAAAAAAGCACTATTCAATTCTCGGTTTGCTTATGTAGAAGAAAAAATTATGATGAACATCTCTTTGAATTCCTCCAAACTGTAGGGAACCAATCAGAACCAACTCTTTGTTTTATGTATACGTGGACAAATCTACATGAGGCTAATTTGAGGAATATTTCTTCCAAGTCTTCCTGAGACTGGCATACTACAGGAAGCGAATGATAGCTGTACAGCGTAGGGGAGTGAACGGGGGAGGAGATTGCACAATGACAAGATGGCAGGACGAGTGAGTTGGGAGGGAGATGGACTGCCCGGTTGGTTCCTGACATTCAGAATATTGGGTGACACCCAATATGTCACCAGAACTATTTGTTGCCAAGATGTTGCAGAGTGAGCAGCATTGCACCCCCACAACAGAATATGTGGAGAAAATGCTGAGGGAAAATTTATTTATACGTTATTTGACTTATTGAAGGCTGCAAATGTTTCTAATGGAATAAGCAATGAAAATATTTTTGCTTCCACTGCAAGCAACTATAATTTGCCTCCTCTGACCTCCTCATAACTAGTTAACCACCTACAAAAAAACCCACCAAGACCTTAATCAATTGGGCACAAGCTATCATGCAAGCTTCTACAATTTCTAGTGGCAACAGTAAAGACGAAAACGATGATTTTGGGACAAGTGATAAGTCATAGTGAAAACATTACCAACGCTTTTTATTAATTTAGAAGTTTGTTCTAATATAATAGTTTATACCCACAATTTAGATGTTCTTCTCTTTCATTAAAAGTGTTTTGTTCGAATTAATAAAATAATTTCATAAACTCCCCTTATCTTTCCGAAGAAATAATGTAGCTCAATATTGGCTGTAAGCTGGGACCCCCACATCATTAGTTCTACGATTTTTATCAGCTTGATTCGTAATTTGGACCACTTGCCACCGTCGGCGGTCGCGCAATCTCTACGAAGGAAATCTTCATTTAATTCTTACAACGACCGAGGGAAACGGAGGAACTTTCAACAGAAAAAAAAAACTTCCCGACAACGGGGAAGTGTAGTCAGGAGTGAGGAACCCATCAAATCAAATGGACCGTGTTTAAAGACGTTTGGATCCCGTTCTCAGTGAAGGGCTGGGATTCGGGGATAACCTTCTATAACGCCATAAGAGTTTAGCTTCAACCCAATCGACCCGTTGTTTATAGAACTCTTACAACTTGTTTTGACGCAGGGATGGAACATCGATAAGAATACATCGATTTCACTGTTGAAACCAAAACGTTGATGTTAATATCGAATGTTAAATGAAATCGCTAACACCTTCGTTAACCTCGAGCCGTCCGTGGTGTATACTTGTTTTGAGAATATTTTATTTATTTTCTTCAACTAGAATCCAATACCGATAAACCAATTCATCAGTAAAGCCTCTGCCTGGTTTTTGTACTAAAATATTTTCAAGAAAATTCGAGAATGTATCAATGCTTTTGGAGCGTAAACAGAGACTTCGTCCCTCAATGGAGGTTTTTTGGGACATCAATTTTACCAAATAATTTGACCAGGGTGCTACATGTATAAGTGCCCATACCCAAACGTGGGATTACTGAAGTTGCCCACTGGTTTCTAATCTCAACGACACGTTATGACTCACACTGTGCGTCTTGGGCGTCCCTAGACCGGTTTTCAGTTTATCTGGTTCTACAATGCCCGTGACGCACAGTGTGAGTCAATTTAGAAATAGGTGGGAGGAGTACTAAATTTCATATTTATTTGAATATTTATTCATATTTATGGAGTTTCAAAAATACAGGAAACAATGGTACCATATCGACATCCTCAAATACAATGGGAAGGGAAGAAATGTCGAATTGTAACTCATCTGTCGTCTCATTATCTTTTTGAGCTGGCTCATAATCAAGGAAAAAGTAATGAATCACCCACATGTCCAGTCTGATTAAGGTTTACGTCTTCTTTATCCTCTATATACTCTGCTGCATCTTCTGGGTCCTCTTCTAAGATTTGTAATAATTCCTCATCACTCATCACGCTCTTGACGTTTCACGATCACATCAGCGCATTAATAATAAAGTAAAAAATAGAGTTTCCCAGCTAAAATCGTTCCTTGGAAGTCAGCACTTGTCTATCCAAAATGAGATTATATTATATAAAACGGTTATCCGACCCATTTGGACATACGCTTTGGCCGTATGGGGAACCTGCTCCAAATCAGAAGTCCGAAGAATTGAGCAGCCGCAAATCGGAATCTTACAGCGACAGACAGTGAATGCTCCTCCACTCGTCAGAAACACTACACTTTATAACGATCTCAAGTTGGAACCGCCCTCTGATATCCTCAACAACTCCTGCAGTTCGTTCGTACGACGATTTCCAACCATAACCACCCCAACCCCTCGGTTAACGAAGGCTTCCAAACCCCGGAAAACAGACGACTCCAACGCCCACGACATGTTATGGACATTATTCAGTTGCGATGAAGAAAAAAATAAATAAATAAATGAATAAAATAACAATAAATATATACATATAGATATCTGCAACCATGATTGCAGATTTAAATAAATGTAAACAATGAAAGTCCGTACACCTACTCAATAAGGTATATTATTGTAATGGTCTCAATCAATAAATATTCTAAAAAAAAAAAAATCCTTCTTCCTGTGGATTGCAGAGCGACATATTGTAGAATATAGTCGATTAGAGTTGACATAACGATTGTGGTTGATAACTTCAACCTGACGATACCAACGCTCAGTCTGGATCATCCCAATTCTCTGTTTCTGCCTCTCTTCACTCCCGCGAAAAACTAACGAAGGTTAAGCGGATGTCCATTATCGTGAAAAAACTGACACTGGAGCTGACGTTGTAAATGACGCGAAGCTTTCACGACGGGTGAAAAAATTGTAAGGGAGTAAAAAGAAGCTTATTGAATTAATAGGGCGGTCGGGTCGGGCGGTTGTTATAGGAGCCCTAGTGGTTTTTAAATAGAGGTTGACGTGACAGGATATTTTCCTCGGGGTTATTTTTATTCTCGATCCCCTCCCCGCTGTGCCTTTTCTCAAGCCTTCAGAAAGTGTGTGAAGGTAAAAATCGGTGGGTGCTTGAAGCGGCTTTGGGTGACTCTTTTTTAATGCCGCCCTCGCTCACGTCAACATGGCTCCTGATGGACTCACCGATACGAGGAGTTGGATTGTTTTAAAGTGACGGGTTCGTACGAGAATTAGAGGCCGAGATGGATATCTGACGGGTTGAAACCTTCAAGGAGGTAGACGTCAGACTGACCGTTCGAACCGGTGTTTAATTGTGCGGATGATACCAATTCAGTCGTGGCCGCCCGATACGCCGGTAATGTGTGGAAATCATGCAATATAAGTGACAGGTTCTAACTCTCGTTGAATTAGGTAGAAAACAACTGTGCGCTCTTTGATATCAGGTGAGTTAGATTAGTTTGGCGCAGGGTGCTTTCCCATTATCCTGGGTATATGCGCTCTGTATGTCAGCCTATAGACCCAAGATTCTGAATCTTCGAGCTTCAAGTCCTGGGCCCTCAAAGAGGAGATGAGGTTCCGTTTCGTCCTGCTCTCTACGAAGTGCTACAATCCGATTCTATGCAGATGTTGACGAAAGCACCCATGCTCAGTCAGCATCCCACTAGGAGCATCTCTCCTTCTGTATTTCTGTATTTCTCCTTGGTAGTTCTAGGCCTTCTAAGCTCCTTCTCTTACAAGGTGCTGCCATTGTCAAC
Source organism: Stenodema calcarata (assembly GCA_963920205.1). Classification (NCBI taxonomy): domain Eukaryota; kingdom Metazoa; phylum Arthropoda; class Insecta; order Hemiptera; family Miridae; genus Stenodema; species Stenodema calcarata. The sequence goes on from OY986062.1 coordinate 6,530,572, forward strand.
TTCCTAAATCGTTGAATCAGGATGCCTTTTTCTCACAAATTCTCCTAAGGAGGATTTACACCAAGACTGGTGGCTCCACAAATACATCTTGCCCAACCATCTCCTGGCTCGTTACCTTTATCAGGTATGTTTTGGTCTCGATTGGTCAAGACATTCCATCCCTCACCCTCATTAAAACCTCAAACCAGCTTAAGATAGGGACTCTGACACCACCGTCCTAGGAGAAAATCGAGGAAACTCTTCATTCAAGTGTTTTAGATTTTCGTGTGTAAACTGAACAATGAATAGAACTGTTATAACACGGACTTCAAAAATACATTGTCAAAATTTACATGGAAATTTAGTTTATGTACGAATCTATAGAATTCAATGATTGATCCTTATGCACCAAAGTAGTCCTCTAGGTGACCTTCTCTGTATTTTTGAAATTCCCAACATCTGCACAGTTGGTTATTTTCAATAAATTGAATATTGACTCCGGACCAGAAAAGAACCCTCGCTGTGAATTTTTGTTGGTTTTGACATTTTATGTCTTTACTCTGGCACATAACTCGAAAAACGTTACACAAAAGCATTACACGAAATCGTCACGAAAATTTCTGATGATTTTCGCTTACAACCGATTCGTTGCTACGGAACTTTATCTTCGCCAGTTATCATCGTACAAAAATCGTTCACCACTCGTTGGATAGCTCTCGATTTACCTAACCATATTACGTTAACCACTTCGGAGTGCGTGACCGACAAACAGCGGTATGAGCGTGATTGTTTAAATAATTGTTTACACACAGGTGATCATTCTCAATAATTTATATTGTCTATACGAATGCAAGCTTCATAATTTATGATGAACCCTACAATTAAGTATAACAACTACGCTACTGGGGTAGGTGATGTAGCATTGTTCAAAGGTTCTTGAATCACTTCTTTAAAGACATAAAATGTCCCAATGTGTTGCAGACTCGTATGCAAGCATTTAATTCTCGACTGTATCAACAGCAGGATGGAGTTGACATTCTTTTGACATTTTCATGTCTTTGCTTTGGCACATAAACTGAAACGGGAAAAATTTGTTTCCTTGATTCACCCTTTCCCTCAGATCACGTCAGAACACAAGCGTCAGGCGGGCCACTACGTCAGACGCACCTTTGGCGTATGACGTCAGACGGCTGGCAGGAGGCCAACTAGTACGTAAGAGCCTATGACGCACGAGCGTATGACGTCAGACGGCTGGCAGGAGGCCACTAGTACGTCACAGCCTATGCCGTAATAGCCTATGACGTCAGAGGGCTGGCTGGCTAGGTGATCGGGTTTTAATAAGCCTCTGGAATTCCGCGCCTTCATTTTGCATTCATTTACATCTTCACGTTAAAAAATCCTTCATCTTTTCGCTAATTTTTTCCAAATTTTGTATGGATATCTAATATGGCGGTTATACTTGCATACTACATACCACACAGAAGACCTTCTTACTGAAATTATGCCAATTATGCCCACCGAAGCTTGGCCACATTATGAATTACATGGGGAGATTGTGAAATGAGCCCATTCCTAAATGATCCCACCTCCCTCATTAGCCTCAGCGGGAGATGGGATTTAGGCCCCGAATTTTTAAGGAAGTACTTATTTTCTGGAGAGGTTTGAAGTCGTATTGAGCGGGAAGAGGGCAGCAATGTACGTCATCTACCTCCCAGGCCAATCAGAGAGCAGTACTTAGACCGACTCTGTAAACCACTCTCTGATTGGCTCCCGAAAGTGGTGCATGAAAGCCTCCCCTGCCCGCCCCTATCATCCGCTGTATCAACTACAGCCCTGTCTGACAACGTTGAGCGGGAAAAGTTCAAATTCGCCATTCTCCAGGTCGATCTGGTTGTTCAACAGGGTTCTCGTTTGAAATTACTCGTTTTACATGTCCTGTGAGTCACCGATTTTCGACCATCAAAGAATAATAATTATTATTCTCAGACACACTGGCGTTCCCTATTGACTAGAAAAATGAAATCAAAATGTCGAAAGAACAAATTAGAAACATCGATGTCTGAGAAGGAAAACATCGACGTTCCAAAAACCTTGAACAGTAAACATTGATTGTTGTGCACATGTTCTGGGCTCAATTCACAACTCATTTCGCAACATTAATCAGGATTTTCAAATTATGACTGAAAAAGTTTCAATTACGAACACGTACACAACTTCAGGGCAGTATTTATATGCCGGACCCCCTGTATTACACAGGTTTTTGGTCATTCACTTGTTTCGACTCGAGTCTTTTTTCGAGGGAACAGTCTACAAACTTTTTCCCAGCTCCAGTTCATATTTTCCCAAGTCACGTTTCCCCTTCCGAGATTTACGAGCCGTGCAATCCGAAGGTCATCCGCATCTCAAGCTTTTCTGAATGCTCGGAAAATAAAAAGAAATTTCTTGACCAACTCAGGATCTCCCACGATCATTTCAGAAGACGACGGGTTGATCTCGTACGTTCCATTTGGCAGTGGGGGGCGGCAATGCCCCCTCCAGTCCTATACTTGCGCCCTTCTCTTGTATTTTCTTTTTTTTTTTTTGTTCCCTCGTCCGCCCAGCCTACTGTTATTTGTTTACGTGACCGGACTGCGCCAGAGGTTTTCCACAAGTCCGCTGATCGCGTTATAACTTTACAAATCACGGTTGAGACTTTACGAACCGAAGTTTCGTTCGGAGGGAGAGCGGGGGAGTTGGAAAAAGAGCAAGTTCCTCCCTGTAGCGAGAATCTGAACGCATAAAGATGTTTCTGAAGTCATTTTCACGAACCACTGATTCAAACAAGATTGATCGACGTATTTTATACATACAAAAGACTCGCTGTTACTCCAGTCGGTATTTCTATCTCCGCTTGTTAGCAGAAATTTCCATACACCTGACGATTTGAACTTTTTGAAAGTTCTGATTTTCGAACACACTCAACTTGATGTTCGGAATAAATTGATGAGAAAAGTCGATTACTTGGGTAGAATTATCTTGAAGGGAGACTCATAAATAACTCCCCCTTTTCTATTATCATCAGTTTTATAAGTTGAAAAAGGGAGTAGCTCCCTATTTGTTATGTGAAATCCGTCTCAGAAATCAAAATTCACCTCTGACGTTGACAAACACATTTCGGGAGCTAATGTCCTTGAATTAGCTAAAATCGGCTAAATTGGAAAACCACGTACGTCACATATCACCTTGGTGTTTGGGAGTGACTCAAACAAGACAAAATTGAAATAGTAATTAAACAGCCCAAACCAAGTAACGAAGTTCGAATTAACGAATTCACCACATCTAGATTTCTGAGATTTTTTTTTTTTCAAATTTGGTGTGGAAAGAGAATAATTCACATAGGTAAGTTCACATTAGAAAATCCTCAGTCATGCAGCATAACTGATTTTATGTAAAATGTCTCTATTTTATTGGTTTTATAACGAATTTTGTCTCCTTTTTCAAGCGAGTAACACCTAACTTTAGAGATTTTTCAACGCTGAACACGATGGTGAAGTCAGAATTGCGATATCTTATTCCGTTATCAGATTAGAGCAGATAACAACCGCGTTTCTTCAAACTGCTCGTGTTAAAGAGCGGAAAAGATATCGCAGTGCTGACTTCACCATCGTGTTCAGCGTTAAAAAATTCTTTAAAATGAGGAGCAGTCAGACTAGTTCATTTTGGGAATTTAAAGGTGATATCCCTCCCCCCTTCCTCAGTAAACTCCCCAAAAACCCCCATAGGGTGGCCTTTCGATTGCGATTGATTTATTGTGAAAATATGAACTTTCAATCTCAATTCTATCGAGATTTATCGTCTGGAATGTCACATACTTGTATTACATATACTTGTATATTATATATACCTACCTACATGTGATTTTTTGTGTCTTTTGGTAGTGAATTCAGTCTGAAACGAATTCTGGTATAGGAATTTTTCGGAACCTTTCCTTATCTCAGAAAATTAGCTGATCTGTACGCAATATCCTTGTAAGTTCCTTAACAACTCGTATACATAATAATAATAATAAAAGCATTTATTGTACAATGGCCGATTGGCCCATTTGGTACATAAAATTGGAATTACGAGTACATAAAATACATCAATTACATCAAATAGCCGATTGGCCCATTTGGTACCTACAAAATATTGGAATTACATAAAATACATCAATTACATCAAATAGCTGCAGTAACGACGGAATACATTTCCAAAAGTCAAGTAACGCTATTTCGGAACCACATCAATTGCTATTTGCTGATGGAAATTCCCTAAAATGGTCTAAGGTAACTATCGATTGTATATTAGGCGAGATACCGGTTAACCATACGAGGCAGTACTAATATTTCGGAGTGACATTATCAGAAGGCTGCCTATCAAAATCACGCGATCCAATTAATTTATGTATAGGATCATCTTCACCTGCCATCGACATTCCCGTCTATGGGGGCAACGTGTCCGAGGCCGATTTGAAATTCACGAACGGGGTTTGATTGGCAATCCAACCGAAGGGCAATGTAACGTTTCGTCCCTCGAGGGGAAACACATGACAAGGTCATTAGCGCTTAAGCCTTCAATATAATTCACTCGGTGCGGAAGGCGGGGGACGGCCACCGCTGTGATACAAGTTGCAGGTAATATTGGAGGTTGACGAGGTTTTGAAGCCGAAGGGAAACCGTCCGGTAGCCATGGGAACATCCCTCGAGGGGTTGATGACACTAGGAACAGCACTGTCACAGCGCTGGTTTAGCGTGTTTGTGAACGAACCGGTCGGTGCGGAATTGACTTGAATTATTTCTAATCCGAAGGCCCCAGTCAAGTTGACCTCGTAGTAAAACGTCATTAGATAGTGTTGAGAGGTGTTTAGTGGTCATGGGGTTACAATAAATATTTAGCTTTTAGCTGGGTCTGAACAACCCCGGCGTCACTCGCCATCACAATAAGTGGTGACTTCAACGTGGTAACAGCTGTAGCGACCAAGTCCTGTGACCGTGTGACCTGTTCCCCAGGATTTCTGGCAGTGAAGGAGCTCGCAATGCCAGCAGCACCCATCGTCCCTTATTCTGTTCACCCACTACTTCGGTCCATGCCTGCATCCTTACCAACATCCCAGAGATGATAACATCAGTAGCGATTAAGTCCTCACTTTCCGCACATCCGAGCTGCCCCTCAGGATTTCTAGCAGGGAAGCGTCATACAGCACCCAACATGCCTTATTCTGCAGACTACCTCGGCCCACGCCTGGATCCGTAACGAACCATCAGAGTTCAGCCCAAAAGCGATAACACCAATAACAACCATGTCCTTGTTCGCTCACACTGAGATGCGCCATAGGATTTCTCGCAGGGATGGCCCACACTGCCACTCTGTTCACTACCTTGGATCGTGTCTGGATTTGTAACGAACCAGCAGAGCTTTCCACGAGGTTCAAACTACCCCTCATCCCAAAATCTCTAGTCCTAACTGTCCTCACACCCTGAGCTGCTCCATAGGATTGTTGGCAGGCATGGGCCATACAGTGCCAACAGAACCTCACTCTGTTCACTACCTTAGGTCATGTCTGGATCCGTATCGAACGTGACATCTAGTTCTCAATAACTAATTATTAGTATCGAATGAAATATAAGAGGTGGTGAATGATTCATGAGAAATCTGCTGATTCTGCTGCAGGAATTCTAATATACCGATCTTTGTAACTTCGGATGACAATAACTACTCCCGCATTGAGAAACACGTCCAATTCAGCCCAATCATTGCATGTAGGTTTTGGTTGATTCTGTGTGGTTTCATGTGTGTTGGTTGAATCAAGCGAAAAATAAGTGGTATTGTTAAAATAATCAAACCTCCTGGTACAAATGGATGGTAAAGATGGAAATCGGCTCTCTGTCGAAATTCAGCGTATTGTGTTGATTCAATCATCGAGCCCATAACGTCACTTCGACAGATTGACCTTTGAATGACGGTTGACAAGAATCCACCATTTGGTGGATACTCCTAATTTTAGCGAACCCGAAGTCTCGTGTATTTCTACGAGTAGGTGACATTTACTGTGCATGTGGATGTCAATTAGTTTGGTCAAGTTCGAAACGAGAGTGATGTGTCGGCTTAATGGCGAACCATTGAGATGTCAACGACGAGAAAATTTAAGGGCGTTTTCTCCTTTAATTACAGACAACACCTAAAATGGAAAATGTCAGTTAACTCGGCCTTCCTCTAAAGTAGGCGAACCACATGTATTTCAAGTGGCTGATGAACCAGAATAATTCAATATTTAATAGTCATAGATACGACTATTACAGAAACACACTATTAAAAATTCTGTTGAAATAGGGGCGGCTTCAATTAGAAACCATATAAATTATACGATTTCTTCCCTCATCCAAGACTGTCGAAACGATGAGTTACAAAAAGGTTTCGTTCAGTAACATCCCCCCTGACCGATTTACATGTAATGAAGAAATTCCTGAACCAATATCCCTTACCGAAAGGGGACATGGCAATATTCCACATGCTAATACTCTGAACTTCCGAAGGTCTTAACGTTTAGGTTCACTTGTGTGGTGAATTCTTAATTCGAAAGGGGCCGTCGGGGATGTCGCATCTGAGGGGGGCCGTGAGCCTGAACTAACTTCAACTGCCCAATTTCAATTCCCTCCTCCGCCAGGCAATCACTTTTGTACGATGTTCAAACTATCGGCGAACGGAGTGTGGAATTGGCAACTTTTACAGGCTCTTCGAGCTATCATCTTTGCTATAATTTTCAAACTGTTCAAAATTCAAGACTTCACCAATAGGAAGGGATTCGAGATAGGGTTTGAAATGTTTACAACGTCATATCTCGGGAATTCTGAGTTTTTTGTTTAAATTTGAATAGATTTTGGTTTTTAGCGAATTTTCGAAGAACTTCCTTCATGTTTGCGTCATTCCAGATGATAACTCTCCATAGAATTGAGATAAAAAGTATAAATTTGAACAAAAATCTGTTCTGGCATCGAAAGGCTAAGTTCCTAGATGGGTACAATCGGGCCACTCTTAGGGAGGGTTTTGGGGAGTTTCGGAGGTGGGGGGGGGATTACCCATAAAGTTCCAAAATGAAACAGTGCAACAAGTGAAAACTCATTTAAAAGTTTTTTTTACGCTCAACACGATGGTGAAATCAGCAGAATTGCTATAATATATTATATAGCAATAATATACTATAATATACTATATATTATATTTTTCCGTCCTCAAACTGGAGCACTTTGCAGATGAAAAAACGTGGTTGATAGTACCAACTTGATACTTGAAATGTTCTTCATTGTTAATCTGCTCTAATCTGATAACAGAATGAGATATCGCCATCGTGTTCAGCGTTGGAAATTTTATGAACTGAGACAAAATCTATTTTAACTACAGTAAAAAGGAGACATGAAACTGCTCATTTCTTCGAAAATTCGCTCTTATAGCCATTCTGCATGACTGTGGATTTTCCGTAAAACCTCACGGAGTGTTGCACATAAAAATACGGTAATTTCGAGTATTCGTAGGTAGATAGTTTTTGCCATGAATTATAAGGACGGAGGTACTTACAAGTAAAACCCCATGAATTATAATTAAATGAGTAAATACCGATACATCATAAATAATTATTTATGATGTATCGGTATTTACTCATTTAATTATAAATTATAATCGGGCCGGAATTCAGATGGGGAACCGAAGAGACCGTCACCTTGTCGTACGATTACACAGTAATTTCACCTCATTAAGCTAATTATTTTGTATAGTTCTGATATCCGATCGTAGGCTGATCTGTACATAAAATAATAAACTATTTCGAAAAATTTCGAGAGAGAAGGTCGATGAGGTTAATTCGTTGCCGTCATGGTAGTAAATACGCGTATCGGTGCATTCATACGGAAACGACTTTAATTTACGGTTTAGAGACCATTGAGAGTCTTTCAAGGTGATGGACGGTAGAGTGCTCGAAACAAGGCAGGATATTAAGGTTGTTGTGATGAAATGAGAGTCATTTGTAACTGATGAGACTGAAAAAGGAGGAGGGTAATCGAAAATTATAAACGAGACGTTCCGATTACCTACCGTGAAAAACACGGGAAACCCTCACAAATAATCGCGCGATTCAACGCTTCGGTCGCCTATTAATATCGTGCTCCTCTGCAGATCGAGACGGTCTAAGCCCTCGTTTTCTCCCCTTTAAAATGAAGTTTCAGACTCCTGGCACCCACCTGAGCATTGTGATTTATCTCCGGGTCTAATCAGAGAGGGAGGATGCACTTTGGTAAATGAGTTAACATCAATAATTCAGAACGGAGGATGAGGGGCTCGGGTTCGCAAAACTGAGGGTTTCGAGTCCTGGATAAGCGAGGGTCGATGGAGTTCCTGTGGGGCAGAGGTCTTATTCAAATGCTAACTTCTTTATCCTGACTGGAAATATCGCTGACTGGATATCAGCTATTTTGCGTGTTAGCTAGTGGGGAATTTTCTACAACCCAGAAAAGCGTGTTGACAATCCTCCCAAAGGACCCCCCTAACTTCTTTAATTTCGCATCTGGTTCAACAAAATATTCAAATTTTAAACATTCATTGCTGATGAAATATTGAAAAGTATTTAACATGATTAAAATATAAACGCATAGTAAATGTGACTGTTTTATGGCGGTGTATCTACGATAAGGACCCACAAGGAGCTTATCCTTCTCTATAAGTGGTGAAGTAGCACTTTTTAAATTTACTTGATGGATTTTTTCATAATTATTACAAAATTTAATGCCAATATAATAAATGCCTTTAATAAATGAGCGAAATTAAAAAACGAATAAATTCCACTAGTCTTAAGAGGGATAATTTGCCCACTATTCGCTAGTTTTCCCATTAAATTTCCTATCAGAGTTACTTACCTATCAGTGTCGGTACTTATAACTGCCTTGATATCTAGATCATTGGACAGTAAATTGGTTGTACCTACTACATGTCACATGTCGATTGTTAATACCGGTATTCAGTGGAAATTGTCTACGGGACATTGATCCATGGAGAGCTTCAAAATGTTAGCGAATACTTTTTCATGGGTTGGACCATTTTTGGAATATTTTCTCATTTATAGCGAACATTTTTCATTTGACCGACCCTCGACATCTCCCCAGCATTATTCTTACTGACGGTCAACATATCACATCCACTTATCGATGGCGTCACATGATAACCTCGTATCTCAAAAAAACAAATTTTACAGGAGAGGCAAAAAACTGATAGCAGTGGCATAAAGTGGCATTAGGAGTTACAATCTCATATAGTCTTCTAGAGGGCAGAAAATTCATTTTCCGCTCAAATTTGAACCACAGGCCGATGAGATACGATGTTTTCTTCTCATACATGCAAAAAACTAAAAATCGTAAAAAATCAAGATACGAGGTTATCATGTGACGCCATCGTTATACATATTATATTATAATGTAAATATTTTTAGTTGTAGTGGATTTCCGTCCGGTTTTCGACCGTAGTATCTATATGGTGTGAGATATTTTATTTCGAGGTTCGGTCAATGAGAACAATTTTTGGTTCCGACGTTTCGGCCGTTTATTCAGCCATCTTCAGGGAATTCTGTCGTACGGAATCAGGACATGGAGGTGATGCCCTGTTGTGCGCTGTTCATGAACCGGGCATCACCTCCATGTCCTGATTCCGTACGACAGAATTCCCTGAAGATGGCTGAATAAACGGCCGAAACGTCGGAACCAAAAATTGTTCTCATTGACCGAACCTCGAAATAAAATATCTCACACCATATAAATATTTTTATATACACGTATTTCTAGTCATTCGGGAGACAGTGCGTTAATACAACTTCATTTTTAATTGGTATCTCGGTTGAGTTTTGGTGGTGGGGCATAAGATTCTTGTGGTTATTCTCATCTGAGAATCCAATAAGTCGCGATATTATGGATTTTATATAAAACACGCACCGAAACATCGTTTTTCCTCAACCTTGAGCTCCACCGAAGGAAACTCGCTTTTTCCCTCTCCTCCCCGCGGTATTTTACCTTGTAATTCCAACTTATTTCTAATTAGGACGTCATCATGTTTTTAGAAGCCGGAGAATGTACGGGAGGGCGGACCCCGCTTTTCCAAGTCTGGCGAACTCTGGAGCGATTTAATGAAGAGAGGCTGCCGCGAGAGGCACCGCAGCAATTCTTTTCCAACTCCAACGGAAACTTGGGCTTGTTGAAAGTTTACGATTAGGTTTCCCGAGAGACGGGGTTTTTTTTCGGGGTTTGGAGAAGTGGGAGAAAAACTGATGCCCCGCGAAACGCTGTTGAATACTCATTTGTCAGGATTTCTATGAGGAGTGAATGTTATTTTCTTAAGAGTGAGTTTTGTTAAGCGTAATCATAAACACTAGGCAGCGATGGCTCTTCGGAAAAAGCCATTATCCCCAACAGAATGTGATGGATTTTAAAATAACTGTCGGCCTCAACAACTAAAGTGCATTTCCCACTAATCGAGTCAAATCAAACTTTTAAATGAGTTTAAACGATAATTTAATGCCCAGAAGATGCACTCACGATTCATTATAATATATTATATTTTTTTCTAAATTATGCAAACTTTACTTTTTCAATTTTTTTTTAAATCGTTAATTTTATTTTCGATTCCAACTGTACATTTAAAATTTTTATTGTAGATATTATCATGTTAAGTACATAGGACTAAAAAACATTGAAAAAACTGCTTAGCTGGTTGCATTTTCTTGTTCTGAGTCGAATCAGACCGGACCCTGGTTGAATTGTTACCGCTTTTTGGCCTCTCGGTTTGACCGGCCCCGGGCCCCACCCCTTGGTTACCTTGTGCCAGTCTGTGGTAGTCTGTTATTTCCAATCTCAGACACTCGCTCAGGGACTTGCTCCCGTTTCAAACTCAATATTTCCACCGAAGCCAAATGTAATCGCAGCTTCTCCTCCTTGCGGGCCACGGATGAAAAACCGTCGCTCACGGCCTCGATCATTTTTTCACCCTAGAAAAGAAAACCGCCTCTGTCCCAAAGTAACAGCCTTTTTTTTTCTTCCTCCAGCGCTTTCCGCCTCTTGCAAATAAGTGGAGATCAACAGTTTGACGTCAGCTCTATCGCTCAGAGTGATTGATGCGTGGTCGGAGAGATATGACACAAATGGCTGTAATAGAGACTTGAACCACCTCCCACGGGGCCCAGAGATAGTCCCGTCTTGTCGGGAACTCTATCTCCGCCATAAATTGGGATTATAAATCGGGAGCAGTTTCGTCTGATTGCGTCCAGTTTTTTTGTGCTTCTCCTCCTCGTCTGTTCCTACCAGAATACTTTCCACTGAGGGTGTGAACTAATGCAGCTGTCATGAGGGTTGCATGGGCCCCTCGTGTAATTCGAGCTGACATATACATGACCTGTGTTTTGTAGTACACTGTTCTGTTGATCAATCACTTTGAGCACCAACACCTGACCAATACGTTCTGGTACTTCTGAAACGCACAAAAAGTCCTTATGAAGCTCTTATACAGAAAGCTTTTCCCCATTCATCGTAAAATTTTGATGCAAAAAAATGAATTAAATAAATGTTATATTTCAATATATATTTCAAATTCTCTCGAATTTATCTCAAATCCCCCTTGAATTTATTCCTAATTCCCTTGAATTTAATTCAAGTTCCCTTGAATTTAATTGAAATTCCCTGGAATTTATTTCAAACTCCCTTGAATTTATTTCAAATTCCCTTGAATATATTTCAAATTCCCTTGAATTTAGTTCCAATTCCCTTGAATTTAGTTCCAATTCCCTTGAATTTGTTGAAATTACAGATTGTTAGGTATACATATTTCCTGCGCTGATATAATATAATTATTTCGCTATCATATTTAATCGTATTAATTTCTTTTTCTTGTGATTTTGAGCTCAAGTTTTGTAGTTCATTTCAAGTTGGTTTTTTATTTATTTATTTTATGAAAGTAATACTTAGTATCAATGGCAGTTCACAAATATGTAATGATTTTTACAAAATTTAATATAGTGGTGTTTTCTACTTCCGTCTGTCGTGATTTTAGTAGTTCCTGTCGTGATTCGGCTAACTAAAACTTAATAGTATTTTTTTAAATCAATTTTTTGAAAAATGTTCGAAAAATACATTTAATAGTAAAAAGACCATTTAATGGTTTATCTACATGACACGCTTAACGCTATATTAAATATAATATTATTATATTAAATGTAATAATATAAGCGTCTTGATAGTTTCAAGCCGTATAATTCCTTATCTGAACTAGTGTTTGGCAACAATTTAGTTACCCACTTGTGATTTGAGTTTGTCTTTGACTACCGATCAGATTATTATTGTCATTAATGTTGCTCTCGTTCCTTTTTAAAACAATCTTTCTCTCAGTTTCTTTATTTCTTTTCTCAATTCTTAGTTATAAATAATTTATAACTAAGAATCGAGCCCATGAAATAGGTACACTATAATTATTATACGAGCGTATAATAGCGTACCTATTTCATGGGCTCGATTTCCGAACGCAAACACCAATTTCGGCATTCGAATTTCATTTTTCATATGAATAGATAGATTTGAGTGAACCTCCCAGAAAATGAAGTGACTTGGATATGATATCACCCAGCAGTTTCGAACCCCTGGCTTTTCCCTTAGAACGACTTCGAGCCCCAAACGAGATCTCACTGCGTGGAAAATCCGGTGCCGCTTGTCACAAATATTTACTGGTAGAAACGACATTGTTTCGATTCCCGAACCCGTTTTTCTCTCCCACTTTTATTTCTTGCGCGGCTGTGTCAATTAGAGTCACAACACCCTCGGTTACGCCATGAGGCGACTCTTGTATGTGCAGTAACGAGTGATGTTGGGTTTTTTCTTTACTTTTTCTTTACGAGATTCTTTTGATGGAAAGGCAACCGTGTGTGCGTCATTACTCTTGATCGAAAGTTATCGAGGGGCCTCGTGGACAAATGGTCGGGGCGAACCGGACATACTTAAGACGCCTAAGGTCAATATTGATAAACAATTAGGATGATGGCCGAGGGAGGCGGCAGAGCTCGATAACGGCCTTTCATTACATTTGGATCGTATTCAAGGTACGTGTTTTTCACCGTTAAGGGGCGGAAAAAACAACAGGATATCGTGACGCTACTCTTGATATTGGGAGATATTGTTAAAAATCAAGCGTCCATTAAAGTAATTAGAAGCGTCCCTACAAGACAGTCGAGCCTGCGCAAAAATACGTTTTAAAAGAATTTTTGTTGATAGAGAATCGCTTCAAAACCGTGAAAATGGGAACCGGTCGTCATATTTGGAGAAATGTACTGTCATCTCGTTTCACATGGGGAGGGAAAGGGAAGTTACCATTGATTACCGTCCAGCTGGTCAACATGGTGCACGACTTGAGGGTTCTTCTGGACGCAAATGCTCTGGACTATGATATTATGAGGTGATGGTTGTACAGAGCTCGCTCTGGTTCAAATTATAGCAAATAATATTTTATAGTCTAGTTCTAATGTAGTGGTCATGAGCCTTTCTCTAATAAGTTGTTGAGTAAATACCAAAAAGAGGGCTAACATTTAGTGGTTTTTTGGCTACAAATCCGGTCGTACAGGTCTTCGGAAGGTCCTTCTGTCGTTTCAAACCTTGAATAACCCCTAGGTACGACTGAAGTTGTAGCCAAAAAACCACTAAATGTTAATAGTCGGATTTGAGTCCTGCTGCATCGGAATTTTGTTCAGCCCGAAAGAAGGACGAGTTGATTTCAGTAAATATGTTGCTACGTGAGAATTCAATTACACTTCATGATTGTTCCATCGTGCATTCTATAGTTGGATTTGAGAGTATCGACGTAACAATAAGAGTTGTTAAAGGGTAGCGGCAGCACTTTATAATTTCTGTAATACTTGTTGTCAGCGTCTAAAGAAGTTAGTTCCTTTGTCGAACTCCTCGACTAGAGCGCCACTAAATTTAATTCAATTATTCGGCTTCCGCGTTCAGAAACTTTCCCTCTGCAGTCGCCAAACCGTTTTCAAGGGCTCCTTTTTTTGTCCTTTTAATCCGTCGCCCAACGTCCAAACACAATTATAATTGCACCCAAAAGCAAGTGAAACGGATTTTTTCCGTCGAAATCAAAGCGCTGGCTTCCCCTTCTTCCCGGTTTTCCTCACTTATCGACGGAAAAGTGATGAGGGTTCGGAGGGGGGGTCCTCGTTGATTAAAGAGCATAGTGGAAAAAGTGGTAGACGGGCGAACAGAAGTAGAGAGTTTTTCGACCCTCGTAGCTGATACCTCCGTTCAGAAATTGAATCAGACTCAAAACTTAGTTACATAGATTTATAATAGAGGGGGACGGGAGGGTCCTAAATGTTGAAGTGGGAGGCTTCACCAACATCTATCACAAGGACACTTTTGTGCTCCCACTCCCAAACCCCGTTTTTTCCCCTTTTTACAAGCTTTGACTCTGACACGGCTTTAAGCTTTTTGCGAGTAAAGCGTTTATTAGGTTACAGGTTTTTTTTTTATTCTTCAGAAAGAAGAGTTGAATAGCAGAACGAACGTATGCACTAATGAATCGGCGTAGCTTCCAAGAGACGGAGAAAGAAAAAAATTCGAATTAGCTTATCTCAAATTGGATCTACCAGAGGACTTTTGTATAATGAATATCGAGAGAATACCGTCCCCAGCGCTAAAAGGGGCTTTTAAACTCAATTCCCCTTTGGGGGGAGAGGATATCGAATTCACCTATTTGCACTGCGCGGGGTCTTCGATAGAACCGAGTAGGTTTTCCTCTTGTGGAGCTGATGACTCGGGGTATTCAGATGAAGAAACATATTCAGGAGTTTTGGTCTCTTTTCGCATTGTACGAGTATTGTACATTCTGCACCTGATTCGAAAGGTGTTAAACACTGGAAGAGGAATAATTACTCTTTTATCAATTATTGATGGTAAGTGGTGAGTTGAATCTAGCACTGAATAACTTGAAAGTGCCTCTTCCAAATTACTACATGATCCACAAATATCCCACTGATGAACAACACTTTATAAAATAACTCTTCCTCTCCAAATATTATGCAATATTTGCTGTGCCTTGAACCATTTATTGACCAATTGTTCCTATTTTTAAACTTGAAACGCTTAAAAGTTGGACAGCTTACAGTGTACGCAACACTTATGATGTGGAATGTGAAATGACACATAGAACACTAAAAACTATTTTAAGGGCACAAAGGTGACCTTCTGCAACGCTCATAAAAGTTGGCTTCTTATATGTTTAAGCTTCTTTTAACCTTCAAACTAAGATATAGTTGACAGGAACACCTGGTGTTCCTGTCAACTATATCTTGTTGCAATTTTTATAGGATACTGTTCATGATATTTATACAGCGGTTTTCAACAGTGTAGTAATGGTTCAGTTCAAACATTCAAACATATTAAATAACATGTTCAAGTTGTTTACTGCTAAGTAACGCACAATGTCCACACAATTCTTTGTTATTAGTGGTGTTTCCCGAGAGGAAGCACACATTTGTGTGATCCACACTAGCGATACTGTGCCAAAGCTCAAAGCCAGGTGTCAGATCATCTCTAAGTAAATCCTGTACCAGCCTGAATCTTGCCAGGGATCTACCAATCCACAGCTGAACTCAACAGAGTGCACACCTCTTCAGTCAAAAATGTAGTGAATGTGGCCACTTGTTGCAGAGCGTTTGGAATCATGAGTGTTAATTTGTCAATTGGATAAACAGTATCATCAATTCATTACCAGTTCAGTGATCCACTCATTGCTCGACAACCAATCAACAATATTTCATATCAACAATGACAAAAATATCCTACCTTGTTTTTGGAGTATAAATATAGAAAAATATAGAAGTAGATGAGGTCCCAAGTTGAGATTGATTAGAGATATTTCAGTCTGCTGGACATCAATAGTGGTGCATTATTTTGTTTAACCCTTCAATTCGCTGATATGTCCAAACTCTCTCAAGTCATGTCGTAATTGAATGCATCAAGAAAAAGAAAGAGTCTATTAGTGGAAGTCCTTTGCGTTCATAAGCTAAATGAGGGCCTCATACAAGATGTCGCGCAGTATATTATTTTCTTCCTTGAACAGGTCCTGAGTAGGGCGAACTGGGGATGGAGGAACGGTGAAATGCCTGAGAGATAAAGGGAAAATAAAAGCTAAGAGGGCGTCTGAGGCGCATTTGTGTTCAGTACTTTTGTATGTCAGGTTGGCTGTCTGCCTTGATAGTGTTCCCCAGAGCTAAATTGCATTCCGAGGAACGGAAACCGACTCTTCCACTCCCGGGCTTTTCCATCTTCTACCGTCCTCGTTCCTTTTTTCCCACTACTTTATAACCGTCCGTTTTGTTGAGGTGACCTCTACGATTGTGGAACTGTTATAATAAATAACGAATGGAGCTTCTAAATAGTCGCCTTTAAATACGAATTATGGTACTAACCCAGAAGAGTGAAAGTCGCACTGGGTTTAGGAGTCTCAATTACAAATCCTGGCAAAGCATTTTGTTTCGCCACCTTCACACATCTCTCTAGTAACCAACCAACTAACATTACAAAATTTGTAATTACATTTAGATTAGATTTAGTTGCAATAATAATAATTATTATTTAATAATAATCACAACTAAATCTAATCCTACACCTCTCCTCTTCAGTCCCTGGATACCAGATGTTGCTGGTTCCTGACGAATAGTCCACCGTCCTTGGACTTCACCTCGTACCTCCTTGTTGCCTCTTCGACTCTCCGGAAAATCACTCCTTATTTCCACATGTCCTTCACCCATACTTCCTCACCCTCTTTCCGTATCTCTTGTCAAATCTTCTTCTTTGCTCTTATTTCTTCCTGTTGTCGCCTTCAATCCTGGCCATGGATCGACTGGAAGCGTACTCCTTAATCTCCTTCCCACTAGTAATTCCGCTGCAGACATTTTGCGAATTTTTTTTACCCAAATGTTAAATTTTCAGCCACCTTGGTAAGGTCAATTGAGATCGCGCAGAGATCGCGCAAAAAACCAACTACTTTTAATTACCAAATTTGTCTACCCCTTGAAATGCCTTGCAGGTTTCTCCACAACCAACTCGTAGTTGTCCCGTTCCTCCTGAGCCAACCCAAGCAGCTCATTCGCTTCCACTCCAAGTACACAGATCAACATGTTTACTTGATACTCACCAGGCTTCTGCACCAAGTTGGAAGCCAGCTTGTAACGTTCCCACCGCCGGGTACATTTCTCCCAGTTTGGGTTGTGCCAATCAAACAGCTATGGGAGCGCCATCTTTCTTTCTACCTTCGTCTCCTTCTCGTTCACACCTGACCGCATGGTTTGCTTCCTCCATGTACCTCCCTAGCGACCAACCAAGTAACATTACGTAATTTGTAATTTATATTATTATTATTAATTGATTATTATTTGATAGTAAACCCCAATGAGTCCAAACACGCGATGTTCAAAATACTGATATTGAGGTTAGCGAATTTAGCTCAAGTCATTTAATTGGTAGGGATAGGTAGTACCTAAAATGGTTGCTAAGGTAGTTAATTGGTAGGGTAGCTATTGTTGATAAAATTGGCACTTTTCCAACGAATGGTGGTTGTACCCTAATACAAAAACTTCCGGAAACTAGCGTTGCGGGCCGTTCAAAAGCGGATATTCCAGTGGAAGTTCACCTCTGAAATGTCGAGAAAACGATCGCTCGTCAGTTCAATTAGCTCAAACTCCCGCAAAAACAGTGAGTTCCGACGGCGCGTTTGGAATGAAGGCTTTTATAACCGTAACAGGCTGCTCGGAGATATGACAGGGTTAAATGAACAGCTGGAAAACTCAGGGATATCAGGTAGAGACGGGGGAAAGCGTTGATAATTATCTGTCTACAACACAAGAGTGTGGGGCATCAACGGTGCCTGAACCACCTAATCAACCCGAAACCTTCCCGTAAATTATCAAACTCTGACGAACTCTGACGGCGTTCCGGTCCCCAACGACGAGGAAAACCGGCGGTTGGAGGGAAAACAAACCGTATGGCCGTGTGGGAATTAGCGCGTAGTGTCCGCAATCCAGAGACACCCTCCGGGTTTTACTTTGGGTCTCCCTTTAACAGCCTTTTCGTATTCACTGCCAGGGTATTCCATATTCCACCCTCGACCTGTCACGGGCAGAGTTGGTTGTGCAACTGTATCATAATACCGCGACAGTCGCCTCGCCCTCTCTCGCATTGTTTAGAGTCCTCATTCGTCTACATAACATGATCAATACATCAATCCTCCGCCGTTCCATGAGCTGTAGTGGACTGAAGCGTCAGTCCGTACAGCTTCACCGATACGGGAATCACGGGACACCATTTTATTTAATAAAAAACCTTTTTTGGTCGATTTTAGTGGTTCATTAATAATGATAGGCTATCATAAAGGCGTTGTGGAGAAAGGTGAAAAAAAGAATGTATACCTCTAAACATGTCTCTAAAAGTGCCACATTTTGGCATCAGTGCCAAATTTGTGCCTGTCTCTGTTCATTATTGATTGTAATAAACCAAATCAGATCCACTCTTAGATACTGGCCGTTTGTATGACCTGAACGTCTTATATCGTGGGTCTCACGGCAACTTCCCACATCTTCATTTGGGCGACTTTTCAGCAGAGCCAAAAAACCATCTGCCAATGACTATGTTTACTGAGTAATTCATAGTGTTACCTAACTTATACTTAGTTAGATCGATCCGCCGGGGGAAGACGCTTCGAATGGTATAACTCATTCTGGCCAAAAGTGACGATGTGGGGTGTTGCCGTGAGACACTCGATATCCCTTCTTCTACCCAAGACCGAATTTCGTCACCGTAAAATTCCCATATTAAACCACCCTCTTGATCCGAATTCCCAAATCTATATCCATAGTTTCATTAGGTTATGGTGCGTGAGGGAGGTTTTCGTCCATTAACAGGGCAGACGTTTTTTAGTGATGTGGAATTGAACGTTTTTTCTGCGGTGAATGCATCTTCCTTTTAGTCATTTTAAACGTTGAATATCCAGCAGACGGCATCATCGGTTTACCAACGTAACGGAATGAAAAATATAGCGAAAACACGAGGAGAGGGACAGAAAAAAAAACGGAACACGATATATATAGAGCGGATAGCTGGAGCATTCGAGGAAACTGAATAGATTCTGTCCTTGAATGGTCGGTGGGAGGCGAGGGGCTCCGGGACTTATTTGCTCAAGCGAATTCGACAGGATGGGAGCAAATTGGAAAGCACACAGACTTTCTTCCCAGAGTCCTCTCCCTCCTGTCCCGGAGTGAAAAAAAAGCCCTTCTAGGGGACACCCCCGTTCAGATGCCATTTCCTCGCATCGAGTTAGCTGCGGATATAGGCATTTTTTTCCCCCTCTCTCCGCGAAAGGCTGAAGAAGAAGCTCTGAGTGGGTTTCTGGAGTTGGGAGTAGGACACTCCAGTTCCAACTTCCTACTGACTGAGGAATTCTCCGTTACCTTTTTTCTTCTACCGTAACCTAACCTTTTTTTTTTCTTTATCGAATTAATTCAAGATCTTCAGACCGCTTATTGGAATTTCCTACGATTCCATTTACGTTTGGACTATATTATTATGGTCTTTGGATTTTCCATTTCATCATAGAGCAGTAGTGAGCTTCATTTCGTGGGATGCTTCCAGTCCAAACGTCCTCAGACGATATTTGAATCTAAATGGCATTTTTCAAGTCGAATATCGTCATTTTCGTGTCGAATACCGATCGTGTAGAAGGACTTTTTTATTCGGGACAATTCGGCCCTCTCACACAACCAACATTCGACTCAAAAATGACGAACGATTTCGAAAAAAGTCGATTTAACATGGAATACATAAATTTTGACATGGATATGTCTAAGGCGTGGGGGTCTATCTGTGAAAATGTAACACGAAAAGAATGCAACGTTTCTATTTCGGTCGATTTTCACGTACAACCTACCCGTTGGTGAGGAAATGTAACTTCCGCAATTTTCATCGCGCAGAAATCGATCGCTACTCGTTGGAAAGCTTTTGATTTAACTGAAAAATGTGTACATTTTCTCAAGCTACCGATTCCCCCCCCCCCCCCTCCCTACGCACCTGGCTACGTTCCTAAACTAATTTGATCCGACTATGAACAAAAGTCTCGTTTGGCAGAAACTTGAATGCATAGGTTTCTATTAACGATTTCCAACACGACCGAATGACGCTGTTAAAACTAGGAAATACCTACTTAAGTACTCCTTCTTTCTCGTGAGACTAGCACTCTCATCACAATTTATTATTGTCATTTCTTACTCAGTTTCAATATTAACGTAAATTAGAGAGTGAACGAATGCGATTGGAAGTCTCAGCCGAGTATCAGAAACTCCATTCAATTGGAAGTCTCTGCTTTATTGTTGTATCAAGGAAAGCTGATTTATTGCGCCAAGCTATAAACTAATATTGCTAAGCAGCCATAATGAACTAATAATGTGAAAAGAAGGCACTACATGGTAGGTGTACCTGTAAGCGTAAGTAGGTACTTGTAAGCAGTAAGTAGGTACTAGACATATCCGTGATCATTGTTTTTCACCATCAAGAAACAAATTTAAATTTGTCTGGTTCCATTCTGGGGATTTTTTTTCACATGATCGATATACGACTGGAAAATCAGGAAATTGTTCGAAAAGATTCGATGTCATCGAACGGACTTGTTCGTTTGGGAGGAATCGTACCTGTCAGGAATCAATGTACGACTAAAAATGGCTAGAAAATTCGATTTCGCATCGACCAGACCCATTCATCTGGGATAAAGCTGTGGACTTGATCGATATACGACTCGAATACGTGAAAAGTTCATTTTCCTGTTCCAACTTGTCGCCTTCGCCATGTTATAAGTGGAAGTCAAGTACATTGCAGACAGTGGTGGGAATGGGGCGGGATGAATTGTGACCGCCCCATTACCGCAATGTGCCTCCGGAGCTATCAATATTAATGGCCGCGATTAGACGCTCATTGTAGCTTATTGCTTGGCTCCTACCTATTCATCAAGGCGAAACCGAACAGCTCCTCGCCGTCCTCACTTATACACTGACTATTCATCAGGAGGACTGAGGGAACATAACGCCAGAACGCTATCGTCAGGTAGCTATTTGGATGTGGAAGGAGCTGCGAATAGCTGCTTGTGATAGCCAACAATCAATAACTAATGGATCATTGGAACTCGACTGCAATACGATGTAGCATTGATGCAGCATGGCTATAAGAGCGAATTTGGGCAACCTTGGTTTTGCATCAGGTGTGGTGCTCTCTGACCAATGATACTACTTATAGAAGTATTCTTAATAGTTATTAATAGTTATTTTTTACTGTAACGTAACATGCGGGAGTAAGGTGGAGAATTTTCGAAGAAAGGAAGCTATTGTTCTCGGTCTGAAATGTTTAAAACTCGAATTTCTGAAAATTCTTAATGTCTCAATGTGTAATTCGTTTCAGAACATCTTGAATTGACGGCCAAAACACACAAATTATATATATATATATTTATGTGGTATGTCACATTCCGGACGGTCAAATTTGGACACAAAAATCTGGCTTGGCAACGAAAGGCTAAGTTTGTAGAATTGTCCTGCTGTTAAGGGGTTTTAGAGAGTTTTAAAGGGAAAATAATTACCGATAAATTCAATAAATTAAACAGGCTGAAAAATTCAGTACAGAAAAATAAAACGCCTCGTTTTAAAGGTTTAGTTCTACGCTGAACACGATGGTAAGGTCAGAATTGTGATATATTATTCCGTTCTCAATCTGGAGGCGAAGAAACGTGGTCGTTACTTGAGATTGTTCTTGTTCGTGTGTGCGGTTCATCTGCTCTAATCTGATCAATGAGATATCGCAATTCTGACTTCACCATCGTTTTCAGAGTTGAAAAATTTATAAACTAAGGTGTTACTAGGCAAAAAAGGGGAAAAATTTGTTACTTATACATTTTACCTAAATCCAGTGATTTCCTCAAAAATTGGCTGTTGTACCCATGCTGCATGGCTGTGTATATATTTTATGTTGCGTATAATCATGTCGGATATATTCCAAACAATATGCCCCCAGGCCGCCCCAACCCGTGATCCTATAGTTTATCCCCCCACCAGCCACATAATTTTCATGCTTCAGA
The DNA here is from genome assembly GCA_963920205.1 of Stenodema calcarata. Lineage (NCBI taxonomy): Eukaryota > Metazoa > Arthropoda > Insecta > Hemiptera > Miridae > Stenodema > Stenodema calcarata. Next base: position 6,552,754 of record OY986062.1, read on the forward strand.
CGGTTGAGAAATCATTCGCGGTCCCTGATTACGCCGTCCCATGAAGTCCGCCAGTGTGATTCCCAGAGGCTAAACGACCGTTATTCACCAAAGGGACTCTCCAAAGAGCGTCTACATACCTGGATTCATTAGTTCTCTTGAAGGAAATCCCTCCAGCCCTTCCAGACCGAAGCAACCGGCGGCGACGCCACAAAGCTCGACGCCACATCAAAGCCGGGCGCTCCGGAACCTCACCCGGTCGGCCGGGGCCTAATTAAAACGGGTTTGTTCGGGTAATATCGTCGAATAATCCCGCAGGATTAGGCCTCGCACGAGGACGCAGTGCCAATAACGATCACAAATATTATTATTGCGCCCTTTGATGCAGGTGGTCCGATTAACGCTAGTCGAATCCGGAATCATAAAACCGTTTGATCAAAGCCTACCGCTGCATCGAACGAGGAAATCAACTCGGTTTTCACATTTAAAGTAAACTTCTGCCGTTCTATAAAATTCCGTTATCCGTTACTGGTTAAAAACCCACAGCATACCTATGAGAAAACTCACAGAAATGGATTTTCAACAGTTCTGTGGTTCGTCGAGCGAGCGCTAGCGTTCCTATTGAGACCACCTTAACATGGCTATCACGATCGCTCCTGGTCCATAGAATACTATTAAATAGAGCGTAATGTGGCAACATGTCATAACTGATTTTTCCTGATTTTACGGGAGACACAAAAACTCATTTCTCCCCTTATAATTGTAATTAAAGGCGCTTGAGTGTCATGACTAACCAAACCTTACGGGTTACATTCAAGACCAAAATTCTCCTGAAATTACTTGACGTTCAATTTTCAGCTGAGATTGCATTCGTTTCACAGGCTAATTATAAACCTCCTACTTCAAGGAATACAAGTTATTCAGGTATCAATGTAAAATATTGCTTTATTCATCCACCAGTGGGCGCTATGGTTACCTGAACGCTAGCGGTACCCTGTACCGCACATTCATTGTCTAGAATTTTTCATATTTTTGGGTCTTGAAATCTATCAAGTAATGGGATGGATAGGAGAAGTTGATATACGTCAGATAATGAAAATAGCTAGAAAATATAAAGTATCAATCAAACTTATTATAAGGACAGGTAATGAGATCAAGTTTTCCCCATGGGTAATGCAAAATACTATTTGTATTTTCTATGTTAACATTCTCTTTTTGCCAAATTATTTAGTAAATATATTTATTGGGTTTAATTGGATAGGTAACCGTAGCCCTTGACGAGGAAAATTTGTAGAGAGGTCTATTCTAGGAATACCAATGGGCGTCACCGATATGAAACGAAAATGTACCGTCATGGTTCGACTTTGCACCGATGCGGTATGAAGTAGCGCTTAGCGTCCACTAGTGGGTTAATTATACGTAAACGATTTTCAAAGTGGTAAAAACTCAGTTTTCAAGTACCCACGACGATTTACAATTCGAGAGGAGAAAGAGTTAGATCATTACATTTAAAACCATTAATTTGAAAATAACTGCAGATTCTTGACACAACGGTTTATTATCTTCTTTGTACTGATCAACCTTCTGTCTTGATCACTAAATAATAGGTTTATTATTATAAATTCTCATTATTAATCATTATTACCAAGTAGGTACTGTAAATGATTGTTAGTACCTAACTAGTAAGTGTTATTAATAATTTTTATGGATCATTGAATCAACTTGATATCTGAAACCATGTGCTGTTCGAATCAACTGGGCCAGTACCAGAACATTGAACCAACAGGCTGCCGCATGATTCACCCTCATGTTGACGACTTTCGTTCTGCTCCAACCTCGAGCCGTCATTGCGAACGAACGACTGGTCGTACAAAGCTCCAGATGGTCTTAAGAAAATGGTAAAAATTAAACTCTATTTGAATGTGTACTAAAAAACTATACCGTCTCAGAATTTTTCGAGTTATGAATTTTTCAAAATTTCAAAATTTGTTTGGAACAGGGTTCTGAAACGTTTCGAGGATCATTGTGGGGTTGGTCGAACCCGTAAACTGAATGAGCTGCTACGTATCTCCTGAAACGTAAATCCTCAAATTTTTTTCTTGAGCGATTCTAAAGGTTCATTATCGAAGGTAATAAACCAAAAATCTGGTTCGAAAACCCCAAATGTACAAATAAGTACGGGGGTATCGAGTAAATTGTCTCAGGCCCGCAAACTTCAAAAAGAACAGAATCACGGAAGAAACGTGGACAGAAACTCGATTAATCGAAGACAGATAACGAAGAAACTCTCTAGAATACCCGCTCAGCCTTTAGAGCACCTCGAAGAATAACGCGTTTTTCACCAACTTCCCACTAAGCCTCGAATTTTTATATTCATGAGCCAGTAAATCCGATTTCATCAAAATCGCATTGTTGCATAAACCGTAACCCGGCTGTCTTTTTCCTTGTTGCCACACGGCGTAAACGCCGCCCCCTCGGCGGACGTCAAAACCTGCCCGACGCGACCATTTGCATATCTGAGCCTCGTCCCGCAAAACCACCCTGGCAACTTATTATCTCTGGATTTAAAACTAATACAGCCCTAATCGGAGTTTCATGGGGCAACGCCGGGGTCCTTTAAGTCCCTTTTGAATTATGTATTGTTTCGTATCATCCTCTCTTGGAAACCTATTACCGTATCACCTAATTGCTTTTCGGGTAGTCAGGAGAAAAAAAGGGGGCCAAACTAATACAAAGTTCTATCCGGCTTGTAGGTTTTTTTTTTAAAATTCGCGCTGAGTTTCAAACTTGATCCTCTTGGAAATTGATGAGGCGATTTGCAAGTGAGTGCGGCTCATATAAAATACGCCTTAATACGTTTCGTCCTTTACGAGTGCGAGTCGTTCGTAATCTTCAAAACACCAAATAAGGTGATATAACAAATATTCATTTTTGGTTTATTATCTTCGATAATGAACCATTGGAATCGCCCAAAGAAAAAATTTTTTTAACCCCCCCTCAAAATTTGTTGGTTTACGTTTCAAGATACGTAGATTCAGAAAATCGAATAAAAAAAAATCCGTCCGTCCGCCGTACGCCGTACGCCGTCCGCGCCACTTTGCCCAGTTAACGTTGAGTTAAAATTACGAAATTTTTTTTTATGGGTTTAGACCAACCCCACAATGGTCCTCGAAACTTTTCATAACCCTAGGTCAAGGGGAAGGGGTTCAAAACGAATTTTGAAAATTTGAAAATCTCATATCTCGAAAAATTCATATAGAACGGTATGTTTTTTATTTCATATTTAGATAGAGTTTGTTCCGTAGAATTTTTTAAGACCATCCGCAACTTTGTACGACCAGCCGTTCGTTCACAATGACGGCTCAAAGATTGTGCCTCACAACCCGATCGTGAATCAAACTGTTGAAATACAGGTCCATTTTCATACTAACAAGCTCTTTGGAACATCATATGGCTTAAGTGATGTCGAGTTTGTTGTTCTGAGGTGCGTTTCGTGCTACGGAAATGAAGGTAATTTCGAATGTTTGTTGGTAGGTACTTCTTTTATAGAAAAATTATTACCGACGTAGTATTAAAAACCCCAGAATTATATCGTATTAATTAATCATAATTAATAATTATTATTATTAATAATAAATACGAATTATTAATACCTAACAATAAATTATAATAATTCTCACTAGGTACTTGATAAAATTGTTAATAATTAGTGATAATTGATAATAATAATTAATCTAACATTTAGGATCTAGACATTTAGACCTAGTGATCTAGACAGAAGGGTGATCTGTACAAAGAAGATAATGAACCGTTGTGTCAAGAATTTGCAGAGTTTTCATCCAAGTAGTTGACATGGACTTGTGTTTTAGCTTGAGATTTATGAATAAATTGTGTGACATTTTTTCAGCCCGAAGAAATGTAAAGCGATACCAATAAACAGCAACGGGCAATTATACCGGCCCCACTTCTGTCACACGATGATAAGCTATTTGAGCTATTTGAGGGCGTCAGAGCAACACACCACATCGTCATTTTCACTTGTTTTCAGGATAGCCAAAAAACCACCTGCCAATGATTTCCTGCTCTCAAACACCACGTATATTACTGTACTTGTGCTATCCAGATTCAGAATACTTATCGCTATGGACTTCTAAAGTGACGTTATGGGATGTTGATCGTCAGAGCTGTGACTCTAGGGGGTGTTGCCACACAGTATTTCTTGCTTTCCGCGTTGGATGGGCTTGCAAAACCGCGTGTACGGTGGTTCCTGGTGAGGATGGACTAAGACAGGTACTCGTACATTGGGAGTTGACGACACTTCAGAGACACGTTGGGGGCTGATTTCTAGGCAGGGAAATTCTTTCCCTAAAGAGTGGCTATCACAGTCATGTTGTGATAAAAGTCTGCTGCATCATCTGACACAATCCATCCCCATGCATCATTCAGATTCCCTACAAAAGTTCCTCAAGAAATGAAGTGAAAGTGGGTAAAGGAGAAGTGAATGTGGTGAAAGAGAAAGAGAAAGGAGAAACAGTGCAGTGGGGGATGAAAACAAATTAGATGAAGAAGCTGAGGGCAGTCGATAAATTTTGAAATAAGTTCAAAAAGAAAAATACCATCCACAGCATGACGATGACCCTTCAGAGAAGTCGGTCTACAAGCCACCAACATTCGGACCAATGTCAAACCCCGCCCATGGGATACCCTTTTTTAATAAGATATTGCGTATGAATTGATTAGAATAGGCCATATCGTGGAGCCATAATCTAGAACTGATCGGACGAGCTCGTTGTACAGGGAAACCAGTGCAACGACATCCCCGAAGTCTCTCGTATGACGTTTAGAAAGCCTAGAGCCCTCATTGCTCTTGAACACATGTGTAAACAAACCTATGTGTAAATGTGTATATAACATGTGCATATATATCAAATGTGTATATCACATGTGTACATATACATAAATTTGCCAATATCAAGGTGAACATTTTTTCTAGGGAGGTTTTCAACGAATTTATTAGCTTTCATCAGGGCTATTGTCGAGATAAGGAGAACCTCGTTACGGGCAATTTGTGATGTGATAATGTCGCCATAATGTTATTGTGGGTTGTTGAACCTGTGATGTGATAATATCGCCATAATATTATTATGGTGCTGTTGTTGAACATAAATTTATTTTCCTTTACCGAATAAATTATGGTAACACGACATAAATAGTCATTTAAAACAATCTCGAGTCCCCCCACCCGGAAGTAACCCTCATAATAATTTAAAAGACGGAACAAGACGTGGAAATCAGCCCTCGAGAGAGAAGGGTATATTTTTCTTGCATTTAATAAAGAACGATTTACATAATTGTTTGTAGATCCTTAGCCCCCCCCCCCTCCCTTCCACAGTGTGCACCCTATTTTCAGTGATACAGAGGGAGGTTTCCGGCTGACCGCTTCCTGCGGCCCGTAGTTCGAGCTGAGGAATCAAGGGTGCGCAAGCGGTGGGGTCGGTTTCCCTAATATCCATAAATCCAAGGTTTCCTAACCCCACGGAGCTAATTAAATTTATAGCCACGAGGAGGCGGCGGAGGGTTGCATGAGTAATACTCGTACTATAGCTCTATACCGGGGTTTCGGACAATGGAATATGTGCCCAGGGTCAATTCATCTCCGTCCGGTTAGAACTTATTATAACAATTAAGTTTTTTTCGCCGGTTTCACTGTCTTTTCCATATTATTTAAGTCCTCCTCATTTTTTGTTGGTCTCCTCCGGGAAGGTAAAATATCACGCAGAAGATTTATTACGAACGAGCCACCTTCAGCTCAGTCGTACCTTGAATGATTGAAATAGTTCACCCCTCGTGAAATATTCATGCCCGACACCAAATGACGTAATCTACTTACATAGCGTGAGAACCACCTTCACTTATTTAAATCCCGTTTTTTTAATTTTATTAATTTTTTATACCGACTCGACACCAACCACAATCACGTTTTGTCCATCTGCTCGTATTGTGTCTGTTTAATTGCACGGGGAAAGATGAGTGAACGAGTAGCATCGGGAAATCGGTTATTTATTGTGGTAGAACAATTGAAAATATGGAAAACTGGGGAGGGCGAATATAACAAACTGGAAGCGTTAGACTGAATAATGTCGGAATATGGCGTCACATGACGCATTCGGTATATTGAGGTAGGTTCTTCATTTTTTTGCTCTTTTCTCGGCATATTACCCCAAGTGGCATTTATAATTTCTGGATTGATTATGTGTCGGGTGAATTGTGTACGTATTGGTATTCGGTAAATATGTGTGATAAAGTGGAAGTTCGGGAGCGCTAGTGGTCTACGGGGAATAAGGGAAACTAAAGGCGTAAGTGGAAGGCGATAGAGTTAGTGGCAACTATATGAAGGAAAGTGGCAGGTCGGGAGCCATATATATATATCCGTCTTGGCAATCATTGATGGGCAGAATCAGTCAACTCCAAGGGGTGTTTTGGAGAGTTTTAGGGGGGGGGGGGGAAATTAACCATAAATTCCCAAAATGAAAAAGTCCGACGAGTGACTCTTTATTTTAAAGGGTTTTTACGCTGAACACGATGGTGAAATCAGAATTGCGATATCCTAATCCGTTCTCAAACTGGAGCACTTTGAAGATGACGAAACGTGGTTGATGCTTGAGATGTTCCTCATGGACATCAAGTCCTTCAAATGAGACATTTTACGACATAAAACCAGTTATCTATTCGGAAATTTGCTCTTACAGCCATGCTGCATGACTGAATTTTAAATTTGATTTTGTAGATCGATTAAGTGTTACAACAGTCGGGAAAAGAGATGTGTACGTCACAACTGGACGCCATTCGCACAGTGAAACGTTGAAAACTCCCTGAATAGAAAAAAAAATCCATCGCTGAAAAGGGAAAGCTTCAGAAAATTGAAATATGTTTTATTTAAGTCCAATTCCGCGTCGACGATATCTTTTTAGGAGATCCTCGTTTTCCGCTTATGGTCGCACGTTAGCCTTGCAGAGTTCTCGCAACCCCAATCCTCCTCCTTCATGAATCCTTAATGTTCGAACCCCTCCGTCCTGCGGAAGTAGTAGAAGGGGAAAAAAACTCAATTCGAAAAAGCGGCTACAATATTCAACATGGAAGCCTATTCAACTCCGTCATTTATCACAATTAGAAATTAATCTAGACAAATACATTTTTCAAGTCAGTATTCGGAGTAGGAGCTAAACTGTTGACGTTAAGGTTTTTCAAAAGGGAATAAAGGGAGGGTTGAAGGGCGAAAATTGCCTCTAGCAATATCGAGGTTTCTGGACCCCCTCGCCGTTTCTTTTTCCCCGTTGAAGATAGTGGGATTTCTCCGAGCGTTATAAAAGGCCTTTATAGGCTGGGTGTTGACGTGAAGGGTGAGCGGGGTATATTAAGGACCCAACTAGGTCTCCCTAGTTAATCCGAGGGCGATGAGGCTGAGGGGGGGTTTCTTTTGAACTTTTACCCAACCTATACGTTATTGGTTGAGTCACAATCGAGGATTAGGTGTGTGCGTAAAGACATTTCATAAGGGGTTGCGTTAAAAGATAGCTGGGCGTATATTGGGAAACCGAGAGGTGAATCTCAATTTAGATATGAAAGGGATGCGGGTGATGGTTGAGCGGTCGGGGAGGGCGAGGGATGATTTTCGAATGGAAGACGCCAAGCAAGATGCGGCCACATGATTGCAATGTAATGAAATCCGTATGAGAATACGCTCTGACGTCCACAACAAACATTTTAATATAAACTTGAGTGCGTATTTGCAGGCATTGAGTGGTAATTGTGAGAGTACAACCACATTGATGTAATACATAGGTAAGGTAACAATACAAGAACCATATCGTATAACACAACAGAATTCACCATAAGATGAAGAGTAGGTATGTACCTCAGTTATGAGAGTTATGCCAATCAAATTCGGCAGATTCTTGGCCATTTTTGATCACGATCAGGTGAATATTCGTCTGTTGATCAGGAAGCTCCGGGCTTTGGGTATTTGTGGGCCCGTACTGCTGTGAGAACAGAAAACTGTCTGTGTCCATAAGTGGCTGCTTGTCTCGTTGGTTTTGTCCTTCGTCATGTGTACCGCAGGGATCTCATTTGGGACCCTTGTTTTTTTTTTGTTACTTATAAATGATATTAGTGACATTTTCTGGAATGTAAACATCTTATTGTTCGCTGACCATTTAAAGATTTTTAGAACTATAGAAACGGAATCAGATGAGAATGTTTTGCAGACGAATCTTGACTCTCTTCAGCGCTATTGTAACCAAAATGGGCTATCATTAAATGTATCTAAGTGTTGAACCATTTCTTCTACAAGGGCTCGAGCTTTGATTCAGGCGGACTAAGTTCCCTTCCTCGGTGGCTGCTGTGAGAAATTTGATAGTGAGCAAGGGATGACAGAACGAGAAAGAATAATGGTATCGAGTGCTCTCAGGCAGTTTGGGTTTCTTATTCGCACAACTAGAAAATTTCGGAATCTGGATACCATAAAGCAACTATACAATCATTGGTTAGGAGCCGCCTTGAGGTCGCATCAGTGGTCTGGAATCCCTTTAGAATCCCTCTAGTTTTGGGTTGGAATGAGCTGGATTTGAGCTATATCCCTTCGTCAGGTTATGAAGGACCCTTTAAACTTTCAAAATATGCACACAAAAAGTGGATTTAAGAAAATATGGAAGAGCAGGTATAATACAATATATCGTCGAGGAATCAGCAACACCACCAAGCTCGTTTTTTGCAACTTTTCAGGAGAGAGAAAAAACCGATTTTTTCGTCCATCAATGCCTAATTGACTGAAGTTTTTCTCGATATCTATGATGAATAGATATCATAGATATCGAGAAAAACTTCAGTCAATTAGGCCTTGATGGACGAAAAAATCGGGGTTTTCTCTCTCCAGAAAAGTTGTGAAAAACGAGCTTGGTGGTGTTTCTGATTCTTCGACGATGTATTATATTATATCAAATCATCGCTAATCAATGGGAAATGTTCCACCAGTTGGTTACACTAAAGAATATTGTGTTGAAATACCCTCGGTTTAAATAATACAATTTTCGGTGCAGTTTCAAACTAAACTTGGGAAACCGACTTTTCGAACCGTTCAGCCTATCAAAACAACTCCGCCCCCGCCGGCCCGCCGTTCTCGGACTTTCATCAACAAGTGCTTTTTCACGAAGGATATTTTATATTGTGTATTCAAATGAATTCATACTCCTCTCGGGCCAACTTTTAACGAAGTCTTACCTTTCAAGGCGGGTGGGGATTACACTCATTGAACTGGAAGTTCAAATAATAACCGACTCGTAAAGCCCTCTCGCGCGAAAAACGTCGATAAAATTAACCTCGTGCCTTTTCGAGGTACCTCTGAAAATAAATAATCAGCTGTCGAGTAAATTGACTGCTTCAGTACCGAAGGGGAGAAAACTTGAGATAAACAGCTGATGAATGGAGCTGTTGTGCGGCAGTAACTCGAGTTGTTTCAACGGAATTTGTCGACGGAGATAACCTCGCTGTCGAATCCGATGAAGTGATAACTTAAACATTTCGATCTACAAGTGAATCCAAGTTAATTGAAATCCTGACTTTGACGTGAGGGAAAGAACTCGCTGAGCGTTTTTGTTAACTTATGATGAGATATTTATATAGTTTAATCATTTAAAATATGATATGGATGAGTATCAAACTACAATACAATACGTCCTCACGTGCGTCTAGAGAGTTGGTGTACAAAAAATCAACTCCCCAGACACCCAAAGGGCCGAGCTACGGAAGAGTGAAAAACCCAACTTGTTCCGTCGCGTAATCAGTCTCAGTCTCAGTGTTTCAGGGCTTCGGTTTCCTTGGCGCGCTAGATAGATAGATGAAGCGTTTATTAATACAAAAAAAAAACATTGTTACACAATGGAATATACATATTTCGAACACGCTTATACTGCGTAATCTTTTGACGGTCGCAGGAAGTTTACTCGGTTAAATACCAACACTTACTATTGGTACTTTATTATTATTATTATTTTTTTTCAATTTATAGGATTAAAGCCGTTTATAGGATTAAAGCAGAAAACATATCCTAATAAATAAATAAAAAACCACTCCTACAACATCTCGTGATAAGGAATAAGGCGGGCTAGATATGTTCTAAGGGTTTGGGGACGGGCCCAGTGCCAGAGTGATAGATATTTGGTAACTGACAAGTGAATACATGAATGATAGAAATGTAAATAATCATCGTAGATTACTAGATTAATCACACAAAGCAAACATCGATTGGAAGTACACCAATAATTATTATTTGGAGAATTAATCGATTATATCCCATTATATATGGTAATCCTAATTATACCCATATTATGATACTCATTTCCACTACTCTTCTTGGTGTTTTGCACTAGGTTGGATATGTTGCACAGGTTTTGGAGTTGCTTCCACATTTTTGTAAACAGTAGAGTTCGTTATGGCTCCAAGTATCCCAGTTCTTTAAAGGCTTCCACTTAGGACGTCCTAGAGGATCATCCTGGAAGAGGGGAATAAGGCCTTGTGGTGATTTCCACTATGATATGTGTTGTGTTTTTCACCTGGCTGGAACTTTCTTTTTTTCGAACTCTAAGTACTGGTCGGCCTTCATGAGGCCCATAACCTTTGTTGAAGAGAACTTGCAATATTTGTGATCCGTTGTCAATTCACGTCTTCATTATGGATCCGGATTCCAGCTCGTTCTCCCGAATCGCCAGCAAACAGCCGCCGATAACGTCGGGCCCATTGAACGGCGTTTTTTCACACCCTGTTCCCCGGAACCGGAACCCTCGCGAGGTAACAAAAGTTCCGAAGATCCCTGAAAAGCGGGGGATAAGGTTCAGAATAGAGTTTGATAGTGGAGGGTAGTGACCTCACCCTGCGCTATCAGCACCGTCAGCATTCAGAGGCTTTCTAGGCGTCGACTTCCGCGTCAACAGCCCTTTTATGTCACTTGGCCTTTTTTTTCTCCCCCTGCTCGTCCGCTGTGCACGATGGAGTGAATCGGTTTCCGCGCTTTTTGCTCCGTTTGAATGGTCACAATCAGTGAAGCTCCGATACTGCAATAGACGTATCAGAACCCCTTGTAAATGCACGGGCTCGCAATCATGCGAGTATCAATCCAAAGCCTTCTGCGGGCCTTCCACGAATAGCTGCACTCTGCACCGACCTAAGTCCAATTCAACCAATTCAAGCGACGAAAATGATAATTACCTCGATTTACTCGACTGAACCAGACTGATCTAATTCTGTAATGTGATGTCATCACACAATAAAACCTCCGTTGTACAGCAGTACTTGAACCCTCATGGAGACGGTAGTTATCGCGCGCTTTATACTACTCGTATCTCATCCTAAACATTTGAAATCAGGGTGATTTTCAATTGGGACGACCAACAAACCATAATTAGCAGGGAGATTTATTGAAATTTGGACGACACATTCAACCATATTATAGTATAGGCCCGTCCAATCTCACAGGACAACAAAACGCCTATGGAATTCGGAACATCAAAAACAGTCTTGTGAAACGATGTGAGATGTTAGTCCTACTGAGTAAACTTGGTCTGTATGTACGAGTATAAATAGCGGAAAAGAGCAAATAATATGAGGGCAAAGAAAGCACAGCCGGATTTTGACGAGTGACGTTTGATATAAATTTATATTAAAAGTCATTCGTCAAAATCCAGCTGTGCTTTCTTTGGCCTCATATTATTTGCTAGTTTCTGCTCATAACAAGAAATAAGTAGTGATTTTGAAATAATGTAATGAATGAATCTAGAAACCGCTTCCCCACTCAATCGTATTCCATTTGTCCAGCGTTAACAAATCGTAACTTCGCTAATTGCTATTTTTAAGAGTTCCGGTTAAAAAATTGGCAAAAAACTCTATTTCTACAGTTTTTCAGTGGACGTTAGGGGGGGGGGGATTTTTGAGGGTTTGCAGAAAATTTTCTGCATAAAATTTACATTTAATGTAAAAAAAAAAAAAAAAATGGGGTCATATGAGATTCCTTACAAATCTAGCCCCATTATAATTTTTTTGACGAAGTTCGTTCGACCAGGAAAATACACCGTAAAATTGTTATAAAATACCATAAAAACCCCGAAAAATCGAAAAAATCGCCCAATGGGAGAAAACAAATAACGGATTCGGATACTTGCATTTCACTTTTTTTGTAGAATTACTGTAATTTTCAATATCGGACTTTTTCATGTCAAAAGTGGATTTACGATCCAAAATCCAAAAATAAAAAAGGTAGTGTAGATTATTATTAATTATCGTCAATAATCGCTACTTTATGATTTTTGGATTCCAAGTACTTTTAATCGCAAATCCACTTTTGACAAGAAAAAGTCCAATGTTGCAAATCTATATGTCTAAATTTAAAGACGATTTTCGTGTTCCTTGGGTAGGTATTTTCGAAAAATTTCACTACAGTTATTCGTTTCGCATGAAATGGAGTCGAACCATGCCGATTTTGAATTTGGTGTCTGTCTGTTTGTTTGTTTGACCTTCAATCACGCAAAAACGGCTCAATGGATCGAACCCTCCTCCCGTATTTAAATGTTTCGGTGATCGGGGAAGGACATAGGGGGATTCACTTCCGGATCCGATGTATAGGGAAGCCGAAATAAAAAAAATTATAATTCCCAAAAACGGCTCGATGGATCGAACCTATTTCCAGCATTGAGATGTTTCCGTTATCGGGGAAGGACATATCGACAGATAACATAGGTAGATGGACACACCCCGAGTTCTGCCCGTCAGCGACGGGCCCGACTGTTAGTAATAAACCAAAATCGCTCTGGTTCTTTCTGGTTTGTTTAGTCGTTTTAAATCTCATTTCAGGTGATCGAAGTCTAGGGTGATGGACTTCAGTGTGTGACTATAAAAGTTGGTAATCTATGTATATGGAACCGAAGAGAAAAGAACTGGCGTGAAGTGGAGGGTAAAAGAAAGAAAAGTGGAGGTAAAGTCGTCTAGATAAGGAAACGCGCGAAGGTCGGAAAAGTATTGCGGAAAAAGACAGGCGTTAGTGTGACAAAGAAGTATAGAGATGGGTGGGATCAGTAGACTGGTGGAGGGAGTTATGGGGGGGCGGTGTGGCCCCCTGTCTGCCCCTTGCCGTGTCCTATCGCCCCCTCCCCCTTCGTTACCGTCCTGGATTCTCCCTCTGAGTATTATATCGATTGTTAGAAAGGGGAACAAACATGGCTGCCGAGTCTTCTCCCTCTAGCGACACCAGCGCTCTCCCTCGTCAGGTCTTCCTGTCCATCCCTCGGGACCCTCCTGTTCTCCTAAGAACTATCTACTGCTCCTACGGCTCTACCTTCCCCGTTTGTCCCGCCGGCCTTTCCAACTAAATCCACCCGCTGCCGATCGTCTTGGATATTGGAAGGAACTGTTTTCTCCCTTATTTTTCCCCATCGCCCTCTTAAAATATCGTTCCATTTCTTCTTCTCTTTACCGTCGCCCCGACGATAAAACCATCGCTGGAAGATAAAAGGAAATGATCCGCCAACATTTTCGTTGTAACGTAATATTACATCACGCCCTCCTTCGGAATGTGATTGATGAATTATAATCGAGGGTCAATTGCATTTTAGTAGCTGGTGGACCATCTAAAAAGTGCAATTTTTTGTCGATTTTTGTGATTTCAGTTCATTTTGTCAATTTTCGATGGATTTTGCCTGATGAAGACATAGTGATATCCTCCGAAAAACTCTCCGAATAGAAAACACAAAATCATTCTATATCAGCCGGAAAAAGTTATGATATCTCTTCCTTCCAACTATAAACAAGTCCTAACCACTTCACAAGCACCGTACCCGTTTCGAAATATCCCATAGGCGCCATGGTAAGACATTCGTACTACTACACATCTAATACATACATGTGTAGTAATAAAAACTTCTCGTCGTGACCTTGCCACTTGATACGTTTAGGGCATTTTTCTATTATACGCACCAAGAAGATCCACACCAAACTTTAAGTTGATCGGGTATGGAACCGTCAAAGTAGCCAAAATTAGCCTAAATTTCAGGGTTTTTGGTTTATTATCTTCGATTTTTCCTAAACTTTTCTTGGGTTTATATAAAAGACTAAATCCTTCAAGTGGCACCGGATCATTTTAGAAAGAAGGTCTGTACAAAAGTTCAAGTCGATTGGCCCTGTAACCCAGGCTGTAGACTCGGAGTGGACAATATTAGCCTAAAATTTCTGTTTTTAAGTTTCTAAAACTTTTTTGGGTTGGGATTATGGGTTAAACTTTATAAAAGGCTCTGACCGCAATTGTTCATACGGTCAAGACTACAGTCTCTCCACCACCACCGATTTACTTGAAATTTTGCACAGAGCTTCGTTTCAGCTGCGGTCAGAGCCTTTTAAAAAGCTTAACCCATAATCCCAACCCAAAAAAGTTTTAGAAACTATAAAAACTGAAATCTTGGGCTAATATTGTCCACTTTGACGAGTCTACAGCCTGAGTTACAGGACCAATCAACTTGAAATTTTGTACAGATTTTCAGGAGAAGGAAGTTGTACAACTCTGCTCCCTTTAGACCTAGACACAGTGTCATGTATCAGGTAGATCATGGCGCCATGATTGTCGGGAACCTTTCTGAAGTCAAAAGGAATCGTATAAAGTTATAGTATGTTTTAATGCTGTATTGTCTGAAAGTCAGTAAGTAAGTATTTAATACTGTTTTCAGCAGTGTCTTGGTGAGAAAAGTATGACAAAAGGGGCTCCTTTCCTGGAATAACCACAAAGTATAGAATAATACTCGTATGATACGCAAATTCTCCTGTTAGATAGCATTTAACCAAATGTTTAATGCCTTCAGAATCAAAAGTGGGTAATTGGATATTTAACAAAATTATATTATTGTGTTTTTACAAGTTCAGACAAGGAAATGTATGTCCTGAAAGTTTCAAGGCCAAAATCGAACTCTAACCGTGTCAAATATAGCTTTGATGATCACAGAGACCACATTAAGTAGATATAAACTTTTTTTTCCAAATATCACTGATAGGCGGAAATAAAATTTGATGCAGGTGAGCAACGAGCACCTTTTGGACTCCTATAAAATTTGGCACTGTGGCTTTGTGGTTCTGTCGGCTTCATTTCTCATAATTCACCCCGAAAATCAAGAAAGCATACTAAATCAGCTCCCTCCAGAAATCACCATCATCCTCAAAATCAGTCAGGTGAATCGTCTTCATCAAACTCTAACAACACTCTCTTGATATCCTCAAAATCCGGGAACCGTTTGGGGGCTGCCATGACACAAAACGGTCGAAAAACAGTTACTGGGTAAAGAACACCGGAAACACCAGTGGGGTGGCTCACAACACCAAAGACGAACTGATTCATTTTGCTCGGAATCGTGGCACAGGCTGATTTTAGGAGGCATTTTCAGGTTCCTGATAGTTGTTTACATGAAACACCGAAATTTCCAACCCAAAATTCTATTTGGCAGTGGTTAACTGAACTAAAAGAGCTTGGAAGTTGTTCATCATGGATGATCCTGGAGGTGCAGTTGGAGAGGTCACTAATATGGAATGTATTATTCGTTTTCAAGGATTCAATGAAAAGATTTACTTGTCTTTACGCATCTCATTTGCCCCATCACGGATCACGCTCTGTGGAGAGGGGCGAATCTCTGTAACTCGAAAGAGGGTGCTCACAATTGAAAATAGAGCTTCAGAGTGCTATTAAAAAAAAGGTCCTTCCGTTTCTTCATTTCTGTTGTTTCCATTTTGAAATCCTCGATGAAAAGTACTGATGAACATATGGTACCCGTGAGGCAGCAACGTGCACACGCTCGAGTCCCCTGAAGGCTTCTTCACAATCCCACCCCTCGGGGCCTCATCCAATATGTCTCCAACCGGCGTCATCACTTAATCCTCTCTTTCTTTCTGTCTTTCTCCGTCTGGGTTCGAGGGCATTCCCCTCTCTTCTGGATATTAAATCAATATCAACCATACGGTCACACATCGTATTACAAGACCAGACAATGTAACTTCGTCTCTTCGAACGGACATACGAGCTCTGTTTGTATGAGGTCCCCTAATAGTTAATGCCCTACTTGATGATGCACGTGGCTCTAACCCTAACGTTTATCGACAACGTAATGCACTGAAGGGATGGAAGAGCAACGTCATCATCAGATAACGCAATGAAAATACTTAGATCTGACATGGCGGAATCGCTTGTATGATAGTATCAGAGCGTGGGTCATACTCTTAAATCACTTCAATGCAAGTATCAGTGATATTTTCACGGATCAAAACATTCTTGTGACAGCATCTCTGAACCAGCCTCCAACAAAATTTCAGTTCTTATGGACACATCATGATCCTGACATCGACGGTGTCAGAGCAACACACCCTATCGTCATTTTGGTTAAAAATGAGTAACGCTTATCGTAGGGAAGCTCTTCACGAAGCGGATCTAACGAAATTCACTATTTAAGCACAATCTTAACAGATGGCGCGCAAGTGGCATTTCAGATAACACACCCTATTGTTAGGATGACGGCAATACTCCCTATTAGCTTTAATTCTCAAGTTCCACGAGCTCATGAATTAGTGGAACATCATGCAATGAGGGAACCACATTTTCAGGTCTGGTATGATTGTTCATTGCTTGCGGTAGTTATCTAATGTGATATACTTAGATAGTGACATAATTCTGTCAAACCTTGCAACAACAAGTGCATATCATGGGTGGCAATCATGCAATTTAGATCATGATAAAAATTTAATAAATTTATTGAATCAATACTCATGTGCTTGATGTGCCATGCAGGGAACATTCAGTTTCTCCCAATTTTCCGGTGAAATAATAACCAGGGATTCTTTTGTGTATTTTTCCAATAAATGTGGGCACCTAACGAGTACCTATGATTTTTTCGCCGAAAAAAAGTCGTGCATTGAAGGGTTAATTTTTTCCCCTTTACTTCTTCCTTGATAACAGAAATTTCGTCCCATATGAAAACCACTGCCCTTTAATCTATTGTATTTTAACGAATCTGATTAAATTTAATAAATACGCGGCTACATTTTAATCCACTCGATCGCGCACAAAACAACCACTCGATAACGACCAAATTAAGAGAGAAAACATTACCAACCTATCGACATGAATACCTACTCTTGAAATAAAGAGAGATGCTCGTCAAAATGTTCGTGAAAACCTTCACAATGGTAATTTCAAGTCCACCGGCGGATCATTATACCATTATGCTATTATACCATTATTGAGGTGAGGAGGGGGATCATTATTACGAACCTCCCCACACGTTCGTTCTTTTATTTCATTTATTTATTTACGTTCCGCGATGAATAAAACAATCTATTTGCCTTGATAAGCTTCCAGAATCCCCTTTATTGTATTCAGAAAGCGGATCTTCCCAACCTCCTGAACTTGAAGATCAAATTAAACATTAGACAGAAGGAAAAAAAAGACCCCAGGAATCTTTCTTTCCACCACTTGTTTTCCGCCCCTCGCTTTCTACTCCTTTGATGTAATTTTATTAAAAAATTCGAAAAAAGGGGAATATTCGATTATGCACCTCGTCTTCCCACTCTAATACCGAAGAGGCTGATGGCTGGGGGAACTAGTTTTAATCCAAACAAAAGGGCTTGGAAACTGGGCAAGGGAGACTGGAGTCTTTTTCTTTCCTCGGATCGGATTATTCAAATAGGTTTTATTCTATAATTGAAAGAGAGGAGTAATTTTTATGCCGATGGCGAGTGGAGGAGACGTCGAAGCGACAGGATGACAGTGGAAGAGGGCGAAACGACGTACGATTTGAGTGGCAGAATCCCTAACCGCCTGATGGACCGTGGTAAATGGTAAACAAAAACTGTAAACCAGAGCCGAAGTGCCGCAACTCCAACATTTTGGTGTTTTGTCATAAAGTGTGTAGCAGTTATTTTTGCTCATCAAAATTATTGACGACTTGGGCATGAGATTCAGGGATAGGTCCTTCACACCTTTTCCGGAAAGTTGCCCAGAGGTACGGAGAATCGTCAACCAGCACAAATTTCCGGACACTGACCTTCAGGTTCATTTACAATCAGAACGTGTGAACTGACCGTATATTGGTGCTAAAGACAGGAAAACTACATCTGTACAATCTGTTGAGGTATTCTCTTGTATCCTCAATTAGGAAACATCATAAAAGGCCTCTTCTATTAATTACTGCAGTGGTACCACTGGAAATACAAAATACGAAAGGTTAATATCACAATAGAAGGTAGATGGTTACAAAATTGTACAGTTGTTCAAATAATTTTCCGAGAAGGGGAGATGTGATGACGGATGTTGATGGAAACGGGAAGGAAGGGTGACCGTTCCGGTACTAGTTCAGCCTGCGAACGATTCCAACATATTGCTGAAGTCATGTAAAATATTGTTATTACGTAGTGTGGTTTCTGAGTTATACCAGTTCCTAAATCGAATGTGGTCACGTGCATACTCACCACCGGCAGTATTAGAAACAGGAGAAGTGCAACAGGTATTACGTCGACTCAAAATGGTAGTGGATGAACTATCGAGTGCAGCTCAGCAACAGGATGAACGGTAGTTTTGATTTAAATTCTCTGATTTCTCTGAATTCTCATCAATGCAAGTCGTTCGCCATCTAGACCGTTTCATCGCCTCTCCCGGTCGTTCACTCTTCCCAAATCTCCAGCCGCGATGCAGTCTGGCCACTATCAACAGCTGTTAACGGTATCGACGATACATGGATGCTGGTCGGGTGGATCGATGATGCCCCGTAGAGCTCTATGTCTTTTCGATGTTTGCAGGCAATTCACATTTTCAAGGCATGGGGTTTTCCTCATGCTGTTCTTCAATGTCTACAAAAGAGATTTTCTGAGCCAACAAGTCCCAAGTTTAACAGAATACCGTAACTCCGTTTTCTCCCAAAAACTCCCAATTTTGCAGGAAACCAAAAACAAAAATTGATGCAGCAGGAACATTTTTGTTGTCGTTTTTTTCAAATTTTTCTCCGTTTTGGTTCACCAACTTCATTGTTAAATACTGGAATCGACCAAGAAAAACTTTTTCACTAACTAGTTATCATAATTTAAATTATTTCGTATATTTATTCGACTCACAAGGGTGTACAGTACAATTAGATAGTTGGATCTAGACAGAAGGGCGACCAGTTATTCTTGAATCCAACATGAGTGAATATGATACAAATTTTTCAGCGTATCTTATGTCTTGAAATAGGATACCGATCTATGCTCCAAAATAACCTACCTAAAAACCATTGAAAATGGTTGAATCTCAATATCCAGCATAATGTTTGAGTACGTTATAATTATTTGGCACTGGTACTGTTAGAACGTTTTCCCTAAAATGAACGTTGTTTTTATGAAAAAGGAAATTCTCTCCATCAACTCATGAAGTATGGAGAAAATTCGCCCTTTAGCAAACTCAGAAAGGGCATACATTTTGAAGGATGGGTAGAGAACGTCCTTTGCTATGTGTGTATCTGAAATTTCAGCCCTTTTTCAGGGTTGAAGGTCGAATTGTCGCCAAATGCTCCCGAATTGAAGCTTTATATTTAGTTCCTAATTTTTAATGTCAATAATTGCCAATTATTGCCCGGGTAATTCATGTCTTATTCACGTTTGATTAATTTAATTTGTGAGATAAACTCCACCTGTCAGCACAAGTTCTACATGAACGTATTCTCGTGGTGGGCAAGATCACAGTTCTTTTGCTCATAAATTTGGAAAATTTCAATTTCTGTATTTCTTTGTCATGATTTCGATTTGTAATTTTAAAAAATTTTCTCTATCGTCACTATAGAGTTTTTTGGTTTTTTTTTTCAAACAATACCATAATTTTTGTTACCCGTGCCGTGAAACGGGTTTCTCCTTAAAAGTGTCTTTCTATAGTAGCGCCGTAGTGACGTTTCAGCGACAAAAGCCGTAATTGTTATGGATCCCTCCAGATCAAAAGGCGTCGTTTGAAAGTGATTACGCAACATCAGCCTAGTGATAGCAGTCTCTACGACGGAACAGAGAGAAAAATTTCATTTTTCTCCACCGTGCCCTCCATTTCCCTAGATGAACCTCCTAAAAGAGAACGCCCGGGAAAAAAAGAAGTTCAAAAGCCCCACCGCGGGAACGGTATTTAATTTTTTATTTTATTTAAACCAAACAAAGAGCGGAACTTTACGGTAACAGTTCGGAGAGAAGAATATTTAAATCTTCACGGCTTGCGAAGGAAATATTTGAGATGTTTATTTCACCGCGGTTTTCTCCTTCATCGCTTTACACGCGCATTTTACCGAGTTGAGGGAAACTTATTATTTTTTCGTCGCTTTTTGCGTTACATCGTACATTGTAGGAATTATCGTTCATAGAGAAGCCGTTTGCTAATGTAACATCCGCAACATAAGGTTTAATGTTTGGTCTCGATGAACATTTCGCTCATATTTCTCGTGTCTGTTCCGTTCCGTTCATCTGATGTTTACAAATTAGTTCATGTTCGATTGAGCCTCATCCCATTCATAATTTATTATTTAGTACCTCAATAAGATCACCTAAAATGCGGTTGATCGCAAAAAATTCAGTTAGGGGTATCTTTGGACAATCGAAAAATTTCAAGTTATTGTTACAATTAATACCCATCAAAACTAATATAATATTAGTACAATAATTGTACTATAAGTAAATGTTGGTAGACTATTTTTAGGTAATTGGGAGATGAACCCAAGAACAATCCTTTCGTTTTGAGCCTTACAGCTTAATTTCTATAACCACGGAACGTTCCATGCTTATATAAATTAAGCCGTAAGAATGTACATGTTTTACCTACTCCGCTGATCCTGTGCCAGGGCAGCGTCAAGTTAAAGTGGTAAATAGGGTACATGTCAAATCACAGCTTCATAGTGTGAATAGCATAGAAATTAGTTTTCAAGCCACTTGGCTGATCCTGGTTGTGGGTTGCATTTAAATAAAGTCCTAAGAAGGCTACATACCAAATTACATGAAGGCTATATACCAAATTACAATGAACCTGTGTTCGTAGTATAAATAGCATGGGAATTAGCTTTAGGAGCCACTCAGCTGGCCTGGGCCCTTTGGATAAGAACTTCTAATATTTTGGTGGAAATACTCATAATGTGTGAAGATAGTAGAAACGAACAAATTATAATATAATAATTATTATTATTGATACAGCCTATCAATCAATTATTGATTGATACTGTGCCGTAAAATACAAAATATATTATAATTTGTATTTTTCGGCACAATATCGATAAGCAAACACTGGATCGCTATATACTCGTAATAATATTTCGTCTATATTTACTATCTTCACAGATGATGCATATTTCGTCGCTTTAGTTTTGATACATCCTAAATAATTATTATTTACAGCCTAATAATTATTACTCACAGACTAAATAATTATTGACACAGCCTAATTATCATAATAATGTTGCGATTGCTAGGTGCAGTGCATCCTCACAATTGTGCACCATTAGTCCATACGGGTCTCAGGACTTGTTTGTACAGGATGAGCTTGTTAGGATGTAATGGATAGACATTCTTGGCCGCCTACCAGTACAGTTTTCTGAATTTTACTGTGGGCTCGGGTTTTTTCTTCCTCACATGCCCTTTCCATCTCAGTTTGACATCAAGTGTCATTCCAAGATATTTTGCTTCGTTAGCATGTGGGATTGCCTGGCCATTGAGGTAAGCAGGCACATAGTTGCATTGCTTATTAGTCAACCTGCACTGATTTTGCCTCATTTAGTCTGATTTGATTCTTCATTTGGTTGTCCAGGTGTGAATGCGAGAGATTGATCGGTTTAGTTTACTTACTGACTCGTTATTGGTTTCACCTGTTGCAAGGACTGCAAAATCATCTGCAAAAGTGGCAGTTGTGTTTTCTTCAATTTCTGACAAGTCGCTGGTATATAACAGGTGACTTCACCTGTTGTATTGAGGATGCCCAGTTCTCCAGTGCTCAATTCACCTACCAGTAGAAAGGGTTCAGTTAGTTTTCATGGTGATATAAAAGAGATTTATTTCGAGAATGATTGAATGATAAAGATAAAGTGTACTTGGTTTTTGGATGATTGTCGCTTGGGCATGAAATGACCAGACTCCGATTATACATCCTGTAATTATGTATGATAGCAATTTTGATAGGTCGATACTAATGGTTGAACCGGCTCTCCCTGTGTTTGAATAAGTAAATGTAAGCGAAGAATGAAAATAATTCAAGACCCCAGAGGACCACATTACACCGAGAATAATATATGACTCATGGCATTTTAACTCGGCTAAATGTTTCTAATGTGATTTAATTTACCCGAAAGAGAGAGACGGGGAGACTACGAAACCCCAAAAGGTCAAACCGACGTGTAGAAATAATTTATCCTCGTCCCGATACCCGTTGAATTATATAATGACCGACCCAGTCAATTTAGAGTAACGCTAAAGGCGGATCACATCGCATCACCTATCCGTGAGGGTCGGAAGTGAAACACGGCTAATGCATTTCGACCGGGGGTTTTCACCGGCGCAAGATTGACGGGACCGTCAAGAGTTGAAAGGAAGTGACATCGTCGAGCGAAGCGACCCGCGAGCGTGTAATGTCCACATGACGGGCGGGACAAGTGGGAAAGTTTGATTTCGGAAAATGAGCGTCACTTTTGTCATTTACGCAGCTTGGGAACGTTACGGTTTTCACAGCTCGAACGCGCGCGAGGTGAAGATGACGAGGGTACCACGGACCTTCACCAGTTTTGCCAACTCAAAGTCCTATGTGGCAGTAAATTACATTAAACTCTGCAAATTCTTGACACAACGGTTTATTATCTTCTTTGTGCAGATTACTCTTCTGTCTAGATCAATAAAATTTAATACCATTTACCTATTACCATCTTTTACCATTTAATGGTAGATTGATTATTATTTAAAGTACGCGAATTTTGTATGCACACATATAAGAATAGGTCGTAAATAGAGTACTTATTTTTCCGGAAAGATAAAATCGTGGAAATATTTCCAAAAAGAAATCCGAAAGATTGGAAAAATTGGAAAGATTGCCGTTTTTTACAGAAATTGAACATGAGGAGCTCGAAAAAATATTTAACGGACTGATATGATCATATGAACTGGTCTTGGAGAGATATTTTGAGGACGTAGGATAATAAAGTAGACAAAATATCATTTTAGAGCAAAAAGCATTGCAAATTTATTAAAGACCGAGCGTCGTGCTCGGTGGTAGCGGGAACCGTAGAAGGGGAGTAGTGTTGCAAGATGGCCCTCTCCCCTTTTCCCACAGTCAGGGTTGAAAAATCCCTTTCCACACCAAAAAATCCCACAAACGCAAAAAATGGTATTATTTGGAAAAATAGATGTGATCATCTGATGATTCTTTTTGCTTCATTCATTTGATGTTGTTGGAGTGGTGAGAGGAAAGAGGCATGCTGCCAGGGGGGGAGGGGGGATTTCCACTTAACCCTGTATCGGTAAGGGAACTGGAACGGTAAAATGGAACGGTTACTTCGTTGTCACTATAACCGTTGGAACGGTTCCAGAAATTACCTGGACACCCCTCACGTGGCAGGAACGACTGTACAGCAGAGGGGCGAGTGGTGAACCTTGAGGTACTGCCTTGATTGAGGTTAAATCTTGCTCAACTTTAACCCTAAAGGTGCGGTTACTGAGGAATGACTGGATGAGGAGAAAAAAATAATTGGTCAAGAATTCTTGGAGGAAACTATTGTATAGGCGTTTGCTCCCCTACAGACAACTACGTACATTTCTCAGATCCCTCATCAATACGATTCCGAAAACCTGTTTTCGAAGAACCACTCACTGGTAGGGTCACACAGAGGCGATTTGAATAATAAAAAAAAATAAAAAAAAACCAGAACCAGAATTTTTCCAGAATTTCAGGTAGGTACCTCAGTGTCTTCCCCTCACTCATAACGGCAAATTCCTCGAACAGGTCTACCAAGTAGTAACTAGTCCGTCTGTGAATAGTTTACCTCCAGGAATTTCTCGCGTTATTGTTGTCAACGATGTCTCCTAGATACCTGTTTTTCGGTCAACCAATATTATTTTTTTACAAAAGTCTTTTTATAATCGTCTCATCCATTTTTTGGGCTAGTACGAGGATGTAGGATAGGTGGTAGTTGGATTAGTACATGCTGGAGCAGTTGAGGCTCAGCAGTAAGTTGAGGAGGGAGATAGGGAGAAAAACTGCTAAAATAAGTACTGTTCAGTACTCTGAGTTTATCGACCTGACCGGAATTCTAGGTAACTGTGGCATAATTGGGCCTGAGGTACCTAGGTCGAATAATTATTATTATTATTGTAATACAATTATTGTATTCGTACCTGAGGTCCAATTGTACTCTTGGCAGATGGAACTAGGGGCCTGGTAATCTACTAAGTAGATTAAGAGGCCCCTAGTTTCATCTGCCTAGGTAAGTCTTACTGGTAAACCATTTATGGAACGATTTTCACGTTTCCTAATTCCCTCAGCCACCAATCACTGATAAGACAACGGCTACCGCCTGTCGAAACATGCTCACGAATGAAATCGATTATTTCGTAGGTATTGAATAAAGTGAGACGGTAGGACATACTACAGCGTGACCTACTATAGAATGACCTCACGCTGCGTATTCGAACCCTTGATCGCAAGCGACAATGCGTAGCTGTGAACTCGCGGCGAGGGGCGTGTTCAAGCTGAAGGCGACAGGTCATAACCCGAGGGCTCGTTCGAACATCGGAGCGACCAGCAGCACCCCCTGCATGGAGCAAATTATACGTCGAGTTCGGCGACGAGTGTCTTTGATAAGCAGTCAAAATCATGATCGCGGATCAAATTAGCAATCACTAAACCCCCATCAATAGCCCGAAATGTTGTAACATGTGAGAGTAATAAAGGTTTTTTGTCTTTGCTAAGTCATAGGTAATGTGACTGTTGCATGAAAATCCAGTGGCTTCCTAAATAGTTAAGGTAACAATTATTTTAGCTGCTTATTGTTGATGACACAATTTAATTTCACGTAAACCAATTTCTAACGATCTCCTATTCAAAAATAACATTCCATGCATTCATATATTCCATTCTAGTCGGGTGGGCGCTTATCTAACGTCCTTCGATTCCATTCAGGTCTTAGTTAAGTCTGAACTCCCTCTTTTGTATTCAAAACTGAATATCACAGTAAACCACTTTCCTCAATAATTGTTATGCTTCATTTTTTATAATTATTATTAAATATTATTTAATAACTCGATATATGAAAACCATGTGCTGTTTGAATCAGCTGGGCCAGTTTGAAAATGGACCCGACAGGCTGCCTTTCGATTCACTCCCATGTTGTCGATTTTCGATCTGCTCCAACTTTGAGCTGTCATTTTTAGCGACTTTTTGGTGCTTTTGAAAATGTAAAAATCTCGTTTGGGCCATATCAATCCAGTTTCTGCTGTTTTGTCATCGTCTGATGCTGATCAAATGTTCAAAATGTGAGCAAATATTCGAACGTGGGTGACTACTTTGGGAGCTAAAAATATCGCAACCTCATGTCCAGCTTGGTTTGAAGAACGACGTGTTTAAATTAAAAGCCTTTCGGTGTTGAGACTCAGCTTTGCTTTCGGGTTCATCATCGGCCGTATCTGAAGTACAAGCCGCTTCATCACACTCACCCAGCGGTTGACATGTGATTTCCTGGTGAGCTCGACGTTTTACTAACGCGAATATTAGTCATACCGCGGGCACGCGGAAACCTCGGGATTCCGCGGTGGCCTCGGATGTAACGAACCGCCCTCCTTTTGAATGATGAGAGGCTTCTAGAGGATCTTAGCAGGCGGAGGGATGACGACGCTTATGAAGGTAAAGCAATAAGACGACATACTATATGAGATGGTAGGCCTCTCCGGACCGGAGGAGATACGGCAAGCCCGCATTCTAATCAAAATGTAATGTTTTGGCGCGGTTAGAGGGAAGGGAAAGGTAAATTTATGCAATTCATCCCCAAGGCGATGTGTGGAGGTCTGGGCCTCGGGAAAGTGGAGTCAGCGAGAGCATTTCTCACGGCTCCATCATTTATATAGGAAACTCCCGCTCGAGGATGGAGACGAGGTTCAGGAAGACTCGAGCAGGTTGCCTGGAAATGTAGGTGCAGAGGTTTGCGATGTGGCTTCTAACCGTTTCCGTAATATCAGATTCAAGCGCGGAAAGGGGGAAGTACACTAACAGTAAAGGTTAAAGTACGGAATGGCGGATAAGGGGGTACCTGACCCCTCACGAGTCTCCCCTTCATAAATGATTCTTCCCTCATCTTCACAGGGAACTGGTTACATTTCCTGGAGGAGGGTTTTTTTCGTCTTGAAAGGGATGATGGTTGGAGTTGAGTTTTCCCCAACTTCCGAAAGGGTTACACATGTACAAGGTACATGAGAGCATATTGGCCTTGTCGAAAACTTCATCATTTCCGGTCCTGTTGACTTTATGATTCGCACTGAGAAGCTTTGGACGCTCTCACGAATATAACCCCATGTTCGTTGAAATCGGAAAAACGCGTAAACCTGACATCTGACAGTACACTCAAATGACTCGAACATCCTCTCTGCTAAATGATGAATCTAGTAATTTCCATCTGTCGACCAGCCGGTGTAATACTCATAGTAGCCGGCATAATCATTCAACAACAGGTACATGTAATTAAGAGAATAATCCCAGAAAGACATATCCACTCGTCCGTCAACTCCATTCTAACTCCATTTCATCCAATAACGCAACAAGCTCTTCCATTTTTCTTCGTGGATTTGAAGCCTAATTCAAACTAATCATCAAATTCGCTGTGTTCACATATCTTCGCATCTATGACGAACCTGAACTTAGTATTGGTGAATCCCTTCTGAATCCACTGTCAGATACCTGGGAGTAAAGTTAGACAGAAGATTGACCTTCAACAGCCACATTACTTATATACTAGGCAGATGTCGTCACCGTCTTAGACTACTTAAACCCCTCCTAGGAGCATATTCACCACTACGTATTGACGTAAAACGAATAATCTACAAAAGGCTGATAAGGCCAATTCGGGAGTGCGGCAGCCATGTCTGGGGTGGAGCATCGGGCTTACAAGTGAGACGCGAGCAAACTTTTCAAAACCGTGTTTTGAGAATTATTGCAGACACATTGAATATCGTTGAATTGTTTATCAGAAACAATAACCTCCATAAGGATACATGTCCAAGTAAGGGACGTCCTACAGGCCTCGTACTCCCGTTTTCATACAAGACTTCACAACCACCCAAATCCTTTAGCTGCAGGCATCCTTGACCAAATTCCACCTGACCGTCCAAACCGCAGATTGAAACGCAAACGCCACACTGATCTTCTCACTGAAATCCAAAGCAACACTTCATAGATCACTTATATTTTCATTCTCTTCCGTTCCAAATAAGTAATAATAGCGGGAGAAAGCCCGCTATTACTTGTACTCCCAATCATGCACCCAATTATAATGCTGTCTAAGAGAAAAAAAATTAAATTGGCTCTATGCAGAAATAAATGTAGAAGCACCTGGACCAAAAATACACGTTGTACAGTGCACATAATGCCAGAAGTAAGGCAGTAAAAATTTCAGGTAAGAAGGCAATGGATCCCATTCAACTGTCAAGTTCAGCATACAGCCAACTACACAGGCTCTTCGACGATCTGCTGTTCCTCCTTAAACCCACACGTTCTACAGATCCGCTGAACAAACGAGCTGTTCTGACATCAGCACCAGAACTCCGTCAATAAACATGAAAATGCCCTACAGTTTTGCCAGTGAACTCGTAGATTATGCTTGTGCCTCAAAACAAACTACTTCGGCAGAGTCGATTGAATTTACATCGCTGGTGAATAAAATTGACTCTTATTGCAGCCAATAATTATTATCACTAGCATAAATCAAACCGTGAACGTAATCACTTGGAACCCTAGAGGTGTTGCAAATAAATACCTTCAAATATGTAGCTTAAAGTGGACCAAACCACTTTGTGCCAATCGTTATGGTCAGCATACAGCCAACTACACAGGCTCTCCGACGATCTGCTGTTCCTCCTTAAAGCTAAAGGTACTACAGCTCCGCTGAACAAACTTGCTGCTCTTGCACCAGTATCAAAACATCCTCAGTGAACTGAATGTACATCACTGATGAATGAAATTTACTTTTAATATCAATATTGCAGCATTTGATCACCATCATAAATCAAACCGTGAATCTAGTAACTTGGAATAGGTAGCTTATGATGCAGATGAGAGGCACACTGTTTTTTTTGTTTTTTGTTTGTTTTTGGAACCAAAGTACTTAAACGTTTTGGTGAAGAATGATGATCGTTTAAATAGTTATATTTCAACTGCCGTTCAGCTTGTTTCACTGATTGCAGTGAATCGATTCTTGAGGGGAACGTAGCAGTTTCAGTCGTACTGCAATCTTCTGAAGCCTGATGAAAAAGGTTGGAAACACAGTGGGAAAAATGGAAAATGTCGAGCGGTTGAGTGAAGACGCTCTTAAGCCGGGAATACACTTGAGCAGAGGCAGGCCGCGCACCGCACGCGCAGCCTATGCGCGGCGCGATGCCATGTGCCGCGATGTGATGTGCCGCGATACAAATTTTCAAATTACAGCGAGGCGCACATGCTCAGCCCTGATCCAACATTGCGCGGTGCAACTGGTGTCCACTACGACGGATCAAGACAGAAAAGTGGCAGAAACACAACATCTACGTCCAGTGATGGGCGATACCACAAAATATTCGATACCATTACTCGATACTAGTATCGAAACAAATATTCGATACTACTCAGATATCGAATAAAAATGTTCGATACTGAAGACTATCGAATTGGTTGCAAGTAGTCGCGGCCCGTTTTGATTGCACCCAGAGGTCCAAAATCACAAATACTGAGGTCCATAATAAAAAAATAGCGTATTAGCCTACTTTACTTTTGTTTTTCTTCAAAAATTCGATCCTTGCTGCGTGGAGCAAAAGCGTGGAAGGAAATGTTTAATTAAATAGGTGCTGTACACTACTTACCTCAAATATGGACCGTGTTTTGCAACAACCAGCCAAGTCGACTTGGCGGCCACATTGAGTTAGCTTCATATTCTAATTCTGGAAATAGTTCTCCATCGTCTATGGTTGATTATTTTCAAAAATTTACAGCCGATGGCAGTCAAATCGTGAAAACGATAACTGTAGACGATGGAGAACTATTTCCAGAATCAGACTATGAAGCTAACTCAATGTGGCCGCCAAGTCGACTTGGCTGGTTTTTACAAAACACGGTCCATATTATCTTCGTACTTTTTTTTTACAATTATACAAAACGAGCCTATAATGAACAAAACGGTTATAACCAAACGAGTACCTAGTAGGTAATTTCAAAGTGGGTAGGTAGGTTATCACACGTTATCACACATTATCACTTACGTGTGCCGCGGCTCTGTTCGCAGCTCTGAATCGACTGAATTCCGTCCACACTGCGCACCGCACGAGCCTGCCGCGGTCCGTGCTCACTTTGATGGACCGACAGTCGATGGCTCAGGCCGCGCACCGCACGAGCCTGTTTGCCGCGGTGTTGGGGACCCGTACACACTTGAGCATCGCGCCGCGCATAGGCTGCGCGTGCGGTGCGCGGCCTGCCTCTGCTCAAGTGTATTCCCGGCTTTAGAAGTAATGTTCCTTGTGCATTAACATTGTTTGAGCATACATTTTCTGAAGGCACCCTCCCGTTCATTAAGGATATTTGCTGTTGAAGGCCGGAGGGGAGAACACCACGTTACCATCCCTTCGCCCACCTTCCTACCGTCTAATGTAGACCATTTGTTGCTGCGGCCGACGATACGCTTTATGCAAACAGATAAGGGGGCGATGGTTGGGAAGGGGGCAGTACCGCACCCCTCCATTGCCCCCCCCCCCTCATCTGTTATGCTATCGCTGGGGAAGCCCTTCATCCTCGGACCACCTTCTGAGGGGGGGCTCGGGGACCGCAAGTTATGGCACCTGCCTTGAGATATAGCACCCCCGGTCTTCTCCATTCTTTACCTTGAGCGGTGGATTCCACGTGCTGCTAGTCGACCAAGTAGCGACAAGACCGACAGCTGATCTGCTGGATCTTCCGTTCATTCCACAGTAGGGTGTAGCAAACATATGAAGGGTACAGGGGAAGAAGAGTACGATTCCAAAATTGGAAAATGTTCAGGAGAGCACAAACTAACTTATCCATCTCATGATAGTACGTTGCCAAGGTATGAAAAAAAAAATTATCAGCTACCTTTTCCAAACCATCACGGAATGAAATCGTTTTTCACCAGTACCGACCTACCACGTGAAACTACTCCAGAAAGCCTCTAGACGGCATTCATTCCGAATGATACCCTTCTTCCCCTGTAGCCTTCGTAATATGAAGATTATGCTTTTCGCCTAAATCGTGTTGGAAACCCCTAGAAACATTTCCATTTTGCCTCAAGAATATCCGTGTTCAAATTCTTTTTTTGAAAAAATGGGTTTTGCCTCCTCCAAGCATTTAGGCAATATCTTTAAATTAATTGGAAGATCTACTTTGTGTATGTTCACCATATAGGTATTGATCAATAATTGATTTGATAATTATTATCAAATCAACATGTTGAACCAACAACCAACTTTTGTGTTCCTCCATCCTCACCCAAATGAACAAAGTGTCAGATGAAAATTTATCATTTTCTAGATTTGACAAATAAGAGAGAGAAATTCGTACACGAATTGTGCATGCTAAATCCCAATTTGGAACTAGTCTTTTTCTATCTGCAGTCATTTTTTTCCTCATGAAAACATTTAAAAAAGTATAAAATACAGTAGTCGTTCGGTAATCCGGCAGATATGAGACCAGAGCATTGCCGGATTATCGAAAATGCCGGATTACTGGGAAATATCGAGGAAAAACGCATAACTTTATGATTGAAAAATCAGTTATAATTATGTACATAGTTAACTCTCTTTCAAGGTACTCCTTGGAAGTAGACGGCTGAAAATACTCATCAAATGCCATAAGCCATATGCCTACGTCATCAGTTGTCAATGGGTTATCCGGTGAATCCACAAGTAGTTCGTTAACCGCGTTTCGCAGCAGGTTAATCTCACTTCCTTCACTGGCTTTCGGGTTCGGTTCATTTTTGTACTGATCCAGTAGTGCTATTTCCGGCCATAGGTTTTCCCAAGAGCAAATCATGACTTTCTTGTGAATATTTTTTCAAGCATTAGCGAGTGAGTAAACCACGTCTTTAAGGATTATTTCTTCCAAGGATTCAAGCACGCTCTCGTATATAACACATTGTACAATAAACACTTTTTGTATTGCATTTTAATCGTATAAAATAGTGTTTTTTGGTATTTTTATGTGTACTTTGTCAACTTTACTACTGTTTTCCGTGGAATGGGAAAAGATAACTAAAATCGTATTTCAAATTTGGGTTCTTCGCTTCAAAAACTACAGAAAGAGTGATTGAAAGTGAACAATTAGTTGGGATTTTTTGAAGTACAATTTTTAACACACACACGTAGCTCAAGAAGAGGTATATGAGCTGTATCTCGAAAACTAGACGTGACGGCGAAAGGCGGATTTCAGCTTTGGATTCAGTACACCGAAACCCTAACACCACTTCTTATCTTCTCTGCACCAAACTACACCTTTTGTTGTTGGCCATCCAAATGAGAAATGTGGTAGTTGTCAGTTTTTACAAATTTGTTTATAACTACTTATTACTTGAAAAAAATGCGGTATTGCACATGAACCCATACTAATTGTTAGAAGGCCTTCGGAAGGTTTTGGACGTAGTTCGTCGTTCGGTCACAAAGAACCCCACCATACTTCTCTTCCCACCATACTTTATGTACAAACAGAATATTAAAAAATGTATATTTCACGGCACGGCAATAATACGAATAATTGTTTTCTTTTCCCGTATCGTGTTTGTTTTGAGGGTGAGACCCTCCCCGGCTTCCACTGGTATCTCCCTGAGTAAACACCTGGAACTTGGTTTTACGAAATGGGAAAATTGCGGGAAGTAGATCGTCGAAAATTTCCATAAAGCACGCACAAAGGCGGTGAGCGGAGTGAGCCAAATCTGATAAATCCCGTGAAATACTGCGGTCCCGTTGACGATGTCACTTTAATTCAAAAGTCGAATATTTTACGGTTGACTCGGGAGCTTCTGGAGGGTTTTCTCATCTACGAACGTGCTGACGAGCGCAAGAATCATCATCAAAATATTTCCTTATTCCCGGTTTCACTGTGTTTCAGAACACAGATTTAGCGCGACAAAAATCAGTTTTCTGGTAGGAAATTCAAACAAAAAACTAATACATACTGGAGGTACATACGAAACAAAGGTTGAAATCGTTTGATTCACTCACTGAGAGGACTGACACCTGTATAAACATGTCGCTCATCTAAACAAGCGTCGCAACCTGTCATGTAGTCAGTTGTTGTTTACTCGTTAACTGTGAATGTTGACTTACACAACTCGAGATGTTGTTCATGTCAGGACTTATGTAGATCCATATATTGGAATTATACCTCGAAAAAAATATTTATTTTTTATTTTTTTCGCTATCAATTTCATGATAGGTTCGAAATACCCCTATTTTTCGGCTTATTTAGAGTACAACTTGTTCCCCAAAAATTTGCACAGCGCAATCACGGTCAGGATTTACTCTTGAGACCTCCAGAACACCGCAGTGAAGTTGGATGTTTCCCTATTTTTTCCTTAAGACATATTTTGATTTTTTTGTACAGGGATTCAAGACGAAATTCGGTGAATCGAACGTTTTAGGACGTTAAGGGAGAAATTTCAGCGATTTCCGAAAGAACAGACGGCAGTTGCGGAGCTACTCCAGTAGTACATTAAGAAAAGAATAAACTGTGGGGAACTGTGGGAGGAATCGGCCCTCACAAGTAGCCCTACCTACTTTAGCAAATTGCTATCATTTCACAAAACATTCCGACTCTGTGTTTTGATATAAATATTGAGACATCCAATATTTTCAAAGGCAGGTAGGGATTCGGCGTGAGATTACATTTAAATTTAAGTGCATAGCAAATGAGGTACTAGTTAGAAATAGGTACATTAATCAAAACCTACAAAATCGACAGAGCATTCTAGATCTGTATTTTTCTCTATCCATTCTAGAAAGCTATAATATATTATGAAACTCTCTTCCCGAATATGTACGAGAGAGAAGAGGGATTTGTTCGCATTTGACTCCTTGAGTTGAAAATATTAGAAAATTGTACCATAATGAATAGCTTCAAATTTGAGTCACCGACTATTAGCACCAAATTAAGTAAGTATACCCACCAAATATTTAGTTGATTTAAGCATTGTTGTGACCACTACGACTTTTGTCGCGCTATAACGGTCTTCTGAAAAACTGTGGGCCGTACGACTCCGAAGCAGTTCTGACTTCGTCGAGAGGTTTCCCTTCGCGTGTTGAATCAATCCTCGCGGCCGAAACCCCGGAATCGCTACCCAACCATTTCCCTCCATTAAACTATAAAGGAAGTAATTCGGCCTGATAACCCACATTGATCCCGCTCAACCGTATCTCATTCTCACCCGCGCGTCAGGGGCGCCGACACGAGAGGCGGCGGTGTCGATATCGAGGCAGCTTCCTATCTCACGAACAATACAGAGTTGATTTGCGGTACGAATATTCACGCACGATGCTCAAATTTCTATGATAGAGAGAACAAAAGACACAAATCGTATATTACAGTTATGTGCCACAGTGGCCAGGGATTAGTGAGAATTCCACCGATAGACGCTAAGGGAGATTTAAGCCTGTTCCTAATAAAATCAGGCGGATAAGTGTGTTAAGAATACTTATACATAATATGTGACATAATAAGACGTGAAATATTCCTGAAAAAGATTAACAGATTGTAACAGTTAGTTATAAATTATAAGTTATATTCGTACTGCATGCCTAACTCGAAGACACAATATGAACTGAGCAATAGAACAGGGGCGTAGAGTGGAGACAATCTAAACGGGCTTGTAAGTGAAGAATTAAAGGATCCCCTCCCCCCTCAACCACATGGACGTCTGATTGTCACCTAACAAGCCCCTTATCTCAAAATGGGCAAAAACCGTTCACAAACTGAGCAAAAATGAGTACACTGTTCATAATACATATACCTGCCACTCGAAGAAAGTTACTGACGTTTATGGACCTTCCAGAATATGAAATGTATAAAACTTGATATTGTTAACAAATTGGAATTCTTCACAAAAATAGGTACTTTCCTCTTGCTGCTAGTAATCTCAAATACCTACGAGGTTGGAGGTAGAAATACTAAATGCACCTGATTTAAAAGCCCTCAGACAGGAAGAGAGCCAAAAACGACGCGATAAACCTCCAAACATTAAAGTTTTTGTAGAGAAGAACCACGGAAGACCTTATTGGTTTTCCTAAAATTATTTTCATTAAAGCATTTTGGACGGCCACCACACATCCAACCAGCCAACGCAAAATAAACAGGTCGCATCAAGTACTTTTTGAACATGTAACGAATGAATGAATGAATAAAAGACTTATTCCATCAGAGGTGTAATTGAACTTACAGGTATTTTAAATATGAATGACTTCTACAATATAATACGAAATTCAACAAAAAATTGATGCATCGAGAAAGGAATTATAAAATAAAAGGATAAAGTAATCATCTCATATGTACATGAATATAATGTGAAGCTCGTACACTGCACATATGTACTTGCTATTATCAGGCCCAAGTTAAATAAGCCAAGAGAAATTTTTTTCTTGTAGTTTGAGCGAGAAAGCTCTGCAGATTATTGGGCAAAGCTCGAAGAAAGTAGGGGAAACCAAAATAAACATGGCGAGACGTGGACCATAAACGGGTGAGACGGACTGGTATGGATGGATAGACTACGGTGGGAAGGGCAGATTCCAGACCAGAATTCCGATGATTAATACGCTTTGAACCATGGAATAACAACTTCCTCAGATGAGAAATAGCCGTCAAGCCAGACTTTTAGGTATTTACAAGTGTCGAAAAATAGGGCGAAAAATTGCGTAGCTTTATCTTTGGTAAGAGTTAGCAATCGAGAAATCAGAACCGAAGGCCTTTGACGTCATCTTCATGGAGTCGAGTTTGTCTTGTAAGCTGATGAATCCATGCAGTTTTCTGCAAGTAGGATAAGCTCGTTTTCAAACGTCGGAAGTTTAACTTGGAACTCAGCATCAGCAAACTCCAGTAATCAGCATTTTAGATGCCTGAATTTCATGGAGGAAGATCCTCTCTAGCGGGTACTGGGGCGGATATGAGATTCACTATTGAAATTTTCCTACGCACAAAAATTCACTCGGCATAAATTGAACGAAATGTAAAAGGTTAATGCGAAGTAAGTCCGCCACTCTTTCTCGCTACGAAAACGTTGACTTTACAAAAATCCACTTCAATTCCCGTGTAGACCGACAAAGGAGCGGCGGACCTGGGAGCAGAGGGTGCAAATTGTGAGATGTTTGATGTTCCTATATAAATAAAGAGATAGCTGTTAGTAACGCTTGACCTCTTGTTTTAGACGAGTTCATTTGAAATTTAAATACGGCAAGCGCATCTATTACTCTCGCCGTCCCAGGACCAGACCCGGGGCGGGCGAGCCGTCTCTTTGCAGGCTTTTTCGTTTGACAAACCGACTTTCCTCTTCTCTATCGGTCTTATTTCTCGCTTTTATTTTCTCTTTGGCTATTGCTTTTCGCTCTAAACCGACTGTCCTTTGTCCTCGTAACGCGGTTTTATCTCCCGCCGCTAATCCAACGAATTCGGAAGGAAATAGTTTATAAGGGTTGATCATCGAATTAACAAGGTATTGGGTGATATACCTTCTCGGATAGTGAGAGAGAAACGATGATATTGAAGGTTTTTTAAATTGTTTAACCTCATTATTTTCAAGTTATACCTAAATCCAACTCAAACGCCTCCAAAAAATGCCTAACGCCAAATTTAATCGCTGATTCCGAATATCACCTTATTTTAGCAAAAGGAAGCTATAGCTCTCGGTCCAAAAAATTTTAAACTCGAATTTCCGAAACAATACAAAAATCCGTTTAAGACCATCATGAATCACTGCCAAAAGACACAAAAATCATAATATGATGTATATAATCATACATATTATGTATATAATGTGAATTTGAAAGATTGTACAGGAGGAAGAAAATTATAGAAAATACTTACAGAAATTCAGAAAAACTCGATAATAACGGAAATCTTCGCGTCACAGCGTCATCCCAGGCTGATGGCGCTGTGACGCGAACATTTCTGTTATTATCGAGTTTTTCTGAATTTCTGTAAGTGTTTTCTATAATTTTCTTCCTCCTGTACAATCTTTCAAATTCATATTTCACGCGAGTGTCTTTAGTTCCACCAATCCATCGTATATGTACCTATATAATGTATGTATATTTATATATGTCATTCCAGAAGATAACTCTCGATAGAATTGAAATGAAAAGTTCAAATTCGCACAAAAAATTTGTATTGGTAATCGAAAGACTGAGTTCGTTGAAGGGCGGAATCGGGCCACTCAAAGAGGGGTTGAGGGGAATTTTAGGGGGCATAAATTGCCCAAAAATTCCAAAAATAGAACAATCGGACAACTGACACATTTTAAAGATTTTTTTGCCCACTGCGAGTACTTGTATATTTTTTTGTAGTACGTAGTTTACGTCCTTGTCGTAGCTGCGTGTATATATCAAATGAGACGCAATACCTATTTTAGTGAGGGCCAGGGTTGAGTTAACTATCCCATGTTGAAACAATGATCGTAAACACTATTTTGTTCGTTAAGCAGATAATAAAACGAACGAAAGATCATTGGAATTATGGCCACACCGGCAGGTTCCCTTCGTAGCCTCGCGTTTACCAAATTCCCCCAAAGCATTATGAGCTCGGATGTAACGATACCAGGGTTCTCCAAATGTAAACATAATGGAACGCGTATTCTCGGTAAGTAAGGTTTAGGAGAAAGAGTTACTCGCAGGCAAAACTTGGAGTAATTTCATTTAAACTCAAAAATGCGCTGTCTCCTCGCCCTTCGGAGGATGGAAAGTTTGCAAACGAAGTTACCAAAGTTGAATGCAGCCCCTCCACCGCTACTCACAGTTTCCTCCCGCTCTTTCCACACTTACTACCAATAATTGCGCTTACTTGGTTCTGGACGGGGAAATTAATTTACCTACTACCAGTGCCGAAGGTGAGCAGAAGTTAACCCCTCGGTTGAATAACGGAATTATGGTCGAGGGAACGGGGATAAAATTGGAGCCGAGTGGTTCATAAACAGGGTTTCCCTTAAAATCCGTAAAGTCAAAGAGTAAAGTTGGAAAATTAAAACAAGTGTTTCCTACGTAACAAGTTAGTGTCCGAAGTGAGTTTACTTGGACAATGTGCAATTATCTCGAATACAAAATTGGCCAAATGATGATGAAATGATGAATCTCCCAAGGGCGTAGCGTCAGAAATGAAGAACGTTGAATGATGAAAAAATTTATTGAGAAGAACAAAATATTTAATCAACAGTATGTGAACATTCTCTTTTGACGAGTGCATGCATCTCTTTCCATCGTTTCTTTTAGTAGTTATGATCTTTTTCTCCCGTCATTGAACCATCATTTTCTCATTCACTCTGATAATACCATGCAACTTATACAGACTGATCAGTTGAGAGGTGCTAAGCAGAAAGAAGATCAGGAATTCCTGAATACAATCATAGAGGGAAAAGATACTAAGATTGCAGCAGAAGATAAAAAGTATACAAAAAAGTCCTTAAAAAGCCCTACGAACTGAACAAGAATTGAAGAGAAAATTGAAATATAATGAAATGAAGGAAATTGGAATCCTGAAGATGAGGGAGATTGTGCTGAAACGTGCGCTGATGATCCCGAATTTTTTCCAATGCCCTCAACTTCTTCCAGTAAGCCACAATCACTTCCTATATGCCTCCACAAGAATCCTTTCAAATCTCGTAAAATATCCAAGATATCTGATCGGTTGGGACTTTCGCTGAATCAACGAACTGGATTAGGTGCTTCAGTTATCAGTTATTCAGAGGGAGGAAGTGGAAGATGTCAGTCTCAGTTGGGATACGTTGAGACGTACTTGTGACGCAAAGCGTCCTGAAATCTCTTCCATTCTAAAAAAATCTTTCAATTCTTCCAAGACGGATTTCATTGACAACAACGAAGTTGAAAAAAGGCTGGCCATTTTGATATCCGGAATTCCCAATTGTAAAGTACCAAATTTGAACATCTGGTTAGGCCAAACGACTTCTTTTCGACATGTTCGAACAAGATCAATCTTGGTTGAAGAAACCACCCTCGAATGATGTGGCCCGAATTATCACGACTGAAGAAGATCAACGGCAAAATTTACTCCTGTCCGTAGGAGGTAACGGGGAAAAAATCAAAATTTCAAGAAATGTATTCTCGTAGATTCATTGTGATCGGTGAGTGAGCAAAGCAATAAAATTTATTATTTATATTTAATGATTATTATTACATTTAATACCACGATACCTAGGTATCTATATTCTCATGACATAATATTGACATAATACAACATATTATGTTGTATTAAATACAAATGTTGTAGTATAATTTATTCAAGTTTCAAGTAAACGGTCCGTTGTAAGATTTTCGTTTCTTATTGATTATCATTCTTTTTTCCTCACTTGAAGCTATATTCTGATTTTGATCAATTATTTCAATTGGTAGTATAATAAACTGCTAAGCCCTCTATTGTGGCTTATGAGTATGATACAACGATTCAGAGTCGAAAAAACTAGTTTCAAAAATATTGAGAAAAAAAATCCAAAGAATCGGAAATTTTGAAACTTTAAGCCCCTACTGGCAAAATTTCCCGATTACCTGCAGACTTGAAAATTTGAGGGCATAAGTCACGATATGTACCTAGAACACTTTTTGGGGACAGAAATGAAATTTATGGGTGATGGCTCATCACAGTACTTTTAGAATGATTCCTCAAAATGTACAAAAAATGTTTAGGAGAGAAAAAACAATATTGGAATTCCAAACCTTCGATTGTCCCTTGAACTGAGAATCACCCACATGTCTAACTGTATAGCAGCTTGTACGGGTATTAAATTTCCTATAACCTCCATATTAGTACCAGAAAGTTGTATGGTAAATCTGTCGGATAATAGTTCCATTTCTCTTAAATGGCAATTCGCAGTGGAAAGTAATTAAATTCAAAAGTAGAATTAAATTTATTTAACCGCTTTTTCGTGAACAAGAAATTCAAGAGATAAGCGCCAGTCAAATGGGACAATAACGTTGAAGTGGATGGAGACAAAAAAGTACGTTGCTGCTGGATTCTCAACCTACATTGTACATACTATGTATGTATTCCGCCTTTTATCGTCTAGTAAAACCAAACTACCGGGGGAAACTATTATGCGAATGCGATGTTTACAGTTTACAAAATGTTTAACGAATACTGAAGCGACGCGGGAGGATGTTGCCGCGTGAAACCGATTACTTTTAGTGACCCTTCTCTGCCGTCGCAACACGCCGCGCCATCTCCTGCGTTTATTGTCCGGCCGCAGATGTGCCCAACTGCCGGGGTTATTATTATTATTATTTTTCGCATCGCGCTTTCGTATTGACTCATAACCTGACGTTCACATTTTATTATGATTCCCCTCTCTTTCAGTGTTTTCCGGGGTTTCCGTCCCTAATCGATTGGTGAGCAAGACAAGTTTTTAGCGAATTTTCGAAGAAACGAAAGTCTAAAATTTTTAAAACTCGAATTTTCGAAAAATGTTCATCCCGAAATCCGCTCATATGATTTTTGGCGTCATTCGGCAGTGAATTCACGATGATCAGAAACGGATTTTGGTATGAATATTTTTCGGAAATTCGAGTTTCACAAATTTTGGACCGAGAACAATGTGTCATTCGATATCTCTCGATAGAATTAAGATAAATGGTTCAAAGTTGGACGAAAAGTCTGTCATGGCAATCGAAAGTCTATCTATAGGCAGAAACGGGCAACTCTAAGGGTGTTTTAGGGTAATTTTAAGGGGCAAAATGACCCATAAATTAAAAGAATCAAACTGTCTAACAAGGGACACCTCATGTTAAAGGGCTTTTACCGCCGAACTCTATGGTGAAGTCAAAATTGCAATATCTCATTCTTTTCTCAAACTGGAGCACTTTGAAGGTGAAGAAACGTGGTTGTTACCTACTTGAGATGTTCCTCACTGTTCATCTGCTCTAATCTGCTAACGGAATGAGAAATTGCAATTCTGACTTCACCATCGTGTTCAGTATTGAAAAGTCTATAAACGCACGTGTTACGAGGCCAAAAAATCGGACATAAAACCAGTAAAATGGAGACATTTTGCATAAAACCAGTTATTTCTTCGAAAATTTGCTCTTATAGCCATGCTGCATGACTGTGTATTCTATCATTTGTTTGAATTTCTTCATTGACATCTGTGAGGCTTTTATACTATGGGCTTTTTATTATCGAAAACCGTTGTTTACTGGGGTCAAATTTGGGATTTTATGACTTGTCTCCGGGCAAATTCATCGATTCTGAACTTGGAAAGTCTTACAGTTCATCTTGGAACTGATTGTAAAGAAAATGGTGTTTCGGTGAAATAATTACGTCAATTACCGATAGGGCAACGGATATGTGGATAATTTCGAAAATATGTAGCTGCGTTGAATTTTTGTGACTTGCCTCGTAGGTACCTTCGGTATCGACTGATGGTTACTACGAAGTAAACGAAGAAAAAACGAAATGAAAACGTTCGGAGTGAAAAATGGGACAATATTTCAACCGAAGTCGTATCATTATCGGAAGCTGAAGGCTATTTCAGAACTCTCCTATAATATAGGCCTTTGAGGACAATCCGTTAGAAGCTACAACTAACACTAAATAAACCGCTGGGACGTGGTGTATTCAAAGCGCCCAGATAAGCCTTATTTACGGTTGAAGTTTCCCCAACGAGGTTTCAAATTCATAGACTGAAAGGGCTCACGGGGTTAGTATATTTACGCAGTATCAAGGAGCAGTCGTGGTGGGGAAGGGGAAAAATATTATCTTTCAGTTTTTCCTGTTTTAACGATGTCTGTTATCGGATGGGAGGTTTAAAAAGGGACGCGAACGAATCAAAATGAATAAATCTTCGGACCTTATAGATGCCACGTTTGATTCTTGGATGTATCGCATTCAAGGGCTGTACATGTGTAGAACAATTTATCCCACGACAACACGATGTAAATGCTGTGAATTGTGGGATTTTAGCGATATTTTCATCAATGATTAATTTTAAAAAGACGGAAAATCATAATACGAATATTTAAATAGGGCTGGGGGTCTGTAGAAAATGTCATCCCAAAAGATTACCTCACTTCGAATCGAAAGTTACTATTTCGAGATTTTTCTTCGTTTTCGAGTCGAATTTTGGTCTCGCGGAAGGTTCAATTCATCCCAAATGAAGAGCTCAATGCGAATCAAATGATACTTATCTCGAATATTTCCTTCATTTTCGAGTCGGTCTGTACTCTGTCGAACCAAATTCAACCTTCTCCGACTTCAGCAAAAAATGTAGATTGTAACAAACTGTGAATACTATAATCAAATTATGTACCAGTAAAAATTCGCTGCATGAAAACAGAGTTTATGGTAATATTCTCCGTTCGGTGGATGTTCCCGAAATTCTTGATTAAAGCGTACGTGGGGAATTTTTCATCAAATATTTCACATTAGGATAAGACAGCAGTGAGAGCTCGTATACGACTCGAAACTGTTAAAACTTAGGGACGACTTGTCATCGGAGCTGTGAAAATCAGCGGTTAGAGCCTTCATACATATCCTAACTCACTAGGGGCGGCGAGACGGTGGAGGGATCACGTCATCAACACTGGCGACGAGCGAGGGGACGGGCACTTTCTCTTGAATAGGAAATTTGTGAGTATAATCCGGAGTATAATATAAATGGGCGCAGTCGGGACGGGGTTGGGCGGGGAGGAACGTCGTTTCTGCTCTAATTTGTTATGTTTGGGAGCCCAGTCATCTGCCCCACTTGGTGTCAATTGTACCTACATGACTCAATTGTCAAAGGAGGTTTTAGGTGTTGGACTGAAATTGTATTGAACAAAATCAAACAATAAGAACCACACATACACACACAGGAGCGTAGCGTGGCTCTGAAGTTGGGGGTACC
Source organism: Stenodema calcarata (assembly GCA_963920205.1). NCBI lineage: Eukaryota > Metazoa > Arthropoda > Insecta > Hemiptera > Miridae > Stenodema > Stenodema calcarata. Next base: position 6,595,098 of record OY986062.1, read on the forward strand.
GCACCCATTTCACCCCCCCCCCCCCCCCCGACCACACACAAACACACACACACCCTAACTCTCTCACCCTAAAAATGAAAAAGAGACTTAGCTAGATCACATTTAATGTCATCTAGAATAACTCTATAGCACTTATAAGATCATTTTGGGGATACATAACATGTATTATATTATAATTTTCGGTGTTTTTTTGGCAGTCTTTTGTTCTGAAACGGATTTTGGTATACAAATCTTTTAGGAATACGAGTTTAAAACATTTTGGACCGTGAACAATAGCTACCTTTTCTTTGAAAATTCGATAAAAAGCCACTACTTACACCATGATGTTTTTTCAGAGGGAAACAAAAGGTTTTTTGAACTAGGTACCTACACCCTGATAACCATTGGTCGGTATCTATTTTAGTTCTCAACATTAAAAGTCTAGGACTCACGCTGACAAGCCCTTGAGATCTGGCACCTGTCGAATTTTTCGCTAAAACTTCGCGAAACGTTTATTTTAGGAAGATAAATTAAACGAACAACTGAAACCTACCAGCACACATGAAAACAAACAGAATTGCATGGATATGATCAATTGATGGATATTATAAATTCTCTGGCCTCCGTATTTCAGCGAAAGCGACGCCTGCGCATAACAAGGGCATACGCGAAAAAAGTGCGGTGACCGGCTCCACGGTAAACAGAGACACACTCACTGAATCAACATTAATTATGAATAATAATTATTAGTTATTATTAGTCCAATTATTAGGCCAATGAATAGTCAGTTGGTGGTAGTAATCTTACTCTGTTCATGAACGAATCATATATGATTTAATAATATATTATTAAATCATATAGACAATAAATTTGTTTGTCTACCATTCAAGAGCTGATCCTCACTACATTGGTAATCGCAGTTGGTGACCTGACGTGGGGAGAAAGAGGAGAGCGGGAAATGATGCAAAGTAGAGAGGGGGGGGGGGTCAGTTGAAGTGATTGACGGGAAGGGGGCGGGGGGTGTCAGTGACTGTTAATGGTGTCGGAGGAGGGTGGTGGGTTGTGGGAGGAGGGTGGTGGGTGGAGGTTAATAGGTTGTGGGTGATGGGTGGTGGCTGGTGGGAGGCGGCTGGTAGTTGGTGGGTGATGGGAGGAGTGAGAAGGTGGAACGGCCCCCGACAGACAATAAATAAGCCGTTCAGGATCCAAAGCGGATAACTCCAGTATTTCAAACATTGATTTTTTCACGGTTTTTATAGTTTCGCCAAAATTTATATGGAAAATAAATTATTCGCCCGAGCAAACACAAACCCGGCCTCTCCTAAGGAGCCTACATACCAAATTACAGCTTGATAGGAGGAATAGCATAGGAATTAGCTTTAAGAGCCACTCTTAAAGTATAAGTCCTAAGGAATGTGAATAGTTAGTGTGATTAGCATAGAAATTGATCAGCGTAACGGGCGGACAGTTACAGTCAGTTTGTCTGGGAAAATTGGTAAGAAATAGCTGAATATAAATACGGAGGGACATCAAAATAATTTCGACGAATCAATACTTAACGTAATAGGGTGCGCGCGTTTATTTCGAAAGAAGTTGCTGAAAATCGACCTCATATGCGAAAATAACCTTCTCCTGAAATTATAGAAAACAAACAAAAAAGGCAGTTTATGAATTCGCGGGTAAATGATGACAATGAAATTATTCGGCAAGGTGATGCTTTTAGGGGTAACAACGTACTGAAACTTCTTGATCGAATGCTTGATAAGACTTTATTGGCATAAGGTACCTACATACATTGTGTTAAATTCAAGAGTCTTAGGGTACGTGTATGAACATTATCGGCCTGCCGGCCTTAAATGTCTAGTAGTCTTAAATAGTATTTTGTGTCTTGAGACCAAAATCCCACAATCGCGCAAAGTCAGCGCTCCAAGCGGCCGTTTTCAGGCTGTTTCACAGCTTTCCCATATAATTTGGACGAACAAAATATTTCTAACACTCGTTTCTTGGGGATTTTCAGTTTACCCAGAATGACTTTTATTTATTTACAAGATTCAACAGAGAGATGTCCAATTTACAAGAAAAATATATGTGTTTGTAGGTAAGTAATAAAAAAAGAAGAATAATAATATGTAAGGGTACCTATTTAACATGGTTGCGTAGCGAAATTAGAATTGATACAGTGGGTAGTCATTCAATGCATGAATTGATTTAAATAAGACAATAATATAAATTTTGAGCCAGTAATTGATGGCAGATCACCAATATCCTGCGACGGAAGGGAAGAAGAGCCGAACCAATCAGGTCCATATCCAATTGGTTGAATTCTCTCTGAACCCGAATCATTGGTGAATTCAGCAAGTAGTTAGTTGCAGAAGTGGGTATATAGAATGTGGTTGAAATGCGGGTTGGATTCGGAGGAACATGGAACCCAAGACCTTCGAGCAGCATAATATATGGACCAGCTTATAATTTTCGACCCATGCGCACATCTTATTTTCAAGCAGCAAACCACCTCTACACATCCTCCCAAATCCAAAATTTGCGCGACTAATGAAACATCTGAAAGTAAATACTGAGGAATTATATCATTGAATAGAATGCATCGTTTCACACATGGACTCAAGCACAAATATATTTGATGAATCAAGCCGTACGGGGCAGACGTCGCAACCAACCCGTTCTCGTCAGATCACGGAAGTTAAGCAGCGTCGGGAGTGGTTGTTACTTGGATGGGTTACCGCTGGTAAGTGGGTCTCCCGTCCAAGTGATTTTATCACGCCTCTGTACGGCGATCCCCTCTCAACTCAAGGGGGCGAGGCAATGAGTAGCTTTAAGCGAAATCATCGGAACAATTCTGATCCACCTAGGTGGACAGCCGATGACGTCCGCGACGCCAAAAACGGCAGTTGGACGAAAATTCAACCTGAAATGGTTGCTTACTTTACTTTACTTTTTACTTATATTTTATGAATCAACAGCATTCAATCGATCGTTTGGTCGTGGGATCGTACGCGTCGGGGGTGTTTCCGACGTGTTTGAATACGAAAACTCGTCCATCTGCATCCGTTCAAAATTTCACGTGTTGCCAGTCAGCAACAACCGTCAAACGTCGAGCGCGTTCAAACCCTTCGGATCGAGGGTTCGCTCGTCAATCAAAACGCCTCACATTTTGCGAAGAACAACAAGAAAAAGGCCTCAATTAAACTCCGCCCGACAGGTCGCATGAAACTTTGGGCGTCGCATAAATAATTTGAGCGTCCACCTAATTCCGTTGCCGTGTTGATTGAATTCGAAAAGTTACGAACGGTTAAAACCCCTCGGTCGTTTCGTCCGACGGAGCATGAAATGAGGCCTTGCATATCACATACGCCGGTTTCAATCCTGAAACCGCTTAATCAGAGAATTTCGTGAATAATTCCCCCCTCTCCACCTCCGCCGACGCCGCTCCGGAACAAACTTTGTTGACCCAATCGTACAAATTGCGGAAAACTATCCTGAGCTTCGTTGATTTTGTACAATATCCAACGCGGGGTGTTTCTGACGAGAAACTTCAAATTTATATTCGAGCCGACATTCAATTAAATTTTCAACTCAGCTCTGATTTGGACCGTGCTCAGCACAACTCACTGCATCCATTTTCATTCATTCCTTGGAATCAACCGAGAATTTCAATGATGTATATCGAAATTGACTCTGAACCCATTATTTACAACTTCTATGAACAGATTTTGATTCAAAGAGACGAACAAATTCAAGTCCGAACAGTTTTGAACCCAGTATTTACAACCTTACAGAAGGGCGGAGGTAGGATGAAAATCGGGAGTTGTTTAAATAATTGTAAAACAGCTGGTAGTGAAGAAGGGTGGTAATGTAAAACACTTGTTAATTGTTGAAATAATTTGAATTATGTGAATTATTCACATTGCGTTACACGATTTGTACACGATTTGCGTACACAATGTGAATTATTCACATTGCGTTACACGATTTGCATTACTGAGTCGACAAATTCTACAACTTGAACATGAAAAAATCGACTTATACTTGTTGTTTTATCGAATAGGCCTCAACTATCTTATGTTCAAGAGAGCGATAAAAACAGATCGCATTCCCCTACGGGTGGTTTTTGGCTCATTTTGTTAGAGATTTCAAAAATGTGATTTGTTCATTCGATTCACCGTGATAAAAATTAGTTGAGCAAACGAAGACGTGGTATAGTGATTATTGATCATGTTATGAATTATTTCCCACGTAGGTGGTGACAGAAAAACTCTATGTTATTATATTTTATATAAATCAATTATCACCAGATCAGGCCCCTATGATCATCAACCCTAAGGCTTCGAAGTCTTAGGTGTTGCAACTCTCAAGATCGACTACATTTGTATCGAAGATAACAAATGCCAAGTGAAGAGTTGGAGTAGAGTTTGTTGGAATAGGTCCCTGGTGGGAGTTAAATCGTGGCACTGTAATGAACCTCCGGATTTTGGGAGCGTCCGTCCTGTTGTGCGCTACATTGGTCGATTGTTTTCAGGCTACTTGGGTCTTCACAATTGTTCGGCCGCAGCCTCTCAGTTCATGTTAATTCCATATTCATTTAATATTCTCCGATCTCCCAAACTAACTGGCTTTCTAATCTCCTGGAGTATTACCGTTCCTTGGGAAAAACGTAGGTACTTTCAAAATCTGTTACTCTCCCATTATCCCGTTAAAACCTAGCATTAACTGGCTTTCTAATCTCCTGGAGAAAAACACACTTTCAAAATCAATTGTTGTCCCTGTAATCCCTTATCTCGTAAACCGTAAATCCTTCCTAGAATTTGGCCATTTATTTATTTATTTACAGTTGCATAAACCACACACCATTGTTTTACATGTATAATTGTTACAACTTTATTGCAGGGCAGAAGGCTAAGAGCCTGTATCGCCCTACAAGAGTAGCGCCAAACAATTCCGAACTTGACTTTACATAGATCAACTGCATCTATACATAAATCATACTTTACTTACATCAACTAATTTGAAACTTAACATTACATACATCAATTAAAACAAACATACGTCAATAATAACATTGCGTCGACACAAATTACCATCTGGAATTTTACCATCCTAGACATAAATGCTCCTAACTATATTCTCCGCCCCCTCCCTACCCAGCCTCACTAACCATTCATATATTTTCTTTTTATGTGCCACACGCGTACATAATAGTGGGGATTTTAGGGGAGAATCCACAACTCTAAGGACCATATAAATTATATAGTTTGGACTTCTTACCCTACCCAGGGAATTATCTCATCGCTAGCCTTTCTAAAAACCCCTTCTATTGGCTCACCATCAATCGGCTTCCCAGGTCGTTCCCTTTCGGAAACAATCCAGAGCATTCACTTTTTCTTCGCATGCCAGGAGCCTCGTTTTGTATCCCTCCCCCAGTCAGTTTTTACTACACATATTTGACTCGATTCTTACTGCCAACCACTTTTACTTTTGCTTTTGCTCCGTTATTCGAGTCAAGCTCATATCAAACCAGTATTCTCTGTCATTTGACTACGTGTACCAGGTGACCCGTGGTTCTTTCTTTTTTACATTGTTTCACCCGCCATTCAGTTTCTGCATAATATGCAGAATATTATAATTGCAGAATAATATAATATTATAATATAATTGCAGAATATTATTCTGTACTTGATTATCGTCTGTGCGATCATTCCGAGAATAACAACGCGTTCTTGTCGTTTTCATTGGTTGCAAGCAACCCCATCTTGTATATAATTCATCCAATCATCTCATTTGCTTTATACATATCGCCATTTCGTTTTCGCCAAATACAACATACATATATTTGCATTTCGACCGAAAATCATCGTGTTGTAATTTGAACTACAAGACCCTGCATGTTGAAAGCGCGACAACAATCATTTTCGAGTGTTCCACGCCTGTTCATCGTTGGTTGTTCGTCTGTTTTTTTTCTGCAGAGCTGTTCGCCTACGTTAGGAGATATCATTTCCCTTCCATATTTGGATTCTTCCGTCAATATTGGGGTCATTCCATCACGCGGAGCGTCCATCCAACGTCTGCTACGTCATTTCTTACGACGTCCTCCCGAATTATTATCAGAACGTCATTATTATGTTGATGGGAAAAAGGGGTTCGTCCCGTTGGGACCCCCTGACAGCGTGACTCACTTCAACTTACGTATGGACCGAAGGCTTTTCGAACTGATTCCGCGTAGCTAAAGACTTTGTGACAGCCACTTCCACCCTCCTGGTCGACCGCTGCATCACCAGGGCTCCCGATATCATCTATTACGCACAGAGTAAACAGCCCCCTGCTCCTTCATTCTTTTCTAAGCCCTCCCACGTAGCGAACAAGATTGATCTGTCAAAATTCGGAGAGGGATGTAAGCGTCAAAAGGCGTCCCCCAAAAGCGAATTCTTATAGAGGAGCCGATGATGGCGGCCGATAAGGTGCTTCCCCATCCTTTCAGCCCGCAAGCCCTGACAACTTTCACGACAATAAACGCTATTTTTCCGCCTTTTTTCGCCCCATTTGAGACGACTGGTCATTTTTTTTCTTCTTTTTCTTCGGGGCAAAAAATAGCCTTCTCGACGCTTTTGTGAAGATGTAAACTTGTTCCATTGGAAATTCCTTGAGGCGCTATCGATTCTACGCCAACCCCTTTAAAATCCCCTTTTCAACAACTGGTACAGCCACAAATAAGAGAACCCTTACACCACCATTTCTTACACCTAGAATACTGAGCAGAACATTACGGCAAGTGATTGAACTTGCCAATATCTCACAATTCAACAAATAAACAGGCTTTCAATTTTGTTAGGTAGGCATATGTGACGATGAAAAGAAATGGTGGTGACACTGAATCTGATGTCCAACATAGTCCAAGAAGCCCTAAAACGCCCTAAACTTCTAAAAGAAGGCCTAAACTTCTGCATTCTAACAACCGACGCCCACATCAGTTTTTCTTCTTCATTTTGGAAATTGCGATAAAGGTTCTCCTAATTCAAACCCCAAAATCTCGCTACAAGTGCACGACGTGGGCCAGAGAGTGGCAGGACATTGAAGCTGCAACGATCTTTTCAAAACCGTAATGAAAATCTAATGAAATAATAGGTATTTGAAGGAATACATATTATGTAGGAATTTCAAAATTCATATTATAATATATATAAAAAATACATATTATGTAGGAATTTCAAAATTCTCATTGAGACATGTCTAGTTTAAGGTTTTGCGTCAGATGTCGACACGTTAAAGGAAGTTTGAGCTTACCTTTCACGTACGGAAATAGTTTTTTTCTCATTGCAAACCAGTTCATTGTGTACCCAAGATCCTTCCCTAAAAGACCTGGCAGCGGGAAATATTATTCAACATGGTTTGAAAAGGGAAAAACAAGTTTTGTAAAACATCCCAATGCTTTAGTAGTCGACACCAGTGACCAACCTTTTCTTCAGTAGTCGACATGGTTTTTTACTAGTAGTCGACCTACATGTGTTAGAAGTCGACAGTATCTCTTGAGTCAGTAGTCGACAGGTTTTGTCATTCCATCGTTTTCACTTTTTTCGACTTTCATCTAAATAAAATACATTCAACTGTGAATCGGAATTTGAAAATAGATTAATAAGATGTAATAAAGTAGTTATCAGACTTTTTATTTGCAAACAGCTCATTATCAGTCTCAAATTGCAATAAGAACCTAAGTAAAAAGGTATGAAAACTAAAGTCGAAAACGCATTGTCAGAAAATTGACATTACAGTTGGGCTTAGGTACATATTTACATAGTTTTTGACATTTTCATGTCTTTGCTTTGGCACATGAACTGAAACGGGAAAAATTTGTTCCCTTGATTCACCCTTTCCCTCAGATCACGTCAGAACACAAGCGACCGGCGGGCCACTACGTCAGAGCCTATGACGCACGAGCGTATGACGTCAGACGGCTGGCAGAAGGCCAACTAGTACGTCAGAGCCTATGACGCACGAGCGTATGACGTAAGACAAGATTAATTTAAGTGATTTTAAAGGTGTATTGGCATTAAAAAGACACGTCACAAGCATATTAATGAACGCACATATAGTTTTCTAGTATCTATCATTATACTATAATGTACTTGCATTGCCGACTAGATTGATTGCTTTTTGTTCAGTAAAGAGACTCCACGGAAAAACACAAGTTCATCGAGAACTTAGCTTTCCGTGGGCACGTATCAATGTACGTACTGTAGATGTATGATTATTTTGAGGCAGATCCTTTGATGATTTTCGTTTTCTTTTTCTTTTCATAAGATTGTTATTTGATGTGCCAAATAAATAATAAATAAATAAATAAATAAATAAGACGGCTGGCAGGAGGCCAACAAGTACGTCAGAGCCTATGACGCACGAGCGTATGACGTAAGACGGCTGGCAGGAGGCCATCAAGTACGTCAGAGCCTATGACGCACGAGCGTATGCCGTAAGACGGCTGGCAGGAGGCCAACAAGTACGTCAGAGCCTATGACGCACGAGCGTATGCCGTAAGACGGCTGGCAGGAGGCCAACAAGTACGTCAGAGCCTATGACGCACGAGCGTATGACGTAAGACGGCTGGCAGGAGGCCAACAAGTACGTCAGAGCTTATGACGCACGAGCGTATGACGTAAGACGGCTGGCAGGAGGCCAACAAGTACGTCAGAGCCTATGACGCACGAGCGTATGACGTAAGACGGCTGGCAGAGGCCAACAAGTACGTCAGAGCCTATGACGCACGAGCGTATGACGTCAGACGGCTGGCAGGAGGCCAACTAGTACGTCAAAGTCCAGTATTTACAAGTTCTGAGTTTGATTTTCTGTCTTTCATGATCTTCTGTCTCTTTCTTTCTTTCTTTCTTGTTCTACCAGGTAATTTTAGTTCAACAATAAATTTTCTTTAGTTTATCAATGAATAGCCAAGTGCAGCTCCTCCCCTTGGCACAGATCATGGATCTATGAGGGGGGGGGGGGGGGGGGGTAGTTCCAATGTAGTCGTTGTGCACTATTCATTGATTCCCAATTAATTCGGGTTAGCGGGAATCCGCTGTACCTACTTGGAATCGTTCGATATCAGAAAACACCGTAAAATGCTTTTATGTGGATTTTGTCATGATGGTATACTATATTATATAATTTCAGAACATTCACGATGTTAAGACGTAACAAACGCACAATTAGATTGGTTTTCCGTTACTGAGGGTCCCCCTCCCCCCCAGCTGCTGGATTATTAGGGAAAATCATTCTCGTTAATCATTCGCCAACAACCAATCATCTTTGAAGTCGAATAACAAACGCGGTACGACGGCCGTAATAAGCAATTATGTGGAAGGAAGCCCTTGTCGCAATTGTTTCGTCGGTATAACCTTCACCCGGGCTTCCCGTTGTGTCCTGAAATTGTTATTATAAGAGCGTTATTACGCTTTTGAAGCCCCTTGAAGGTTTTCTTTGGGAGAACCCGCTGCAAGGCCCGGGAGGCACCTAATTCCGCGGATATCGCGCGAGCTTCCCTCGGTAATGAATGCCACTGTGCTTTGCCTCGCCCATAATTCTGTGGGGAAACAACGACGAGGCTGTCATTAACCTTTGGGTCCTTTGAAAGGCCTTTTGGAGCTCGACTCGCGCTGCCTCCGTAAAACGAGTGAGAAAAGTTCATATTTATGCTTGTCCGCTTCATCTGATATTCTGTAGGTTGTTGTTGACAACAAATTACACCACGAAATCAAAATGAAAACCAGAAGTGACATGTCTCATGTAGAATTTATTTACAGGATTCAGCAGCTAATAAACTCTGAACAGAAATGGTTTTACAACTCCTAAAACAAAAACGAAAACTACCGACAATTATACCAGCAGCTACCGGATTTTCCACACTAGTGGAAAAGTCCGTAGAAATCGTCCCTCCAGCATTATATAATTTCAACTCCTGTAGAGGAAATCTCTTTGCCTTCCTGTTTCTGTGAGGACATCATCTGACGTATTGACGATAGCCGAAATAACAACAACATCGCGATCGGTTATTGTGCATTTACTGTAGACGGTTCGTTTTCGACCGGCTACGCCTCGTGTCTTCCAGAAAATCCTCAAAATGCATCAATCATCATCAACATCTACCATCATTATCGTCCACAGCAATTCCTTTATTTATTTTTTCTATGGCCATAAATTTAGGCAAGTTTAGTTATTTCCCATTCTACCTTGGTACAACATCAACCAAATCCAGAAATAAAATTATTTTGTTTACGTTTCCAACAATTTTGATTATTCATTTATCGCAACATTCTTTTCTCAAGACTTATTGCAGTACGATTCAATTTAATTTCAGTCTGAAGACTGTGGTCCTTCAAGTTTTTCTTTTCCTCATTTTTTATTTATTTTTATTTTATTTCTTATTTTTAATGTGCTATTTTGAATCAGGAATAAGGGTAATTGGCTACAGAGCAGCGAGTATTGGCGAGATAGTGGGATTCCTGTCGGCCAATGAATGATCTGAAGGTCGTAGTATTAGTGTATCATAATATGAATCATAATAAACAATAATATATTATTATTGTTTATTATTCATGAGTTGACCTTCACTTCACTACATCGCCAGTGGTAGTCAGACGTGGTGGAGAAAGAGGTGAGCGGGGGAGGATAACTTGCGGGTGGGTTGTGGGGGGGGAGTTGGTTGTGATGATGGGGAAGAGGGTTGGTGGAGGAGGAAGGAGGAAAGAGTGACCAGTGACGAGTGACCAGTGACGAGTGATGAGGAAGGAGGTAGGTGGAGTGACGAGTGACGAAGATGGGTGGGAGGGATGATGATGAGGAGGAAGCAGGGACGACTGTGTACTGAGAAGAGTAGGGAGGAGGAAGAGGGAGTACAACGCCATATCAAGTGGACATTGCTAGGACATTGCTAGGACATTGCTAGGACATAGCTAGGATAGTGTGCTAGCCATACACGAGCGGATTTGTTTCGGCAGATCAGATCCTCCGATCTCACGTTTGTCGTAGCCCCTACACGTCAACGCGAACGTCGTCGGAGTCGAAACCGGCGGATGTTTCACGTGAGATCCGCAGACCCCGATCTGTCCAGCATGTCGGACGGATCAGGGGATCGGAAGGCTGATTTACTACTCCATGGCGTCTTGAATCTTTACTCGGTAAGTTGTTGAGAGCGAATTTTTAATCATATTCGATCAGATCGGAGCCTGTTATAGGTACTTTACAGTGTGTTTTTCAGTCAATGTATTTTCAATCTCGAGTTTAAATCAGAAGCTATTACCTGTTAAGATTGCCCGGCTAGAGCTAGGCTAGGGAGATATCACCTCTCAGGGCCTAGTCAATAACAATCCAAATAATTATTTTCTAAGTTTCCGTGCAGAGCAGGCTATATTGTTTCTAGTTGAGAAATACTTTCTACAAGGGTTCCGGTGCATCTTTGCTACGATTTATAGGCACCTGAACCAAACTTATACCAACGCTATGAGCAATTTATGTTTGAAAAATAACTGAAATTTGTCTATTTGTTTGGGTGTTTTTGTATAACTGAAATTTGTCTTGAACGCTAAGTCATCCTACCGTATTATAATATGACAATATATTATCTTGTCATAATACGAGTAATGAAAGCTATCAAATTTTCTGTCCTATGTATTAGAATAAATTGATGTACTATGTAGTGCATAGGCGCATTGCTGTTTAATAGATTTTGTTAGTAAACTATTTGTGAGTAACCTACGAACATGCCGATCGTTACGACGAATAAAGCAGAGTTACGTTGAAAAATGAACGAAAAGACAGGGCCTGGGACACAAAACAATTTTTATAAATTGTATCAATCAATTTTCAATTTACTGTCACGTTATAAGACGAAGTCGGACCCCGATCTGCGATAAGACAGATTAACCAGTGAACTTTCCCACTCCCCTTCTCCACTGTCTCGACCTAACCGATACAAGTTCCTCCAAACCTGAAGGCAGTCCGAACCCTCCGTAGCTGTTAAATCCAGAAAGTACTGCTTGGCAGGATTTACTTTGTGAAAACGAAGTTTTTTTTTCCCACACGTGGGCGATTTGGCTGGGTTACTGCGCGTGAGCAGGATATATATATATATCCTGTTTTTACAGGTACCCTATTTTCTTTTGCTGAAGAACCTATTGCTGAAGGATTGTTGATGAGTGCCAAGTTGTCCAGAGAATTCATCCACCACTTACTGTGCTTTGTGACCTGAAGCTGCATTTTCACTGGAAATAATTGAATGTAGACCAGAATAATTCTTTTAAACCAGAACCAAAAATTGGACACACAGAAAGCTCCACATTGTGGAGCTTCAACGTCAGCCCTTTACTGCAGGTTTAAGCCCTCGAACCTTCAGGATTATCCTTTGAATTTATACACACTTACCTAACTACTGCAATGTCAGGAAATCGATCTAGGGAGCATCTTCTATATGAGCCGCGTATTTTAAGACTTGGATATAATGAGATTTAGGAATAATTTAGTTGAGATTAGGTTAGAGCAATACGATAGGTATTGGTCCGTTTTCACCTTTTGTACAGTTGTTGATCAATTTTCCATCTTCACTGTGCTCGCCGGAGTCAACGGAGGGAATTAGTGACAACACCTAATACCCTAAGTTACCCACTACAGAACAGGGCAACAATACGCCCGATTCTACATAATGTCAAGCAACAATCTTAGCAAGTACCTAAACATGCGAAGTTTTAGATTGGTAGTACGAATACTAAGCGGGTTTTGAGAGCAATTTTTGGACCATATTCGATCTTTGGTTGAAATTGCATTTTCAATCATTTGTGTTTGTCAATGTCAATGTTTGCTTAACATTTACTGAGTTTCGATTCATTCTAAGGTTATCATCAGTCCCTGAAACGGGACCTGCCTGTGGAACTCAAACACTTCACTTATATTTATTTTTCACCGGTAAGAAATCCAATTTGAAACTTGAAACGTGATGAATGATGAACCAAAGATGAAAATCATTCATGTTCAGGGTCAGTGCATTATTATGACTATTGAAGGGTAGATATGCCTTGAAGGTACTGTGGCTAAATATTTTTTGGTAATTTTTGTAGGTAATTCATTTTTCAGAGTATAAAATATTATTTTGACTTTAATTATTTCAACATGATATTCAATATGTCACGAATTTAATGCAGTGTTTTTATTTATTTATTTTTGCTTTTTTCAGACTACTTGATACCCAGTAGCCCTCGAGCCTACCCCACGAAATCTCCTGAATATATGAACGAGATGAACGGCACCGTCCATAAGCACAGGTTAGTCAATACTCGAAATATTCCAGTAGAACCTCGCATTTTGGTTCTTCGCCCTAAAGTTGTTGCGTATGGTCGGCGTTTTAAATAGTTTCACATTTGTTCGTTTTCGTCTCTCGTAGGGGCCGAGTCTGCTCCCTCCACAAAAGACTCGAAAACGACGAGGGAGAGCAGGGTCAGGGCATAGATGGAAAATGATGGATAGGGTCAGGGGGAACAATGTCTCGTTACAGGCTCGAAAGAAGAGGAAGACCCCGGTCGAACGAGATAGCGGCTTACACGTGTTGTAAACTCATCCTCGGAGGATCAACTGGGGCAATATTGTTATAAGGAGGGACCTCATGGTCATCTTTATAGGAGGAATTGAATGCCTGTGAACAGTGTTGCCAACTCTACGTATTTTCAGATCCTCCTCCGATTCTCGGTCTACCTGAAAATTTACAGATATTGGTGAAGATGCGTGAGTTCATGCAGCTACTATGGTTCTTATAAATATTCCACGTATATTGGTATAAGCTAAAACGATCAAAGTGCTGAACAAATCTTAGCTATGAATTTTCGTCAATAAATACCCACTTTCATATGGAGGATTATGAAACTTTCGTGGAAATATATGGGCAGGCCCGTGGTGGAGGAGGATGTACCAATACAAACATGAAATCAACATTTCTAGAAAAAATGCCTCAGAGAAATGTGAAAAACAGGAAAATAACAGTAGGTAATGAAAATGAGGAAAATGTGGACCCTCTTATTATCTTTAGTAGCCACTCAGGGTGTGTGCAGCGTCAAGCTAAAGTCCTAAGGACACATAACATAACTAAACCTGAAACCGACTTCACCTGATATTGGTCGTGTAGAACCGTGCGAGAATTTGAGATTACCCTAGTTCGTGAAATTATTTTGCACACATTCAACGGTATTAACACTCAATAAATTAATAATTGACTCGTTATGAGAAATATCTGAGGGTCGATCAAGAGGCGGAGACGATTCAAACCAATGTTTCAAATTCTTGACAAACACAATTTCTTGACATAAATATGTTCTCTCGGCGAGTTATGGTACTAAAATCACTTCAACACCAATAAATACCTTGTCATTTTTAGTTTCACTTTTAACATAATTGGCGCAAGCGCTCGGTGAAGATGATTTACATCAAAGAATGCACATCTTTTTGGAACACAATTTCCATTCTCCTTCTCGAGCCCACTTCAAAATCAAATATGCCGGATTTAAGCCTACTTAGCCCCTTAAGAACATATTCGGAGGGAAGTCCTTTTCGTTTTTCCACCATTAGTGGCCCATTAGTCCGAGCCTCCTTCGAGCTTTTCTTAATATATTATTAAGCCCGTCGTTCCTTTTATTCGTTCACTCCCCCACTCATTTTATGGGTTTTTTTTTTTGCCCATGAGGAAGATTTTCTTCTTTCACCCCACTTTCGCATTTTTTCCTAATATCTCTTTTCTTCGGCACTCACCCACGAAAAAAAAAGAAAAAAAGTCTGATAAGCTGGCAAAAGTTCGGTAAAATGGTTGGGAGCGAAGAGGGACATGGTGATAGCTGGGGAGAGATACCTGGCCTTAATGCCTGTTCCTATTTAGAGAAAGAGAAGGAGAAAAAAAATGGATTCAAAACCACCCTCCCAGTCAGAGAGGGGATAAATCTTTAAGGACCCTTTCAGCTTTATTTATCCAACCCGGTGTTACGCATTGTGAATCTCCAAGATATTGAGATAATAATTATCTCAATATCTTGGAGATTCACAATTATTATAGTTATTATAGTGAGGCTTTTCTGCAGGATCATGGTTGAAGATTTCTTCTCTATTTAATATGATATTAATAACGTAACAACTGAGGTTTGTTCCACGTTAATGTTCGTTTTTCTTATATTTAATACAATAATTGAAATCAGAATACCGGAAGTGTCATTATGTGGTCATATTGTGATCAAGTACGAGTAGAATATTGGTATCAACAGACGAACAGTCTGACAGTCAAAAATGATTTGAATTCAGTGAATGGAGAAAAAGAATTTTATTCAACAATTCAAGAATGTGAACGAAGGCAAAGCTCTGCATCGCACAATTGAAGGCTGTCACGAATGAAGATCCATCGACTGGCTGATATTGTCTTCTAGTTCATATTCAATATATTCACAGTTGCATCGTCGATGCACCGTAGCTCCCGCTGAGTCGTGCTAAATGAATAAACTACGGACAACGGAACGACAACCCGAGACTGACAGTAGGCCGCTGTCAACATGGTCGTACCGTGTTTGAATGCTCTCTCGAATAAGAGAAATATCGATTACTGCTCTGAACTTCTTGAAATAATCCACAGAACTGCAGTCGTCTACATTTTTCATGAACGTTTCGATACTAACGGTTTCGTCTCTTTTCAAACCGGTCATTACCGTTGAGTTCGCACATACATTTTTCATCGTTCAAAAACTACCGGTGAGAAGACCGTGTAATTGCGTTGAAAACGAGCTCATGTGTGTTGAATCGATACATTTTGTGAGGCTTTCAAAAGCTGGTTAATGCGACCCAGTCGAGATGTCCAATATTGGACATGATAAGCGGAACAGGCAGTGGGGTATCGGTTTGGTTGTAATCAGAAATCATTATAAACACTGCTCTGTATACAACTAGGACACTATGAGTCTGAATTTTATGTCATTTCTTTTTTTTTTTCATTCAATGTCAGAGGGCATCTCAGAACATAATATTATGGGTATGGCAAAGTCGTGTACCTTGTCGCCGTTATTTGGTTTACATGTTTTCCTGAGGCTAATTATGGTCCGATTTCTTTGCTTTTGATCTGTATCCATCAATCAACTGTCCACGCACAATTCCAAATTTTTAAAACATTTTAACATGGCTATGATTCTACCTGGAGCCAACCTCTTTGAAGACTTCAGAGTGACAATTTGTGCCAAATTCAGGTGGTAAGGGGTGATAAATGAATAGTACCAAGTATTTAAAACACCTTTTTATTATGAAAAAATATTTTTTGACATTTTTTCAGTCACTTTGGAGAAACACCTTATGTTAAAATTGCAAATTCAAACACTCCAAAACTAGTTTAGGAGATCTTGTTTCACGAGGGATCACTTTTCTTATGGAAGAAATGGCAGATTGCGTAATTGCGTAATTCGCAGATTGTGTGATTCACAGATTCGATGTAGAAGTCTTGTCTTAGTTCTAAAATTGACTTGGTGAAGAAAATGCTGTAGCTGCATGCTGGAAAGATTTCAACATGCTTCAGTTAGTGAACGACATCAGCCTATCAGCCTATCTGCTGAACTGTTGCTGAAGAAAACTGAACTGTTGCTGAAAGATACTGCTTCCAGTTCCACTGGTTGACATGGACGATCCTCCTGTTACAGTTCAGGAACAGGTGGACAAAATTGTCAGCGTCGCCCACGCTATCGGAGGCGATGGCTTTACCAACTGGACGTGTGAAGAGGTGATGACACAGTTGATGAATCAATTGACGAGGGCCTTGATGAGGAAGAACTTGCAGCGTTACTTCAGTCACAACATGATCTACCTGATGGAGAAGGAGTTCCACCTGAACCAACAAACAGCTTCATGAACCTCAAGGTCGTAGGATAGGGAAGGATCCATTCAAAGTCCGCTACTTTGACCTGATAAAACGTCACCAACTCGAAGACAAATTAATGCCGACTTTTGCATCCCTGCAAACTTCACCGTCACTGGAAAATTCTCGTAAATTTCAACCACTTGTCCAACGTAGTATTCCATCGATTTAACTTCACCAGGGTCCACTTTCCAATATTATTGATCATAGCTTCCACATCCCTGGTAACCTCTGGTGGACCGTCCTCTTCATCCAGCAAGTTGGCTAAAGTCAAGTTTACTTTCAGACGATTTCGAATCATAATCCAGCTCATCTTCTTCTCTCGAATATTTCTGTTTTTTTTTTTTTTTTTTTTTTTTTTTTGAATCTTCTTAGCTTCTTAGCTGGAGGCTTCTTGAATAGTTGACGTCGAGCGTTCTTCGAGTTACTAGATTCTGTCTTATTCAGCTGAGAGCCAGCTGGTTGTAATTACAATGAATTTCAAGTTGCATGATTTCTGGTAACAAATAATCAAATTAGAACCAATTAATCCGAAATGAATACCACACTGTTGTTCCACTTTCCGACCAACGATGTTTCCAGTTAATCGATGCAATAATCCTTCGCGGAGTTTCGAGAATCGTGCAATTCTCCGTGGGATGCCACGATCGGCGAGTTTTGAGCGCCGCCTCGCACCGTTCATTACATTCAGCTCTTTTGGGAAATAGCGGCATTGTGCCAGGTTGTTATGCGTATGAGCCGTGTCGGTAGTTTCGAGTACCGTTTTACATCTCGGACGAGGTAAACTTTTTGTTTTTGGTCGGCATCCCGGGGACCTCAATTGGATTTTCTCCCTTTACCCGGAGCCTGCTTCAAAAAGAGGCGGCCGACCGAATTGATCTAGTGCGATGGAATATGCGACGGAAAACCGTTATATCGAATATTGCCTGGCGGACGGAAAGGAGCCGGTGGTGCGGGGGGCTTAAACCGTAGATAGTGGGAGGGGAAATGGTGTGGCGAAACGAACGGAGAGGTGGCTTGATTGCCTATGATAATGTAATTTTCAACAGCACCCAGCGAGGTGGGCTACCAGGAGAACGAGGGTACGAGGGAGGGAGAAGCGGTCATGCGAGCCAATGGCAATTTAAAGGCCTCTTCGCTTCCTCGTTGCAAATATTTAGACATCAGGGTTAATGAGCTCAGGCAGCAGACTGTGAACGGGTGCTTATATTAAACTTCATGCAGGCGGATCATATATGAATTGGCGGGACTGGGCACCGCCATTCGACCCTGAAATAGTATCGTGATGTAGCATCGCTTTGCTATGAGCGAAGGAAGTACAATGAAGAATTGATATAGATGGCTGCCAGATAGAACGAACTTGTGTAAACTGACAGTGCCACAATAGAACAATTGGACATACGAAAAATTGACACATACGAATTGGAACAGTCCCTCATCGTCTGAATTCTCCACATCTTCTGGCGTAAGGCAAGGTGATCGCCTCTGCCCACTTCTTGTTGGGGCTGTTAGCCTATGCAGACGATATAGTCCTGATGCGTGATTCTGCTAAGAAGCTGTAACGCAAGCTCATTATGATCAAGGTGGCTTTGGAAAGGAGGAGTACGAGGGTTAGTCTGGAAAGGACAAAACCTACAGTTATGGCGAAATAGACAGATGAAAATGAAGTCCGAGCAGAAGGGCGTGTTCTTGTGCAGGTGTTTGAGTATGCGTACCTCACCGAGGAAATTAAAAGCGGGGATTGCTGGTGCTGAGGCTGGCAGCAGTTGATTGTCACAGAAAACACAAGTAACTGGTCTGCACGAAGGTGAGCGTTGTTCAAGTCGATCTACGTCCCATCTGTACAGCCTCCTGCGAATCATAGGCCACTCACTTAAATCCCACCAACCCTTATCCTGTTGACCCACCCACGGAATCACTTATTCAGCATTACTTCGGAGTGGGGTCGATCACTGGGCGATGTCATGTGCCCTTCTGTTGTCATTCTCGTGGTCTCCGGTTGGTTTTTACTTGAGGAACAGCTTTTTTGTCTTGAGTATTCGCACTATGTAGGACACAATCCTCTCCCAAGATCGTGTGCTCAGCTTCGTCGTTTGGTGCATTGCAGTACCATCACTTGCGGATGTCTGCTAAAGTTCTTTGCTGTAGGTCGGACTGCAAGTATCCATGGCCCTACAGGAACATTGTAGTGAAGAAGTCCACTTCCTCGTGCCTTCTATCGAGCCGTGGGCGCACCTATGAATCAGAATCATAGGCCACTACCCGCTACCCCTTGGAGTACCTCCATACATTGGGTACCTCAAGTTTTCGTTCAATGTTGGTATTAGCAAACTTGGCAACCCGGCAGGGAATTGAACCGAGGACCGCTACAACAAATTGGTTGTAGTTGCATGAATGTAAAGTAATTGTGAGGTGTGATTCAAAATGTTGTAACGCGATGTTTACTGAATATCAACAGTAACTTATTACCATAAATTGTACTTTTACAATTGAGTGTACTCCAAAGGGGAGTGATTTGACCTTTTTTTGTTCGTTGAAGTCAATTTGTGGTTATTCAACTTGACAATGGGAACCTTCAGGCTCAATTGAAATCTACAAAAGTTCACTCCGATGTAGAAAAATGAGGGGTCGGGAGATACAGGAACTGTCAGGAATATATTAAGGGTCGTATACAGTTAATGTGGCACAAGAGATTGTGCGAGTGGGAAGAGCCATTTTCATTAAAGATGGGCCGAGGGAGGGGCACTGCCCCCGGGGTTGGGCTCTTCAATTCCCTCTTTCCCTTTCAACGAACCCATTTAGCCGTCCTTCCTGGTAAGAGAGGGGTTTTCGAGTTGGAAGTGAGACAAATCGTCGGATATGTGTTAGCTGCCGGCGTTCTCATAGGTAATCCATCTCGAGCCGGATCGGTTTGGTGGGGCCGGCGGCCGAACGGATGGTCCCCTTCTGCCGGTGCATCAGTCTTCGGAGGTTTTCCTCACTTTGCGGTAACGCAGTTGCCAGACGCACCTTCTTCGTACTCTTTTAATGGACTTCGAGGGAGCGGTTGCATCTGCGACTGGGTCGATGGACGTATTGAAATCCGTTTGATTTTCATATTAAATTCCAGACCTTTCAGGTCATCTACAGAGAAAATTCCATAACGGTTTTGAAGGAACTCAAATCTTCATTCTTGACCACCTATACTTCAAATTTTCCTTACCGAAGCATCATTTTTAAAAAAATCCACATTCATGCAGCTATAAGAGCAAATTTTTGAAGGAACAACTGGTTTTTGTTGTCGTCCTTTTTAGCCGAGTAACACTTTATAGGTTGAACACGATGGTGAAGTCAGAATTGCGATATCTCAGATTAGAGCAGATGAACCGTGAAGAGCATCCCAAGTACCAACCACGTTTCTTCATCTCCAAAGTACGACAGTTTGAACGGAATAAGGTATTGAAATTCTGTCTTCACCATCGTGTTCAGCGTAGAAAAACTGAGGTTTCACTTGTCAGACTGTTTCATTTTGGGAATTAATGGGTATTATTCCCTCTAATACTCCCCAAAACCCCTCCTCAGAGTGACCCGATTCTGCTCATCTACGGACTTAGCCTTGCGATTACCACGACATATTTTTTGTTTAAATGTGGACTTTTTATCTCAATTTTATCGAGAGTTATCGTCTGGAATGACACCTACATAAATATGGTATACATATGATTTTTGGTGTCTTTTGACAGTGAAATCAGGATGTTCTGGAACGGATTTTGGTACTTTTGGCATTTTTTGGGGATTTCAAGTTTAAAACATACCGAGAACAATATCGAGATCGAGTTTGTCCAGAATTTGGTGATACTAAACTGATTAGTAGTTTATTTGAATCGTAACACATTGCAAGGCACAACAAATACCTACCTGATTTCACCTCAATTGGGTGGGTAACTGACTGGTGTTCTATATGAATTGTAACATAATATTTAATTGTATGAAGATTTTCTATATTGTTTCAATATAGAAAATCTTCATACAAAAAATCAAGATCAGTTTCGACCAGAATTTGGTGATACTTAACTGATTGGTGGTTTATATGAATCGTAGGGTTCATGTTCCAAATAATTGAACTTTGCATAAGATAATAATTTCAATCGGTGGAAATGCTGTTTTGGGTTGAATCCCATCAAGATTAACCTCAAAGTCTTAGGATAATCAATTCCCTGGTCGAGGCCGCCTCTGCCTTCCTGTACTTGCCGATAACACGACAGCTTATCGCCAGAAGGGGAAAACGGCAGCCGTCATTTCCATTTCAACCCATTTCGGATTACCATTTTATTTAATGAATAAAATCCCTATCAAGAAAACCCTTCGCACGTGGCCTTCCCAGGGGCACTTGATGAGACCAGGGACGAGGGCGTTTTCCGCAGTGACCTTCCATTTCGTGGCTCCCTCCACTGATTCTTTGGCCTAAAGCAAAAGGGACCGGAGGATATTTTCGCCCGGAGAAGGGGAAAAACGGCTCGGGCCCGTCCCTTCCGCCGGATGGAGGTACTTGGCGTTTGCATATTTTTACAAAAGGGAGAGACTTTCCCGAAGACTGGTGGAGGGCGGCGAGTTAAGGAAAAACTGGACGAGGGACGGGTCGAGGGGGTTAGATTCAATTTAAAAATTCATCTCGTCACTTTCAAGTTATTCATCATCTTTTCCCGTCTTTACGCCGCTCTAACGGGTTATCTCTGAGCCCCTGACCCAATCTCCTTCGACCGTGTTGACTACTGGAATTAACCAAATTTAATGTTTAAAAATAAACACAAAGCTAATTTTTCTTCTTATATAGTTGATATATCAGTAACATAACAACTGATGTGAGTTCCCCATCAATGCCTTTTTGGCCCATCAAGGTAATGTGGAGTTTTTAGCTCAGTGGCTCTAACTCAGAACACTCAAACACTACACTTGTCACAATGTAACAAGGTTTCGTACTAACCCGCCGCCAGGTGTCGTTGCTGTTCTCTGGGAGTCGATGAATCCGGATTCACGTGATGAACCCACTGTTCGTGTTTGATACCATGTTTTTGCAACTTCGCAGACAGGTCACACCTTGAGGTCTCGATGGAGGTCATAATTTCTGGTATAATATGAAGCAGAAAAGTGTATATTCTAATTGTTGGTTTTTCTATGATAGCCCCAGAGCTAGATACCGAAGCTCACACAGGTTTTACGATTTGCTTGAAGATAAGCAATCTGTTATGTACTGATAGTTCAGAATACCTACCGAGCAGCTCGTACAATTTGTTGAACTTCATATCTACTTCTTCTTTATTAGGCATTGCATTTTTGGAGAAAAGGAAGGTATTGTTCTCGGTTCAAAATGTTTAAAACTCCAATTTCCGACAAAATTTACACCAAAATCCGTCTCAGACCAAGAAGGATTTTTTGTAAAAATTTGAAGTTTTTATTTCAATTCTATCGAGAGTTACCGTGTGAAATGACATATAATATAATATATTATGGGGTAATAGAATGCGTGTATACAGGGTGTCAGGGTTAAGGACGTACCACCTGCCAGAGATCGATTCTACAACTAATTCCAGTCTTTTTTGGAACGCTTGAAATCTGGCTTCAAAATTGAAATGTGATTATACCCTTGGAAAGAGCGGTAAATCCTCTATCTCCCTAGTGCTAAATGCAACTTTTTGAAGAAGATTCAGATGTTGAAAAATAAACCCGAATAGTGAAGTCTCCAAATCTCGGAAATGTACGGTTTTCTTCAAACGTTTGTAAGTCTAACTGAATCTGCCGGTTAGTATCCCACTGTTACCCCCAAAGATGGCCCAAAAGCTCGGGTTTTCAACGGTATGATTAAAAAATGGATTACAGTGGACTCGTGGTGTAAAATCCTCGTTCCCGTGGCAAAAACCGTGGATCTTTCAGTAAAAATCTGTAAACTGGTTTTCATGTACTTTGGCATTATTTATTGTTTTCTTGAATAAAAATTGAATAGAATTGAACTGATACACAGTTATGAGTGGTTGTGTGGTGTTACGTTCCCGGAATGTCATTCCTTAACCCATGGAAATAGCGCAAAAACGTTCAAAACATTAGTGCTGATATCAGCACAGGAATAACTTGTATGGAGTGCAGACCGATTAGGCGGATCCCTCGCACCAATGTTCGTTTTTCTCGTGAATGGTTCATAAATTTGATAACGAAGTAATTAATACGAAGTCATCGCGTCGATTACCTCTTGTTTTCATAAGAATGGCGATTCATCAATCAATCCGTCGCCCTCGCGGTGGGGAACACGGCCGACGCCGTGATTTGGATTTTTATTATCATAATCCCGCATTCGCTACCCAGTGTTTTCTCCCCGGTGTTGGAGGTAATTAGTTTAAATTTCATTACACCGTGAGTCGGTGAAGGGGATCAGAGACGACTTAAGGCGTAAACGGCGGTCGACCCCCCCGCGTTAGAAGATGAGCTAAAAGTCGGCCTTTAACGTCTCGTCAGGGTACTGTGAATGGGGGGGGGGGTGCTGCTAATCTAATACACGCAAGGTTTAAATGGAGCTCAAAGGATGAAAGTTTGCATCGTGATGTATCATCTTGGCTCGAGCCCCCGATTAACGCGTGGGCGGTATTCATAATTCCGACGGCACCGTCAGAGATTGTGGCGTGTTAAACAAATTTGCTCCTCGTCTTTGGAATGAGATCAAAAACGTACTTTTTGGTGAAGTTCCACTGAAACCTGTCGGAGAGTAACCCTACACCATTCAATGATTAACCCATGCTTCTGCAGTAAAATCAATTTACAGTACAATCTTAATAATCCGGCTTTCTGTCCAAAACGTTCCCGGTTTGGTAATCCGGCACCTCCATGTAAAGCCGACGTCAAAGTCAACCGTGAAAAAATTCTGGAATACATTAAACTTGCTGACTGAATGACTGATTGACTGTTTATTAAATAAACAGGCCCAAAAATGTACTAGATGAACAAATTTTTGGTACATTTTTGGGCCTGTTTTGGCACATAAACAGAAAAAGAATCAACACTTTACTGTATCGGGCTTTACAAAGATAATTTACAAAAATCCACAACATGGCTATAAGAGCGACTTTTGGAAGAAATAACTGGTTTTATTTGAAATGTCTCCATTGAAGGACTTGATCTCCATGAAGAACATTTCAAGTATCAACCACGTTTCTTCATCTTCAAACTACTCCAGTTTGAGAACGGAATGGGATATACCTAACAATTCTGATTTCACCATCGTGTTCAGCGAAAAAAAAACCTTTAAAACGAGGTATCACTCGTCAGACTGTTGCATTTTGGGACTTTATTAGTAGTTCCCCCCCACATCCCTAACCCCCCCTCAGCTTATAGATTTTTTGGTGTCTTTCGGCAGTGGATTCAGGATTCATTTTCTTAGAAAATTCGCTAATAAAAACTACAAATTATCTTCAAATTCAGCTCATTTTTGGCTTACAGAAAGCCCTAAAAATTTCGAGTGGCTAGGTCTACAGGGAGCAGAGTTGTACAACTGCAAAAAGCCTGTTTTTGCCTCTCCACCTTCACCGATTGACTAGACATTTTGTACAGAGCTTCGTTTCTGCTTGAGGCGGAGCCTTTTAAAATATTTAGGTAACCCACTACATGAACCCAAGAAACAATAGAACAGAGATTTGTTTAATAGGTATCAATAATACAAAGAATAATATTATTATATTTATACAAATTGGTCAAAGTGGACCACGTGGACAATGGCAATTGAATGGCTACGTTCTTAGATGGGTCGAATCGGGCCACTCTAAAGGGGGATTTCCGGGAGTTTAAGGGGGAAAAATTACCCATAAATTCCTAAAATTAAACATTCTGACAAGTGACAAGTCATTTTAAAGGTTTACTAATGCTTATCAGGATGGTGAAGTCAGAGTTTTTGCTTTGCAAAATTGTTTGTTTGTAAATTGGCTAAAATGCAACAATGTTGATGAGAATAAGTGTTTTGTAATGTAGGTATGTCTCTTGAATAGAAGTCATTATGCGAACAAAATTGTGGTTGAAAATGGTTCAATTATACTGGACGTGTTTATCGTGTAACGGAAAAATCTAATGATGGAATCAATACTGGTGGGTTGAATATCCTTGGACTTACCATCTTACCATAAATAATTGCGAAGGAAGTCCGCGATTATCGTGGCATTCGATATTGCGGTTTCTGCAACGTAGTTTCCATCTACACTCAGGAAATTGATACCGTCTCAGACTGATTGTGAATAGTGGCTTAATAATGATGTCTTAGTGAGGATTATTGAAAATCGATACGAGGCGGATGATACGAAATAGATTATTGAAGCTGCTCGATTCTATGTGATATTGGATTATGTAAATCCATTTATTCTTGCATTTATTATGATATTCCGTCTTCTCGCTGTACTTTCCTCATTCCCTTTCTAAGTGGGTGCACTCCATTTTCTTCAGGGTTCCCGACGTCTAATTCGCCTTTCAAACCCCGGGCCCTTGATCCTCCCTCGTTTCTTTAAAGCTCTCCACAAGAGTCGGTGGAAGGTTCGAGTAAGAAATTGACTTATACGGCGGAAGTTACTTAGAAATTGAAGGAACGTGTAGAAAGTAGTGGCGAAAAGAGGGGAGTGGAAAAAAGTCGAAAAAAATTGTTATTCGGTTAGTGAGAAGAAGAGACAGAGACGTGAAAAAAAGGTGAAGGGGCGAAATGGTTAGGGAAACCTAAAGATATTATTGGAGTTCGATGGATCCGGGGATGGGTCGGTATCGTCGTATCGAATTGTAGCGAATCCTCGTTAAAGCTGAGACTCGTCCTATACATTTCAGGCATGAGAATAAAACCCAAACATTTGCTTGGAGCATCCACTCGCTAGTGCAAGCATTAACCCTCCGTCAACCACGTGGGAAAGAGTACCCCACAATCATGCAATCACTTTGCAGGTGTCTAAGAGGATACCCCCTAATATCAAGTCTTAAGTAGCAAAATCAGTTATATCAAATTGAAAAAGGTTAAACTGGTTGTATTTGAATCACGGCGCAGATAAACTTGGAAATAGAAACAAACCATAAAAATACCATTAAAACTTCAAACACATGATCGGCTTAGTTTTTCATGCTCTTTGCACGGTGCCTTTGTAAAATTGGCTTTTCATAGGATCAAAAATCAACTAGCACAATGGGTACTAAATACAAAGTCAGGCTTGAATTTACACACTAAAATATGACTAACAAAAATCATTCAGAGAACCTGAATGCTGCAGATAAACGTTGAAAATACATTATGAAAACTTTCATCACAGAGTCAGTCTTTTCAGATCCACTTTGTGAACAATGTTCATCACACATGCCACCCCTTATCCGAGCCGCCCCTTTTCCACCAGGAAGGTTAGTAATTTGGTTTCTCGCAGGTGTTCTGGATGCAGATTTTCTCGATGTTGAAGTCGTCCAAATTGTTTCACCATCTTACCCCATAATGATGTCTCTATCTGGCTGGAACAAGGGGTCTTCAGGTACTTCGGCAGCAAAGAACTCTTCAGACTCAGTATCATCGTTTGCAAAAATTCGTCCGTCACTTTACTTTCCACTTCTTCAATGGGCTCTTCTCTCTCTTGCCTCTACAAATCTGCTCTGATCAGTTGCTCACCATCAAAACAAGGACCTTTCCGAACTGACATTTTTCATTACAAATGGAAACCCGAAAGATAAAAAACCGTTCCGTTTAGGTTGAAAATGATATATACCTTTCCAAGATAATATCAGTCTTAAGGGTCGAAGAGCTGACAGCGTTGGCCAAGGAGGCAATAAGGGAGGGAGGAACAGTGCAGTTCGGGTCCACCTGGACCCCACGTGGTCCACGACGGGTTAAGTGTCAAGCGAATGGTCTCAGCCCTAGAAAATGCTTATTTTGTGAGTGCATGACTTTCTGCTTTTGCAAACAAGCAAATAGTAAAATATGTCTAAAATAAGTACTGATTATTAGTCCCAATCCCTAAAAGTTATAAAATTTTGTTTCGAATTGTTATAGTGTGACTTATTTATGAGTATAATAATTTTTAACCTCGATTCTCCTGCCAGTTTACGTTCTTATGTCTCTGGGGGTCCTGAAAACAGATCTTGTCAAACTTATCGGGTCAATTCCCAACTTCCACCTGCCAACCCCTTCTCTCACCTCGTCCCATTTTATTATTCCTCCATCTCGGAAAAGGGGGAAAGTTGACTGTTCCGCCTTGAGGTGTTGTTAAGTTTTTCAATCAATCAAACAATATGGACTTGTCAAAAACAGCTAATTGAAAAAGTTCGTCTATTACGATCCGCCTCCTTATTCGAGGATTCGCTCGGAGCCCCTCCTGAACCCTTCAATAGGCGGAATGATCCTTTGAGATCACCAATCTTCGGGAGAAGTCGCGATGGTATTTAAATTGAATACTCATTTCACGAGCGACAGTACCGACTACATGGGGGCCCCTTTGTTACAGACGGTATCAAAGTGACTATATTGTTGATACAACACGTTTTTATACCCACGTTTTTATACTCACTAACCCAGTTTGTCCCGGTAGACACATCAGGGTGAATTTTTCTCTGCCCCCACGCAGTTCAGCGCATCTTAGCTCTCCTTTACCAGTCGTGATCTGGCTTGGGCCACTGCAAGGGCCTTTAGTGCAGCCTGGCAGAGAATATGAGTATCTTTCCTCCTCTATAGGTACCTTCTCCTAATAACCTCCGACACACATTAACAAATCTCAAAACGTTCCTACTGGTACACAGTAGCATGCACGCCACAGCCTCATCCGCTGACTCTAGCCCTGACCTCCCATCCATCCTAGAGCCATCTGTGAACATGACCATGTAAGAGTAAGAGCTAGGGGTCTGGTACCCGGGCACTCATCCCTACAGGTCATTCTGGCCTTTTATTCTCTAAGTCAAATACCAGAACTATTGAGTCGCTCCTCATATAAAGGATCTCTCTGTAGCCAGGACATGTTTGGCTGGTTCTGGCACTATCCAGGTCAATTATGTTATGTTAACTGATTATTAAATAATAAATTTCCCAATGTTTTCTTTTTTTAAGTATCTTAAAGGTACAAATTTTGTACCTTTACAAATTTTGTACCTTTAAGATACTTAAAAAAAGAAAACATTGGGAAATTTTGGGATATATAAAATTGAGCAGAAGGGCCATTGATGTGAGCATGACGATATTCTGATGCGTTCTCTTATAAGGTACATTTCATCAACTGCCAAGTTCCAATTGGCCTATGTTTATTTGAATGTCTTCCTACAAACGGGCAGACCATAAACACTGTATCTACTCTTATTTCTACAAACGTGAATCGGCCAAACCGAGGCGGAATAACTCGGAAATAATTGTAATATAAAAATCCTCCGTCCGAAGCGCTTAGATAGACATCTGAGCGTAAATGATGCGGACGAATAACGTGACGTGCGCGACATGGGAAATGGGGGGAAAGCAGCAAAATGCCGAGCTCCCGGTTTTTCGGGAGCAACTCGTGAAATGTACCCTAATGCTTTATTCAGATCCTCCCTTCCACGGTGCTTTAATGGTTTGTATAAACGCGGTTCTACATTAATGTAGGCAACTTCCCCTCGTCCCCTTCGCATCGTTCCTTTTTTGAACCGGTGTTTCCCAAGTGCGAAGCGTGCGAAGTAGCAAAGTTTGAAGGCTCATAAATTCTCAAACCGTTCGGTCCTTTTTTTCCACTCACTCCATTTCGATGGTGACAATAAACAAGGTCATTGAAGACGCCAAAACGGAAATCCACTTCATCTCTTCAATGAGGAAAGGGAAAGGACTACGTTGAGAAACACGATCGCATCATTCAAAACAGTATGTAAACAAGGGTCGAATCATTTAGTGATTCCATGGAAAAATACATCGAATGTGTTCGTCAAAAATGTTTGGATATAAGAGCTCACAGTTTTGTGGTATCCACTGTTCATTTCCAGAGATGATTTTTTGTCCAATTTCGAAACAAATTCCGTCGAAGGCGGTTTCAAAGTCTTCAAATATGGCTTTTTCGAGTAATTTTCGGTTTAAAATTTGATCCTGGAGACTGAATTTGTCTAAGACGTCTGTGAGGACGATCAAAATTTATCCAAAACCCCCGGGGAAACTGTGATTCGCCGTTTCCCACAAAACCCATTATAGCCATGCTGCATGACTGTGGAACTTTTCTTTATTGTCTTGAGTTTGTTACATAGATTATTCAAAGTTTCTCTTAGCCCTCCAAATTCCAAATTCAAATAGCTCTTTTTTGGCACTACTTTCCTCACTTCAATGGAATAATTGCTTTGTTTACTGACTAATTTCCTATTAAATTGCGTGAAAGCACCAAGCTGCCTGTTGGACGCTGTTAAGTAAAGTGTCCATCTCCTCCTCGATGTCAGGGGGTCCTAAGTGACACATTGTTAAGAAGTACCTATTTCTTTAAGAAAATCCCAGTTCGTGTGTTTGCTGCTTAGTTTCAGTGTTTTTCAATGTACGAAAGTGACTAATTACGAAAAATTGATCATACTCGTACCGTCTCGAATATAACAAACACAATCAAATTCCCTCAACGCAATTCATGGGCCACTCAGCTAGTCCCAAATGAGGTTACACAAGGGCTGTTTATTGAATCAAGTGAAGTTATAATTAGGGATGGCCATCGGTAGACAATAGTATCGAAATATCGATAGTTTTCATCGATATATCAATATTTCATACCGATAGTGCATAGTCCGATATTATCGCGTATCGATACTTGAGTAGGTAACCGATAGTTACTGGCAATATGTTTTTTTTTAAATTCTTGAGTCAAATGAAATAATCTGAGTTTTAGTGTTGTGGGTGAACTAGTAGAGCTTTCTACTAGCTCCATGGACGTTCTACCCTTCATGAGTAAATTTCACTCCAGTTTCGTCCATCATGGCATCGGCCTGGACAGGAAAATGGAAAGAAGAAGAAG
This sequence comes from Stenodema calcarata, assembly GCA_963920205.1. Classification (NCBI taxonomy): domain Eukaryota; kingdom Metazoa; phylum Arthropoda; class Insecta; order Hemiptera; family Miridae; genus Stenodema; species Stenodema calcarata. The sequence goes on from OY986062.1 coordinate 6,624,954, forward strand.
AAGGGGAGCCCTTTGTGTAGATTTTGTAAGGGTGAGTGTAGGTGTCTGTGTTTTAAACATGCTAGTTGGGCTCAGTTACTTACTTATTTACATAGTTTTTCAATTGAAGGTTTTTTCAACCGATATTATGCAATATCGATATTTTTGATCGATACTATCGGTTGCAAAAGGTATCGATCCTGAGCTATACGATAATTATCGTCATCGATATCTTACCTCCGATACTATCCAATATCGAAATATCGATAGGTTGGCTGGCTACTACGTCAGTAACTGATGTCATCCCTAGTTACAATTATGTAATGGTATATACTCATTCTCTAACAGTATTTGTGAATCATGTGTACTCACCTGCACTGTTATTGTGTGGTTGACAGTGTACACATTTTTTGACGATGGTCAGCATATTCCAGTGGTTTCGACCGGTTGCTACCAACCGCTAAGTATTACTGCAGTCCGGGGATGTTTCGAATTGTGCATCAACCGCAGGACTATGTGGGGCATGAACGGGACGGGAAGCGAGGCGTTTGATGACCCTTTGAGGCCTCGCTACCTAACGCGTTTGTGCCCCGGACCGCCCACGGCCAACGGGCATATTGCGCTTCTGGGCATAACGTTACAAATCACTTGAGGCGAAGGGAATTGGATTCCTAATACGTCTGCGGAAGGGCCTTCACTCCTAATTGACCAGATCAGTCAATCGGGGGCTTACGTGAGCGCTATCTATCGCGCGGGAGGCGTTTCGCGAGACGGGAGCACCCCTTTCGCGGATTATGGCGGCCCTTTCGCTGATTTCCACTGTGTTGCCTCAAGTCCTTCCTTTCCCTATGTTCATCGAAGGGAATCGGTATTGCTAGGTGATCCGCAACCTTTGTTTTGATACGACTGGACTGGTGTTGGTCCTTGGATTGTCTTCACGCCCAGGGAAGACGTTTGGTACAACCATCGCCTAACTTCACAGTTTACATTATGTATTTGAACTCTTAAATAGCATACCTGACTAAAACTCGGAGGATACAGTAGATGAAATGCCACTTAACTGATATTTTTCATGATTTTAATGAAGATGGTAATTTGACTACTTTTACCTGAATGGAACTAGAGATGACTCGAACATGATCATTATGTATAAACTCATTTTTCAACCATTTAGAGCTGGAAAATAATAATTTTGAGGTCTAAAACCATTTCATGGTGTTCCTCCAGGAACAGTCACCAAAATATCAATAAACATCTATTGGATAGTTTCAATCTCCGCTGAAATATTTGATCATGTTTACCTGAAACCACTTATTCAAAACCCTGCAGTTAATGAGAAAGAACAAAATATGAATAATTGTTTAAGTGCTCCAGAAATAGGAAACATAACACGGGACAATGTGAAATAAAGGAAACAATTAAGAAGAATTAACTTCTGCCTCAGGCCAGGAAACGTCTGCAAATACCTAGTTTTGATGTGGCCAATCCGGGAGTATGGCAGACATGTGTGGAGCGGAGCATCTAAATCTGCACTGAAAAACGCGTCCTGGTCCATTGAGAACGATCAAACCCCACAAGGATGTTTATTTCCCTACATTACAAGAATTTATGCAGGCCCAGTAATCAGGCTCCATCATCGCTCAAATCTACTAGCTGCATCGCTGATTCAAATGGAACGAAAACTGCAATCCCTTGACTGCAATCCATAACAAGAGAATGTAGTCCATCTCTAAACAACAATCAGCCTTAATTTGGTTGTTATTACAACAAATAAGTCCAATTGAAAAGAATTGTAATACATAGGAGAGAGCCATTGGACTCGCAATCCCAATCATACTCGTATTTGTACCGAATAATCCATACAAGGAAGATGTCTTATAATGTAAAATTGGAATCTGATGATTATGAGGGAGCAATAATTTCAATTCGGGGGCTATAATAGTCTATAATAGGGTATAAATACCATAATATTCGTTCTTTTATGTTGTGCCCACATTTCGAGAGTTGATCATCAGGAACTAGCTAACGACATTTTCAGCTGAATACGTCGCCCGGTCTTGTAATCCACGGATTACTCTGTACTTAACCGATTTTCGTTTCGGACAACCGTTAACGCTTACGCTGGCTTTTATATATCCGGAAGCAATCAACTCCATCCGTAACCGTCCGGATCTCTCGATATTTATTGCCGATTGCAATGATTCTACTATTATTACCGCCGCTATCAACATCCGCTCAATCAACATGGAGGCAATAACGTTCTTGAACATCTTCCCGAGGGATGACGTGGAGGAGGAGAAAAGTCATAATAAATAAGCGGCTAACGCGATTTGGCTCGTCCCGACAACAGAAGGGAACTGGATGGGCGAATCTTTCCTGGGTTTTCATAGCATTAAAACGGATTTCGCCTAATCAAATCCCACAGCCAATAAAAATCAGTCAATAAAAAGAAGAAGAAAAAGAACAGGCGGATTATTTGCTACAGCGTAACGACGTTTTCGAAAGGGCAATCGTTTGCCTTCGTTCGGTATTTTTTATTCGTCTGGCCGCGCGGGAAGAGGGGGAATTAACTGTAACGGTTTCATCCTTAAATGATTGGCGGGAGGGGGAAATCCTTCAGTGAGATTGCTTTTCCAAGGGCCTATAAATCTGTGGATCGCTGTATAAATGTGCGACGTCGGGATAGAAGAGGAGGGATGCGTTGCATTTGTATGAGCAGAAACTCCACTCAATTCCACTATTCGGACTAAATTTCAACACCTTCAAGTCGAATTCGTCTCCATAATCGAAACTTTGAAAGTTTTTCCAGGAGTTTCTTTATCTTAAAATCACAGTTCGAGAAAAAAATCTAGACGCGACTCCCTTGCAAATGTCGAAAATTTCAGGATAGCGACCTTCAGCAGGAACCTTCTTTGACAGTTTGCCCGGTGCCTGAGCTGGTGGAGTTACCGTAACTTTTGACTGAGAAAAAACGGGCATGACATGTCTGATGTAATTTGAATCCTTACAAATTTCCTGATATCAATAAAACCTTTTTTCTCCATGATTAATGAAGTTATGATTTTTTCCAAAACACCCTATTCCTCCTCCCGCACCCTGTACAATAAAACCTCTTAATTGTGGACAATCTCGGTGACGAAGGTGTTGTCCACTATTCAGAGGAGGGTTAATTTGGAGAGATGACTGAAGACGTTTAAAGCACTTCATCACTGTCCATCATGATCCTGCCAGCTGAGGCCATCAAGTACAAAGCGTCAACAACATTAACAGATACAGAACTACTTGCGTCTAAAACAGCAGTCCCTACTGCTACTTAGCGTTTTTGTAGCAATTGCTTACAATAAACTAGAATTGCTAGATTATTAAACAAAATTTAATTTTGTTCTCAATTAAATGTCCATTATTGGGTGGTGGACATTAGAGGAGGTTTCACTGTATGGACGCACTGCCTTGACACCAGGAGCTGGCTACCGATCCCTGGGGAGCACTAGTGAGTGAAACTGGGCTTTTCGCGATTCGTTCGAGGATGAAAAGACTCACATGCATGTGAAATTGTGAGCTGCACGAATGGACCTACCCAGATTTGCGGTGTAAATTTAGTATAACCGAACATTTACTTTCATATTACAAACTTTGTACTTTTCTGAAATAATTTTTTTCAGTGTGTTCCTAGGTTTTGAGCGATTCGTTATTATACGTCCCACAAACAAATATAATTTTTTTATTATTCTCGCATGATTCTTGCTCATATAATATATATATAAAATATAATTATATTATAAGAATTACCGTCAACAGTTGGAAGTTTGTCGACTGGAACAATCAAAGTTTGCACTCGTAAATAGCCCAGGCCGCGACTGAAATAGACGTCAAATACACGATACCATTTCAAGGTGAGCCCGATTCCTCCTATTTATTTTATATCCGCTCGACAAGTTTGTGCCGACATGCGAGGTTTGAATTAAACTGCTTTAGATAGCATTTTTTCCTCCTTATCAAATGGTGAAGACCGAAATAGAACGAATGACGTGTGCGTTTTCAAGGCGATTTGCTCTTCTTTTTCTGCGATGTTGAAGTTATAAATATACAATAATACTTATCGTTTAACGGTCGATGTTTCCAACGCTCTTTGAAGTCAAAGCTGACTGCTGCTGTGAAATGAGAGTTAATACCACCAATTTTAATTATATTAAAGCGAAGAACATCTTAAGTAACAACCACATTTCTTCACCTTCAAAGTGCTCCAATTTGAGAACTAAATTAGATGTCGTAATTTTGATGCCACCCTCGTGTTCAGCGTTAAAAAAAACCTTTAAAATGAGCTTTCACTTGTCAGACTTGTTCATTTTCTGGAATTTACGGGCAATTTCGATTGCTATGACAGGTTTTTCATGCGAATTTTAGCTTTTAATCTCGATTCCTTTGAAATTTGTACCGGTTTGAAAAAATTTAATGAATAGTGCTGTTTTGAAAAACTTCTCGAACGTCTTCACGCTTTCAAGGCGGGATGTGTCCCGTTTAGACAAACCGTAATGTAAAGATTCCTCGATAGTTTCGATTCGTCGTAAAATTTTACATATAAATTGATGCTAAATAGATATCAACGATTTTGGCGCTTGTACCGTTTGGTAATACTGCTCCTCAATTAGACCATCACTGAGCTGGTTACCGACTTCCCCTCATTCAGAAGGAGATGAGCGTCTGGTCGTCTCCTTGTGCATTTTATTAGTAAGTTCGAAACAAGTGGATAAAACGTATTGAAAGTAATTAAGTCAGAGTCGTTTCATTTCAACTCATGAATGTTTCTCCACTATTGCTCCTCCATTAAACCCGCTCGGGCTTCACGATTTTTCCGTTCATTAATCGCGTTTTTATGTAAAACAATATAATATTCACCTTTAAATTAAAAAATTCCTCTCGCTCTCTTTTTTTTCCGCCGATGAAGTTTGGAAGGGAATTATAATACGAAGCGGGAGAATTGCATTTCCCGGAGTCAACTGGATTCTTGTGAAAAGACCATTAACCATCGCGGGGGAGGAACTACTTGGCGTGAGTTATAAGGAGTGGAATTGTAGGCCTTGTGACGGTTTCCGGAACTTGGAATCTCTGAAAGCCGGAAATCGTTTAGTTGGGAAAGTAAGTAGTAAATAAGAGTCGTCAAGAGTTTGGACGGTTGCAGGTGTTCAGCTCAACTTTTCAAAGCCCTCAAAAACCTCGAAATTCCGTTTGTTCCATTTGGTTGTCTGGCATAGCTTGGCATCACACGGAGGGTAAGCACTGCATTAAAGGAGAAGGACTAAAGTCATTTTAGTACCACGATATACTATATTGTAATCAAACAAGTGCTGGCACAATAGAAAGTGGTTCGAACCAGACGTGTTCAATGTGTAATACAACGGCAGAGTGTGCCGAATTATTGAATTTTCAATAGGCTTCATCATTCCGGAAGACATGTATCCGAGAGAGGGTGACTGCCAGTGAGAATGTGAGGGTAATTTCATGTCACTTGTCTTGAGTAAAATGAGGAATAATGTTTTTCAAAAAGGAGGGTTCGTTCCATGATGGTTGATTCCAATGATTGATGTGAGCTACTGAATGAATGTGAAAAAGTTCTTCACCTGATGCTCATTCATGTGGCTGTGGAAGGAAAAGTGGAAGGTGAGTAAAGGGCAGTGAAAGTAAATAGTTCAAATTTTGATTCTATTCTATAGGGCTAAATACGAGTATATAAAAGTAATGAACCTGGAGGCTTGTTGTTATTTACAAATAAATAGGAAAAATGGTTGTTCAACTTCTGTACTGGACGAGGAGCCCCCACCTTCACCCTAAGAGTTTTAAATTGTTTTTCCCTTTTCTCTTGCGATAATTCACTCTCCCTACCCCCTAAACCTAAGGCACAAAATACAATACTTACTAATTAAGAGTACAAGACATTTAATTTACGTCAGGTCGATATTGTTCGAATATATCTTAAGACACTTAAATTTAAACTGTTGTATGTACCTCTATGCCAATAAAATATTATCAATCAATCATGGACGAGAAGTCGAGTGCGTTGTTACCAAGCTGCTAGGCACTGCCGGAGTCCTGCGTTCGATTCCTGAAATGGTGACGAGCTTACTACGATTTTTATTTGAGATCAAATATTTGAAAAAGAAAAAAAAAAGGTGAGCTACTCGATGTGGGTAATTGGAAGAAAACAAATATTTTTCTATATAATATATAGAAAAATATTTGTTATATTATGTAATGACTAATGTATTTTCGGGTAGGTACCTATTCCACATTGTTCGGGATTTTCTCCTAATTAAGCAATGATGAAATGGCGAGATTCACTTTGGGTGCGTCATAACTGTAACACATACCACGCCAGGTTTAAAGCTTCGAAGTAATACTTTTGTAGTGATATGGCAAGGAGGAAGATGGATTGTGGTGGGTGAGACGAAATATTGAGCGCGAATAATTGAACTATAATTTACCACACATAACCGTGTACTCCACAGTATTTTAAGCCGTATCTTTCGTTGCAGTTCGGTGTCACTGAGGATGAGTCAACGTGTAATAGGATTTTTCTTTTCTTCTTTTTCCAAAGAGTAAATGAACCGTATTATAAAAAACCCTACTCTCAGACTTCATGGAAATTTCTTAGCGAATCAAGTATGACGACGGAGTTTCATTTACTTTCGAAGGGTCGACGTTTTTTTTTATTTTTAAATTATTTTTCCCCTTCTTACGTCTCTCCCGCATATCCTCATTTTTCTGCTTCAGTCGCACCCCTTGCGTCCTCACGGGTCTTTTGCAGCGTATACCATATTAGGGTAACTACGGGAGGTCTTGAGCCTAAATCCTTCACCCTCTGAATTCGACCCCTAAATCCAACTTTTTTTTTCTCGTATCCCCTGATTGATGAACAAGTCCGTGAAATGTTCCGTGGTCGGTTCTCCCACTCTGCCGTCTATCCCCTGTCTATTTCTGTCTGGTTTTTTTTGTGTTGTTTTTTTTTTCTGTATCAGTCGATTCTAGTATATTTTTTCTCTTCCGTATACCAACTGGAACGTAAGAGGGTTCGTTCGAGAGTAATCTATGTATTGCATAGAGATTTTCCGCTTGGCGGATTCGTCTCTCCGGTTTCCATTAAACCTGCAGAGTTTCAAAAACAGAGTTCACTATTCAGGGCAACTGTACCATTGTGTAAGGCCCCATTCTAAAGAGTAACATTCGAATTCGTCGACCGAGATGAAGTTTCCTCGAACATCTTCCTCTCCTACTTCTACAATGCTTGACTACTCGTACTATTTATTGACTGGGTAATGAGATTATTAAAACTTGAAAATAATGTCCGGTAAAATGTCGAACAACGGTGTATAATTACGTGAAAGCTTCGAAGTGATTGGATTTTTGAAATAACTAGTTCAGGCTTACAACTTTACCCGAGCAACAAGGACACATCTACTCACAAATCAAATTTATTGTTCTACCACAGACACCAGTGTGGAAGTTACCTGTTACTAATGTCACTCTCTGTCCATTTTCATATTGAAATCGTGTAGTTTTTAGTAGAGGCTTCGTTTCCGAGTTATTCAACTTTTAAGATTTTTTCGTGTTTTCGACCTTTTCTCCTAAAAATGGTCCTAACTCCATCGTTTTCAAAGTATTTGCAAATCTGAGGATACTGTTGGAAAGAGCGATATAGTTCCCATCTACTCAGTCTCTAACAATAATTTTTTAAAGGGAAATAAAGGGTGAAGAACGAGCCCAAAAACTAAATTTGGCCAAATCATGAAAAAACAATTCTTAAAGGCTCATTAGTCCCCCATATTTCTACAGATACGTTATAGTCTGTACGACTAAAGAATGCGGGAATGCCTCTGCTTTCCAACGAGATAACCAGCTTTCATTTTTTTGGGGGAACTTTTTTGAGAAAATTGAGTTTGTATGCGAAAAAATCGTGTATTTTCATGCACATTTTCACGCTGAATTGAATGATGACATACCCAACCTCCCTAGCAACGAATTAATTTCAGTCGCAATGTCTCCATTTCGTAGAAAGTGTTAAGTCAACGGCGTTACTTAGGGAATTTGTTCATTTTTGAGGGAGGGCCTTCATAAAACAAAATTACATGAACTGTTCAAATCCATTTGGTGGACTGAATTCTAAAGTGCGGGGATCTGATTCGCCAGAACCACTGTGACCTTCATCACGCTGTCGTCTGCATCCGCGAGAACGGGGGATATTTTGACCAGTTGTAGCTTACATAGGAAGATGTGAAGTTTGTACATAATACCTATGTACAAATGTATATTTATTGGAAATAAAGAAATTACTAAAAAAAACTTCATTCCTCCTTTTCCACTGACGCCGTAGAGACATCCGTCCAGAAGTTAATTTTTAAGGGCCATAATTACCAGTGAAATCGTTATAAATGGCTTCTTTCACACAATAGGGGTCGACTTTCCCAATATTCCGATCCGTGAAATCCTATCGAGTAGCCTCGGAACCCCGGAGTTGACTCATCCCAATAACGGGGAGATTCGCCGTAACTGTAGTGACCTGGCGTTACTAACCCGCGTTTCTGGGAGGGAAAGTCGGGGTTCGGACTATGAATCTTCATGGTATTTAATAAACTACGGGTGATTTAATGGTCGGGATGAAAGAGCAGATGCAACGCAGATGGGTTGGTGCCATCACTTGGTTTGAAGCTGCTGGAAATGGTTTTACGCCCCTACATCAACCCCAGACGATTTCCTAACTCTTTTTTTTTCGAAAGATTTTTCTCCCCTTCTCTTCAAACTTCGTTCTTGGTAACTGAGTTTTTCACTGAATGAACTATAAACTCTTTTTGTGGGACCGTTTTTACGGAGAGAGTTTTTTCGTCATTTAGTCGAATCATATTAGTAGCGTGTTCAGCATTATGTACGCAGAAGAATAGAGAAAAATATCTTGGAAATTACAAGATTTGATTATATGAAGGAAGAGTACAATTTAATGTCATATTACGTCACACAGTGGGCTAAACCGCTTATTTAGCAGAAAAAAACGTATAACTCCTTCGAATGTGTGTAAACCGGACTCAAATGCGTTTGTGATTGTATACGACAAATTTGGAGTAGAATGAGGTGAAAAATCGGTCATGCAGCATGAGGTAATGAGCGCATTTCCGAAAATCCATTTTAAACATTTTATAACTATGACAATTTTTCATGATTAGTGGGACGTTTTTATAAGAAATTTTGCACTGATTACGAATTTACCATATTTGTCGACACTTATTAAAAAACCCCTCTTTGAAGAGATTTTGACCCGTAATTTTCTAAATTTGACCCCTGTAGGATATTTTCCAAGGTTTTGGAGGCTCTCGATACCTGTTTACAAACATGAAGAATGGCTCCTGTGAGTTCAATCCAAATGTATTGAGCAATTAATGAGAAAAACGGCAAAAACATGAAAAGTGCCTGTCAAAACTCATTTCTATTTATTTTTTTTTAAATAACATTTTGCTAACAATGTAATGTCATATGTAATGTCATTTCATATGACATTACATTGTACTCTTCCTTCTAGAAACATAATTCCGCGGGGTAACACGAAGAACTGGCGCAGTCTGCACCCAAATCCCACCGGATGGGAATACGCTGCCATTCATATGGGCACGATTGTACCTGATTGCAGACTTACAGCCGGTAAATGTGATAATTTAGCTTTTACCTTCAACAGAAGATCAACCAGCAACTAAGTCGCTACTCCGCCAAACAGGTTCGGCGTTTTAGAGTATAAAAATCTAAAATATTGATTTAAGATGACAAGAGTCAAATTTCCTTGCAAAACAACTGTTTGCTCAAAAACTGAGGAGAACTCACCCCAATGCTGTGGGTTCATGTGTTTCCATTGTTCTTTGGCATGTTGGTAAATGTTCATAAATAACCGACGTTTATTATTGAAAATGGCGAATTGAAACATATTGTACCCATTGGACGAGTGGGATTGGGTCGTAACAAATCTTATTTGACTTCCCAGCTTGTAGTGGAATGAAATTACTCACAAATGGGATGTTGTATTTAAGCTTCGGTTTCCTTTACGTCTTCGGGATTATGTTCTTTGTTAATGGGCCCACATTGTCAATCCCTTAAGACCATACACATGTCGCGATAGCCCCAGTTATGACTCACATGTGTTGCTCGAAGGGTGGCCTCGTATTAGTTCCAGGGCCATATTGGATCAACCAAAACTTGGATGCCCGCACAAGGAATGGCTTTTAGTAATTGTAACGGGTTTGTATTCACAAGAACCGTGTAGAAAATGAATATCGGGAGGGTTCTTCGTCCGTAATGGATGTGGCCCGGGTACGGAGCTTTGTCTCTAATTGCCCGCCGAGACAACTGCCGCCTCCCAACATCGATTTGACCGTATTCTAGAACGTGCTTCCGCATGAATGTGCGGTTTTCACCCCGTGATGTGTCCGCCCTTTTGTTGGGAGGGCATAAATAGCATTTCGTACAACTGTCCGTTTCCACGTTTCAACTCTTATTGTGAATAGGGGGAGGTGAGTTAACTGGCCGCATATTGAATAGGAGTGAAACATAATTCCGCGGGGTAACACGAAGAACTGGCGCAGTCTGCACCCAAATCCCACCGGATGGGAATACGCTGCCATTCATATGGGCACGATTGTACCTGATTGCAGACTTACAGCCGGTAAATGTGATAATTTAGGTAATTCGGCAATCAATTAATAGTAGTGAGCTATTAATACTACTATCTATGGTCCCTTCTACTGTATGGTGGTCATGTACCACACAGAAGGTATGTAATGTCGTGAAACCAACCAATTTTGATATAATAAATACCATCCACCATAACAGTTTCCACACAAAACCAAGTGGTGACGATGACTAGTAAAATTAGTGTGTGTGATTTAGTTTGACCGTCAGTACGAATGATGTTGAGGGATGTCGAGGGAGTTTGACCGACCCTCGACATCCCTCAACATCACTAGTAAAATTGTTTCTAAACATTTCCGCACTAGAATTGAGTGGTTGGGATCAGGTTTTGACCAGACCTGAGTTGTGGGGATGAGTATTAAAATTGTTTCTAAGAGTTTCCTTCACAGAACAAGTGGTGGGAATGCCCTTTAGAACTGTTTCCGAGAGTTTCTTTCCCAAGGCATGTGTGGAGTGAGTTTCAGAAATGTTTCCACAGTTTCCGCACCAGAGTTGAATATTTCAAAAGGACTTTAGAACTATTTCAAAATTTTTTTTTTATAACTGTTTCTAAAAGTTTCCTTCACAGAACAAGTGGTATGGTCAGTTTAGAACTTTTTCTCCAGCTTTCCGGACCAGAACCGAGTGGTTGGAATGGGTTACAGAACGGTTTCTCAGAGTTTCCGTCCCAAAACAAGATGAGTTTTAGAACTTTTTCCACAAGTCACTAGAACCGAGTTGTTGTGATGAGGTTTGACCACAACCATACAGGATGAATTTAGAATCGTTCTCATTGACATTTTATGTCTTTACTGTGGCACATAACTCAAAAAGTGTGACATTACGGTGTGACGAAGAAAGCGTTATGAAAAATTTCTAATGATTTTCACGTACAACCGATTCGTTGCTAAGGAACTTTAACTTCGCCAGTTATCATCTACAAAAATCGTTCACCACTCGTTGGATAGCTCTCGATTTACCTAACCATATTACGTTAACCACTGCGGAGTGCATGGCCGACAAGCTACGGTATGAGCGTTATTGTTTAAATAATTGTTTACACACAGGTATTTATGAAGTTCACCACAATAATGATATTATCATTATTGAAGTACGAGGTGTGGGTGTGGGCACAAAGACATAAAGTGTCCCTCGTGGTTGCGTACTTGTACGAAAGCTGTACCCACAGTAGAAGAAAAAAACCTAACAATTATTGTTTTTGTTACGGGTTCCGACCAACCAATGGCGGCTCAAAGTTTGAGCAGATTAAAAATCGTCAACATGAGAGTGAATCGTAAGGCAGCCTGTCGGGTCCATTTATTATTGAACAGTTTTATAGATTGAAGGTGGAATTTTATTTGAAATCGAATGGACCTTCAAGAAGAGCAAAATTGCTCTTTTGCAAAATTGCAATTTTGTCGATTCAAATACGTTGTGAAACTCGAGAGGAGTCGAGTGTTTATTGCTTTCATGTAGACATGATATCAGAAAACAAAATTACATAAGATGTAATATTATTATGTGCAGATGCTTAATATGCTTTTGACAGTCAAACAGTAGCTCCGCAGCAGGACACGGTGTGAGGAATTCATAATACTCTGTAATGGAATGGTTTGCTGATTTGACCCCTAAGAGAGCCATGATGGTAATAATAGTTTAAAAAAGACCACTCAGAAAGCGCAGTATCCACGTCCTCTCAAGTATGAGAAGACTGAACGGTCATCGATGAATTTCAAATGTCAGAAACACTCGAAATTCTGCCTCACGCTCAGGACACTGCACCACGTTTCTTCATCATGGTTTCAAGAAGCCGACTGTTAGTCGGTAATGAAGTGAAGATCTACTACAGAAATGATCCTGTAGAAGTATGATCTTAAATAAAAGAGGTAAATGGGTTCCGCCTGACCTCATGGGCGAGGCCTCGAGGAATCGAGAAGGACACTCCTAGAAGATGGAAGCATGAACAAGAAAAAAAAACAGTCCTAGATCTCGACACACAAAAACACGATCGAAGTCGTAATTTTTTCGCTTGAAAACGATATAATGAATAAGTGACCCTCCATGATTGCATCTACATACTCGTAAGTCCTAATTGTAATTTGTTTAGCCCCTAATATCGTTCGCAGTTCAACAACTAACCGGTGACAGCGCTATCTGTGGAGGAACTCCTCAACTAAACACCCGAGAGTTGTCTACAAACCAACACCAATCTCACTACGCCAGACGTCGGTTTTTCTTCGTTTATTAGAGTATTTTCAAAACAAATAGTGCCAAAAACCTGTATAAATACAGGTTTTATAATATATAAATATACCCCTTCAGAGTCTGAAACAACCTGGAGAAATATAAATTGTTCCAAAATAAAATGTTATTTCTAAATTTTTCAGATCTTGTTATTATAAACAATATAGACAATATAAATAATATAACATAACATGTGCAATTATCAATATAGTCACAATGATTTGGTGTTCGAATATTCTACTTGTTGTACGAATGAGCACAAAAGAGCGTTGTTTGTGTTGTTTCATTATGATATCATGTTCTTCCTGGGAAAGCTGCGGAAGCTGTCTTGCTTAAGAAAAATAATTCATTACCCTGAGTTTGTCGATTATATTCTGTTCCTAAAACTTCCTTTACGTTAATATGTTTTAACAGAGTTGTTTGTGTATATTTCGCATAATATCAGTTGACAACGCATGTTGAAGGATGACAAGCCTCGTTTGTCGCGAACCTTGTCGTCTTATGTGTTGCAGAGCCGAACAAGGTTTGGCCGGAGGCGTGTATATATCCTTTACAAAGACGGTTGATATCAGGAAAGTAGCTCGAGATGCTCTTCCCGCGAAGGGCGTGTTATTCAATATCTTACCCCTTATCGTCTTCCTTTTCTCGCCTTTGATCTCGTACACGGGATCTTTCCATACACGCGAGGGCCTAACGATATCCGAGATAGGAAAATACTGTACGGAGGAGGCTTTCGAAAATAATGAGCGATCTCATTTCGAATTTGCACCCCTTCGCGGCTCTTCTGCGCTCAGGATTGTGGAATGTCAAAACGAAATAACAACAAGGGTGCTGCCAATCATGAGAAACGTATCTGATTCGAAATGACAATAAAGTAGCAGCTTTTGGTAGCTACTCACAGTATTGTTTGCAATATGCCAGTTACAAAATGTACCTAGTTTCATTTGTTAGGAAGAAAAATATTGTTAAACAGGGCGAAAGGAGTTGGTACAGCAGTCTTCAGAAATTGGTCCTGCTCCATTAATGGAGAGCTAAGATGCTCATTACTCAGAGCATTTTCCAGACATTTATAACAAGTTTTACCAGCTACAATGATTTTTTTTCCAATGAAGAGACCGATACATATGAAAATATAGGTATTTGTACTATGTCTTAGTGAATCTTCGAAGGAAAGGAAGCTATTGATCTCGGTTTTTTCAAATCGAATTTCCCAAAAAGTTTCATACTAAAGGCCATCCTTAGATATATCTGTATATATACAGATAAGATAAGACGTGGGAGGCTTTTGCTAAGAATAGCACCTCCACCTGTTAAGATCTATTGTGCCCTCCTAGTAGTTAGAGCTCTTCTCTGAGCTCAACCCGCTTTATAACTGTTCAGGCCTCTTCAGTTCCGGTCATCTGGTAGAGAACTGGAGCCTTCCCTTCCGTTTATTAATAGTAAGTAGTGTACATTTCAGACTTTATTTGAGGAAATTTGGGAATTGTTATTAAGTAATTGTATCAGTTACTTTCAGGTATCAAATGATACGATACCACTCCTTTGATATTCTTCTAGTATCGACACAAATGCATTGATTTGAAACTAATTGTTCGTCACCACTTGACTCCCCATCACGGCTTCATAGGGAGAAAACCTTGAATGAACCAGTAGCTCGAAGGCTCGTAGATCAAGCGCGGGCCAGTTCCAGCTGTATAAATAGGAACACTTGTCTCACGAGGGGGACCGGGCTCGCCGCATTTCACTGTTGTTGTTTCCGACCAATTAACTAACACTGGGTTTAAACGGTCAGTAGTTTCGCTTACTAACAAAAATACTCGTGGCCAAGTCCTCGTTGAAATAGTCGTCATATCACACAGTCGCCAGTCAAACTGACTATTTTGACAGAACGGACGCCCACAGCGGTAACGCCTTGGGAACGCTTTACATGCTTTGCAACAACAGCATTTGAGCTTTCAGATCGATCCGTACCAGATGAATCCGACTGGAAGGATACTGTAGGGACATCTTGGAATAGCAAGCGAACACATGTAGTATCCCAAAGAACACTATCGCATTACATGTAATTATAATTTAGAAGTGAATTTACGAGAGAAAATTCATCAAAAATCACAATTCAACGAACAATTCTCGGTCCGAAATTTTTAAAATTCGAATTTTCGAAAGAATTTATACCAAAATCCGTTTCACACAATGCTTAAATTTACTGACAAAAGACGCCAAAAAACTAAATATACATATAATATTATAATTATTTATGCATCATTCCAGACGATAACTCTCGATAGAACTGGAGTAAAATGTTTAAATTTGCAAGAAAAGTCTGTCTCAGATCGTTGCTGAATCGGAATTGTAAGAGCCAATGAAGGGGTATTTTGAGGAGTTTTAGAGGGAGGGGGGGGGGGATTCCTAAAATTAAAGAGTCTGACAAGTGACGCTTAATTTTAAAGGTTTTTTACGCTAATGAAGTTCGAATTGCGATATCGTTTTCGTCCTCCAACTGGAGCAATTTGAAGATGAAGAAACGTGGTTGTTACTTGAGATGTTCTTCACGTTTCATCTGTTTTTATCTGATAATGGAATGCGATATCGTAATACTGACTTCACCATCAAATTCAGCGTTGAAAATTGTTTAAACTGAGGTGATAAAATTTATTAAACTTGTTACGTATCAAATTCTTTTCTGGTATTCGAAGTATTTTTGATCTTCCCCATGCAACCCCAAATGTTACTTTGCCTGAAACTACTCCTGATTTAGGTACTTATTCGCACGAATACACACTGCTTCGAAAATTCGCTCATATGATCATGCTGCTTGACTGGAATTGTTCCATGTTCACCGTGAATTTCTTCACAAATAACGTTATTTCCGTTCTGTTCCGTTCCCGTTCACTTGATCCCGAGCTCTCGATTTCTCAGTGTCCACCCGTTGAAAATTGCCTCACGTTCAAACGCCCTCTGCCTCCGCCGACGACACGTACGCCTGAACGCTAAATGGGAGAATAATTAATTCGGGAGCGAGAGACCGTCTGTTTGAACGGTCAATACCGCACGTCGAGTTTTCGTTTGCGGAACAGGCTTTACGTCCTTCGAAGAGTAAATAAAGTGCGGGGTCGGCGGGAGGATGCTCGAGGAAAAAAACATACAACGAGGGAGAATCGTCAATTGGAACGTGATGAAACTCGAATTGATTGCGGGAATGATTTTGTTGGTAGATAAAGAAAAACCAGAACGAGAAGAGAGAAAGAGGGGCATTGAGAGGAAATGAGGGTGAAGAGGAGGCGAGGAGAGAGTTTGAGAGTATTTTTATGCCACATTTTTGTCTTTAGTGATGGCGGTGATACAAGGGTGGCCTTCAAAAACTCTCTGAGTGAAAATCTATTTGGAATACCTAGTACGCAAATCATACACTGGTCCCTCAAAAATTTCCAGGATGTGGCGTTTTGAACATATCAAATCCTATTCTTTGTCACCATCTTTCACCACGTTTCGGAAACATGTTAAGTTGCACGGGGAAAGAAAAGTGAACGAATTGGAAAGATAGAAAACTGGGGAGCGCGAATGTAACAACGGGAAGCATTAGACAGAATGGTCGGAATTCGGGAGGGAAGCAATATGGCGTCACAGGACGCAGTTCGGTATATTTAGTTAAGTACATCATGTTTTGCCCTTTTCTCGGCATATTACCCCGACTGGCATTTATGATTTAGGAAATAATATTCTGGAAATATTATGTGTCGGTTGAAGTGTGTAGGTTTTTAATTCGGTAATTATGTTTGGTAAAGTGGAAGGACGGGAGCGCTAGTGGTCTACGGGGAATGAGGGAAACTGAAGGCGCTAGTGGAGGGTCGTGAGAGTCAGTGGCAACTATATGTGATAAAGTGGCAGGTTGAGAGTAGTGATGGCGTTGATACCAGGGTGGTCTTCAAAAACTCACTGAGTGAACATCTATTCAGAACCGTACGTAAAATTTCCAGGATGTGGCGTTTTGAACATATCAAACCCTATGTACTGACCAGGATCTACCAGAAAACCGGCAGAAAAGAGGCGAGGAGTATTTTTATACCAGACTTGTGTCTTTAGTGAACGCAAATCACACACTGCTTCTTCAAAAATGTCCAGGATGTGGCGTTTTGAACATAATAATATTATGTTAAAAACGCCACACCCTGGACATTTTTGGTCAATACAAAGGGATGAAGAATAGGGTTTGATAATATCAAACCCTATTCTTCATCCCTTTGTATTGATCAGGATCTACCAGAAAAGCGGTTTCTTACGAAATATATGTGTGTCAATCATATATTTTTTGTGAAGTGTGAAGTGAATCTCCATGTGAAGTGCTGAGGTTTCAGGAGTGCCTCAAAGTTATGAATTCAAGCTGGGGTTGGTTGGTACAGTTTGGATAAACTTCCATGAATTGAATAATGACTTCAGCTTCATTTTCTTTGGTCTGAGGATTACAAGTTTGATTTATAAGGGAAATCAAAAACAAATGTCACCCATTTTCAAAAACAAATGTCACCCATTTTCACCATCGTAATTTAACAAATGGGAAGGAACTATTAATACAAAAATGGGAAGGAATACTTATAAGTCATAGTAACTAGTTTACTTAATAAGTATAATATCGCACGCTGGGAACAATACTGGTACAAAAATATGATTGTTTGGAGTAATACAGGTATAAGTATAAAAGCAGAACTTTACGGAAGATTTTGGAAATGGTTGCTCATGGTTGCTCATGGTTGAGATGGTATTTTGCGATTCTAATCTTTCAACGAGGCCTCTTTTTTGAACTATCATAAAACTCTTACAGCTCGCCGAGCCCAATCCGATGGAAATCGACGATTTCCGGCTTGTACCAGTATTGCTCCCAGCGTGCGATATACTCATTTAGTCACAAATTGAACACGCTAATATAGAATTATAGGTATTTCTTCCGGTTTTTATTCTAGCATGTCAATTCAGAGCGCCATTCTATATGCCAACGCACCCCTAAACATCATGGCCAACCAGCCCCGAGCTGAATTTCAAAACCAAAATGACTGCCGAGGGAACTAAAATCGAGACGCTGTTCTACATTAAAGTAGTCAGATTAGAGGAAAGAATTGTGTGACTAAGACTTCGAAAATTCGCTAAAATTACATACCAAGGTGTGAAGCCAACTTTTGTAGACCACTCTTTCACCACACAATACTGAATGCGCAGTACCATGTAGGTGTGGAGACGAATGACACGTAGTTAGAAGGTCCAGAGTCCGAAGTGGACGAAATTTAAAGCAGATCGCCAACCCACCCATTACTGCAACTAGCTCCGATCTCCCCAATGCATTCCTGTATTAAATATAAAAAAATGTATAAAAATATCTTAAAAATGCATCGATTTGTCTCATTTCAAAAACCACGACGTTTCACTGTCCGACCCTGTATATTCTAAATTTTTCAATTTGATTTTATGATCCTGCTTATCTTGGTACAATAACCCACCACTTGTGAAAAGGGTTGAAAAACAAAAACTTGTTTTTAATTGTAATAGTTCATTATTGAATCAAATGAACCAAAATGGCTGATTTGTTGTACTTCAGGTATCACGATGCGACACAGGTGGGAGGTGAATTTGAACAAAACATCGTACCTAACCACCCACACACGGAGGATTACAATGTATAGTTACTACAATGCTCATTCAGGGAACGAAAATCTGTTCGAGCGGATGTTCGAATTGCATCAACAGTGTTCGCTAATTCTCGTAAATTAGCACTCAGCGGTTGGTGCCGCTTATAAGACGCTTATTCCGATCGAATGAACCACCAACGTGGAAGGCTCCGGGAATCTGAATCGTTTTTAAACCATCGGACATCAAACGAAAATCCGTTCGGAAACGGTAGGTCAGTAAATACAGATTCGCCGTATTGAAAGGCGAACCTCCGTGAAAATTTAGCGCTAAAACGGCTTTTGTGCGAGGGAAGATTTCAAGGGATTCCAACTCTCATTCAGAAAGCATAAAGGAAAGCTGGTACTTAGAGGGTTCGGGCGATGGAGGAGCATTTCCGTCTCTCATAGTTGATTCTCTTTTCTCCTTGAGGATCCCCCTTCTTCAAGAAGCATTCGTGAAGACGGCAGAAGAGTAAAGTCGCAAGAACGTAACTTATACCGTTGTGGTTCGCCCCTCTATATTATATAAGGGGCCTCAAGTTTGGCGAAAGGTAAAGTGACATCTTCGAAGGGATTCTCATGGTTTTATCTTCAAATACTCCCTTTTACTACTTTCGCTTCCCCTCTCAACCGTGCACTCGGCGAGTTGTCTGTCGTAGGAACTTCAAAGGAAGCGATCCGAGGAAACCGAGGGTTGGGTATGCGACTGCAAAAAGGGCGTCACTGGCGTGCCGCAAGGATCAATCCCGATGCCTGTGTTGGGGGATATATATACCTATATATGATATATATGTTGTAACAAGCGGAAAGGCCTGATCAAAAGTGAATCGCTTTTAGCGAAACAGTAGTCCTTGTATCAACCAGCAACTCACGACGTTGTTTTCCTAGCTCCACATCCTGCATCCCTAACATCTCGAAGATCCTTCAGCTTGTGCCGGGAGTGTTACGCCGTCAGCTTCGTGTACTTGTGCTGTTAGCAGAGCCTCTCTCAATGTCGGTAGAGTGGATGGGCTGATGGCTAACCTCACGTTCGCATTCTCGAAAGCATGTATGAAGGACCTGATTGCTACCCTTTCAACACCATATGGTGGGCAATCAGGGAACGATCCTCGTGCTAATCACTCAATATCAGTGGCAATTTTGGCTAGTGTTTCCCCTCTGTTGCGGCTCTGTAGTTGGGTATGGAGCAGTGTGCTTAAATGTTCTGAGCCGCGCCGTGTTTGGAAAACATCTGACAAGTTTTGGAAGCTAAATTTGGAAGCTAATTTGGAAGCTTGATGAGAGTTGTGGTCTACTGTCAGGGGTGCCCCATCTCACAATCACTCTAACTTTTGGCCTTTGCTATTATTGAGAACTGTGTTCTGTACTCCTCCCAGGGAATAGAATCGTCATACTTCGGTGGTTTGGTCCGAGGGCCAATTGACCTGGGTATTTCATTATCAGGAGTCTCCATTTGGCCCGTATCTTCCCCTTGACGAAGACATTGCTGCGCCATCAATGAGTCTACATCATGGCGAATTGATTGGACAACTTCAATGAACAACGTTGATGAGCGATGAGATTCACTAGGTGTACCACAGGTGTGTAGAAACCGTGCGAAACGTGCGTTTTGGCGCCATCTCTGATAAAAGGCCGGTGAGAGATGTTCCAAACGCCCATTAGTATCACACACAATGTTCATGAGATAGGGTGGTCGAGGTGGAGAAAGGCCGCGGAACGGCGGTGCGCACGCGGGGCAGAATAGCATTTGTTGCACTAGTTACTTCGGGCAGAGGCGCTAATTATTACTACTAGGTGTCTCTTATATCCCTTACTTGCCTGAGTTTCGAGTAGTAGAAAACGACTGAAAGTTCCAGTAAATATTACCAATATGTGCAAGTACGTACTCAGTATATAAGGACTATTAAATTGTGATAAACTTCAAATCATCATCTTGCAAAGGGATTTTGAACATAGTGATTCAATTACAAATTTTCTATTACATGGTACCTGGCTTGGAATCAATTAGCCGCACTTTTCCAATATTCATGGCTAATTACTATGAAGGATCATATTTGGTTTACAGACCAAGACGTGGCTATTCACTATTTTTCTTCCATTCGAAAATAGAAGAGACCTTTTCCCACGGGTTTGGTTCATTGAAAACCGCTACCACACCCCAACACTCATTATCTCGTTGTATAGTATTCACAAAGATTCAGATTACATAGAGCACATTTTTTCAAACTCCAATTCGTTTTTTCCTTAATTTACAACCGACCTAAACCCCGTGGAAAAAGATCTCTTATATTTTCGTTATAACGAGAGAAAGAAAAAGAAAACCTAATTATCGGTGTCAATTATGAAAATATAACGCCGAGTGAATCGAAAACGGCGCGGTCTCGTTTTAACAAGTCCCAAGAGCCGGTAAGCAATCGCTCGATCCACAGGGGAGGACTTGAACAAATATCCCCGAACAGTTTAATAATATCGCCCTTATTTACAGCGAAGAACTAATTTTTAATTGGACACCCGATCAAATTCTAATTGAGTGGACGGAGAGTTAATTGAAAGGATTTTTCAATAGGACGTCATAATCGTATAAAGTGTTTACAGAAAGTGACTGATACAAATTTGGCTCATAAGGATGAAGGAGGTGGAGAGAGAAATACAAATATAACTCCCAAAATGTTTTAAATGGTATTCTTATTTTAATATAGGAAAATTTGTCAAATTCCGGCCATTGTTGCCAACTCCAGGAAAATGTAACGGAATATCCAATCTGGAGGGTAAAAGGAATATACTGGTAATTGTACTAAGGAGGTTTTAAAGGAGAAACTATTTGATATTAATCAATTCAACTAAATGGAACATTTTCAAAAATGTAACATTAAGATGGGAGAAAACATTTTCTGCATGTTTGGACGAAATAATTACTAATCTGATACTGGTGACTGGAGATGAATGGTGGTGATGTTAAAATTGTACTACCTATTGAAATGTTCGTTGATTGTCGATCGTCATTCAATATGATAAAGTTCAGGTATAGAAGCTGATGATGACAATAATGATTACTAAACCCTCAAGGTATTAATGATGTATATGAGGTGAGTAATGATGTATATGCGAGAGTGAATAGATGAATAGGATTTCTACTGTAACAGGATATCTCGTAAGTGAAGGGTAAATTCACTGGGATGAAGATGGTAATGTTGGCTGAAGATATACACAGTTTGTTGCCTGCCTTTACAGAGATTTCGTTATATATTATTAGGTTGGCAGCTTTGGGCGGAGGATGAGTAGCAGCTATAAATTGGAGTTTGTTAAGAAAATCAAGTGAGCAAGGGAAATTAAATGTGTCTGTTGAGTATTTCTGTTAAAGTTTCTTATTTTAGATAGTGCAGGGTAAATTTGCAGTGAATAGGTTGTTAACACATGATGGCGACTCGAAGGTATAGTGTACTAATTTACTGAGAGATTGAGACAAATCTAGAGCCCCGCTGCAAAAGCCTGTAAGGGCAATTTTGCCCAAAAATAAGGTTTTGAGCTTCACTGGTAAATTTTAGCCTTGTTAACACCCTCAAATCCCCAAAATGAAACTTGAAATGTTCTTCATTGTTCATCTGGTCCAACCTGATAATGGAATGAGATATCGCAAAATTGTGACTTCACCATCGTGTTCAGCGTTTGAAAATGTATAATCTGAGGTGTTATACGACAAAACATCTTGACAACAGTAATTATGAAATCAGTAAATTGGAGACACTTTACATAAAACCAGTTATTTTCGAAGAAAATGCGTTGCTGCATGACTGTTGTTTAACCTGGGGTGAAATGAGCACTCACAGAAATAAGGATAGACAAGATGAACATTATTGAACAATTTCGATTTGTATTAGACTGAAAATAATAGAAGGTAACAGTGAGGTCGGAGCGTGGCCACTTGGCCGAACAGATTCAATATACGGTAGATGAGCGGGGTGGGAGAAGAATGTTACCAGGCCGATCGCCAGATCATCAGCACTCGCAGAATATTAATAATTGGTCCTAGGACTGGTTTGAATCCCATGACCTATTCATTATTTATTGAACTAAAGGGAAAATGTTACCGGGAGTATTTGATGATTCGAGTAGTGAGCGAAGGTGTCGCCCTTAGTGGAGAAGAAGGGTGGATCTACACCGGGGCGATAGAGGCGCCTCCGGTGATGAGATGTGAACTATCGGAAGGTAGTGGCGGGACATCAAAACTGTGAGGCAAAGCTGAACATCTGTGGATTTTTGAACATACAGGCTTTTGCAGCGGGGCTGTCGAAATATGGATTGTAGGTATAAGTAGGAGTTGATGGAGTTGCTGTTCCAGAAGGTCGAATGAAATGGATATTGGAAATTAATAAAACCAGAAGGTTTTTGATTGTTGGTTCTCCGGATATCAGTGTAACCTGTTTATGGACAACCTCCACTTACAAAGGTCCCAACCCGTTGTTCCCAAGCCTCTTCACAAGTTTCGTATCAAACGGAAACCCGCCTCATTTTCAAATCATTTTCTCAGTACTCGCCCGTTATTTAGATTGAACGTTAAGACTAGTAGGTGCCTCGTCCCTCGCGCCTCGTCAAGGGGTTTTAACAAACGGGTAGGAAATGGATGCGGGCGTGATTCAACCGTGAAATGAGAACAGAACTCGAAAAAGGGGAACTCGGGCGACGGTCCTAAAGTTTGATGACGCATCAAAAAAGTGATGGCGCGGTCGTAATTATTGTGACATGCCTCATAACGTCGACGGACCGTTCTTACGGCATTACCCCCCTCCACCCCCCGTCTATCGTAGGTGGTTAATTTTCAGCTAGTGTGTTTCGCGCGCTAATGATGGTCCGTATGAAAACGCTACAAAAACCCTGTTATATAGTGTTATTTCAGACAACGACTGTTACACCACAGGGCTCACTGCACATATCTCTAATGAGTTTTGGTCCTAGTTAAGTTGCAATTTTGCTGCATATACGTGACTCTCATAATCGCAATACTACACAACACTAAATGTTGTTATACAAGATCTTTTAGTTTATTAAAACCTATTTCCCAACATCCATAGTACTCGAGGCCTTCTGAATCAAAAGTTGGTGACAAAGGTTTACACGCAGTGATGTCCTCAAAGTTTCAGTACCTAAATACACTATGAGGGACTTGTCCTATGTACAATAAAATTTTTTTTCAATTTCAATTTCAAAATCGAACTCTAACCGTGTCATATATACCACGTAGACCATCTCCAGCGTTAGAGGACAAAAAGTCCATACCAAAAAGTCCACAGTTGGTGTGGTTTCCTGGGTTCTATAGCTGTGAATCTGGAGCAGGTAGTTTTACCAGTAGCCTTCTGTTATTTTTCTACCTGTCTTCTACCAGGAACTCTCTTATTTATTGTCCCTGGGATTATTATTGTCCTCTTAATGCGCAGAAGTCAACTCATGACGTCACAGAGATTGTCCAATGGGAAGGAGATCTTCGAGTGGAAACAAAGGCTCCACGTGGATCCCAACGTCAGGCTTTGTCAAGTACTAACGTGTTTTCCGGGAAACCCTTTCCTATTGTACAGTTCTTGTTTCTCTTCCTCAAGCCCTCCACCAGTTCATCCCTACGTCGGTGTCTTCTGCGAATTCTACAGGTGTGCAAAACAAGGTCAATTGTGGGATTCGAATCCCAAACGGTCACTCAGTTCCATAACATAACGTTCATAACTCAGTTCTAAGACATAACGTTCATAATATTATGTTCATAATGGTCAATAAGTTCATTACGTTCTGTTACTCAACTGGCAGGACTCGTTCGTCCAAGTCATATTCTTTCTATAAGCAGCTACATTCAATAAGGTCAATACGTCCATCATGTCCACACCTGGTTTCCTCCAGAGGGGTTTTGCGTTAGCTTAAGTTGAATCAGAAGAGCGAATTTTAAAAACTACAAATTCTTGTTCAGATCCCCACTTGATCCCCACAACCCGCCCTTGAGGTATACGTTGTGGAATAAATTGATTGATTGTTCAGATCACCCTTCTATCTTGATCACTAAATGATAGATTTATTACTCGTATCATGAATTATCAGTAATTATTAATCATTATTATCAAGTAATGTAAATTATTACTTATTATTGTTAACAATTAATCATTATGGATGCTGGTCGTAAAAAGCTCCGGATGGTCTTTGAATATTTTAAAAATTAGACTCTATTCAAATGTTAACTAAAAACTATACACTCGTACCATTCGTTGTTAGCAACTTGTTTGCTTGGCGGGGCGGAACGCTAGCGAAAAGTGGTGACGAGAACATGTCCGTGCAGAGTCAACTATTGTATCAACAAACTTTGAATTCACAATAAATGGAAAAAGAACACCCAGACGATCTACGACCGTCCGGCTTTGGGAAAACGATATTTATGTCATTGGTGTCCGAAATTGCGCATTGTTGCGGTCAGTGGACATCCCGAAGGTATCGAAAGCTCCTGTAGTGTAAAACTTTTCCGAGTGGAACAAAATGTCCTCAATCCGCTCTCCTATCAAAAGAGGTTTCTTCACCCCTTGTTTCTTACAGAGGGTTAATATATTACAAGGGAAGGTGTGGCCGAGACCTGAGCTAAGCGATTTTTACCCTCTTCGTAACTTCGGGGGTTCAGCGTGATTCCCTTCTCAGGGCCTGCTGCAGATTGTTGTGATTTGCCCGACCAATCGCCCTAGTGAGTTATTCTTCTGTGGAAGGGCGTATTCAAGTCGAGATCTCTGAAAACACAATTTCCTGTCGCAGGCGTCGGGTTCGCGATGATGAGCTGCATGCGATGCTGTTTGATGCTGCCAAGTCGACAAAACGGAGTAATCACGGATCCAGGTGCCTCCAGAAACTTACAATAGGCAGTCGTTTTCGGGGGGTGTTAACTTTTAAGCCAAGTTGGTAAAAATTGTCCACCTTTTACGGGCTATTGCGGCTTCACGGCTGTATCGATTTCAATGTTCTAAAAGCGATTCGACGCGAAATTTAATGCTCTTTGAAAAAGAATCGAGTAAAACGGTCTGTTGGATGAGTAGTTTTCGAGTTATAAGCGAAATACTGAATAAAGTCCAAAAATCTCGTGGTTTTTAGGCTCCCAAATCTGAAGAAAAACTTAGAAATCGTTGCAATTTCAGATACCCGCCATTCAGCACCCCCAGAAGGGGTTATAACGATTTCCAGCTCTCGAGCAATTTTTAGGGGATAGCGCACTTATTTGCCTGGGATATCAGTCGATTTGCAACTTTAAAACGACAAAGCAGTCCTTGAGAATCAGGAGAATCCTTACAATCAGGTGACTCATTCAAAAAGACTTGTAGGAAGATTTTCGTAAAACCAGAAGCTTTGTCTTGTCAAAGGTCCATTTCATCCCAAATGGAGGTCTTCTTGATTCTCTACGTACTTTTTTGGCCGTGCTTGATGTCGTATCTGTTGGAATTTTTGGCGGGATTTAGCATATTTTAGTCCCTGCGGCATTTACGAAAAATGGATTCATTAAGTTTTGTAAGAAAAAAAACTCCTCATACGTTTTACGATCATACGATTGCACGGTTTTCGTCCCATTCTGTGCAACTGATGTTCCGTTGAATTCTCCTCACGTAAGGGCACTGATGTAAACCGTCGAGCCGCCTACCTGTCAGCACGTGGAGGAAGAAACAAGGAGTTGTTATGACTACAGCCGTCTTCAAGAGGCTTTGAGATGGTTGATTGGGCGGCTCTTTACTCCCCTTCAAACCTGAAATCCACTGTTTACGTCTAGCGCCCGCTTGTACCGTCTCCGGCTTCCGTAAACTCTATTAATCAAGACCCTCTCGTCTCAGTTTTCCAACAACCTCCCTCCACCATACAGTTATCATTTCCTTATTGATGGCAAAATTTGTTCGAATAATTAGATTATTTTATTTGAATTGAAGGGCATTCAACCGGTATAGACACCATCTGGAAGTATCAAGGTTGGTTCACATGGAGCGGTTACTCCGGACTGCAATCTGGTTGCAGAGCTTGAAGCAGTAAGTAAGGGCGCTGTGCATTTGACGCACGGCCGCTCTATGGATTTTATTTTTTTAAATCCACAGTCATGCAGCATGGCTATAAGAGCCTATTTTCATAGAAATAACTTGTTTTATGTAAAATTTCTCCTTTTTACTGGCTTTTCAAAAAAGTGTGTCTCTTTTTTGCCGAGTAACTCTGAACACGATGGTGAAGTCAGAATGGCGACATCACACTCCGTTATAAGATTAGAGCAGATAAACCATGAAGAACATCGAAAATTTGACTCGAAAACGTCTCAAAAACTCTAAAAAGGTTGAATTTGAATCGAATTGAGGGGGCTTCATTTTGGAAGAACTCTGTCTAAAACGCCTCGGAATCGTCGAAAAATGTTATAATCGATTCTGAGCTAGATTGAATCATTGGAATTTCCGAAATTCGACTCGAAAACGTCTCAAAAACTCGAAAAAGGTTGAATTTGAATCGAATTGAAGGGGCTTCTTTTGTATGAAATCGCCCAAAAACGACTCGAAAACGTCGAAAAAATTGTTATAATCGATTCTGATTAAGGAATAAAATTGAGTTAGATTGACTCTTCGGAATTTCCGACATTTTCTTTAAATCCGGCCCTGATTCTTCCAGTATTAGGTACTTTTAGTTTTACTGGTGTTTTTGCCGTGATCGCTAACTCAAAGCCGTGTCGTAAACTTAAATAACTATTGATCCTGAGAAATGCATTTTTCCTGACCCCGAAAGATTCCACTTTCGAATCCACTCGGAGCAAACTCCGATCGCTCTGTTTTGTCGTTCGGTCGGTATTGACCCGGCGTTCCCATTATGAACAGACGGATTCACCCTTATCGTCATATTATAAACTAAACCCGTCTCTCGTCCTGAAGATCCGGAACGGGAGATAAAATGAGTCGCCGTCACAACATCCTCTTCCACCGTATCGGGCTCGAGGGCGCTGCCAACAAGCTCATCTGACAACAGCAGAGACTTATTGAAGTGAGGAGTAATAATATGGGAGCCGACGTCGGTGTTACCTGAGGTCCGCAGTTGTCTGTCGACAATGACCCGCAGCGTATATAACCTTCCGGTGGGTGGGAAACACAATGGTACTTGACCGTCTCACGGCGTCTCCCTAATGTTTCCTTCCCACATGATACCGCATTCGTGTCACCTCATAAAACCGACATGTTCCTTTCAAAAGGAGCCCATTACGGAGGAATTGATTTCAACTCGCTGGAACAAGGATTTTATGGCGTTCGAGCGCAAGTACAAAGCACGGAAGGAGAATAATATTATGGAAATTACTTCACTCGCAGTACCGCAAACTGAATATATTTCTGAAGTTTTCCCAAATTTTCACTAAATTTGATTCACTAATATTTATTTAGTTTAAATTTGAGCATCACTCATTCAGCATATCAAAATAGACGATAACGAAATCAAATCAAACACTCTTTTCTGTCGTTGCTGGAATCCCATACAATGCGTGGGCCAAGCCCACATTATCTATCTATATAACTATATCATGAACCGGGCATCACCTCCATGTCCTGATTCCGTACGACGGAATTCCCTGAAGATGGCTGAATAAACGGCCGAAACGTCGGAACCAAAAATTGTTCTCATTGACCGAACCTCGAAACAAAATATCTCACACCATATATTAAATATAGTTATACCCAATATTAACTATATTAAATATAAAAATACCCAAGGAACACGAAAATCCTCTCTAAATGTTAGAGAGGATTTTCGTGTTCCTTGGGTATTTTCGAAAAGTTTCACTATAGTTATTCGTCTCGCGTGAAATGGAGTCGAACCATGCCGATTTTGAATTTGGTGTCTGTCTGTCTGTCTGTATGTTTGTCCTTCAATCACACAAAAACCGCTCAATGGATCGAACCCTTCTCCCGTATTTAAATGTTTCCGTGATCGGGGAAGGACATAGGGGGGTTCACTTCCGGATCCGATGCATAGGGGTGGGGATATATTGGGAAAAAATTGAAATTCCCAAAAACGGCTCAATGGATCGAACCCATTCCCCGTATTGAGATGTTTCAGTCTCAGTTGCGCCAATATTCGTATCTCAAGTATGCTGGTATCAGCTTTTAGGTACTGTTCGACATGGAAGCATCTGGACTTGAATCTACAGTATACATTGTATACTCTTCCGAGGTCCCCGTACCGCATTTTCGTTTGGTAACAACTTACCATGTTTTTCTTTCCTTCATTAGCTCTTCACCGTCCAGTCTCTCCTATGCACCATGCTCGTTCCTCTTCTCAATGTGGCTACAAGTTGGTTAAAACAAACCTTTGGAAATCTCTTGGGAGGCATTTTTAAAATTTCGATCAGCCAGCCCAGTATCCGGTCAAATACTTTGACGCATAATCTGTCTTTGCCCATTTCAATTTGCATCATGTACCCCGGGGTGCTCATTGGCAACAACAAAATTAAATTAAATAGGTAATACTTAATTTTGACGGAAAAATGAGCCAGTTGAGGTTGCCATTTATATATTACATTTTATTTGTCCTATCTTCAACAATTCAGAATCATTTGAATTTATTTCCACGAGTATTTATGTGCCTAAATCGTACGTAACTACCACTAGTAGTCGTAACGCACCGTAATAAATTGTTGCTTAAAATCCATTTGTTGTACGCTGATCTGTCTTCGAATTCATCGTTGTAGGTTCAGCATTTCACACTGTTAGTCTCTCCATGCTCAAAACTACTTGGTGTATTCAGAAAATGAATTGTCAGTCGAATACCCTCACGCTATTCCCAGACGCACGGCGAACGAGTCAAGAGACCTATACACCTCTTTAAAAAAGTCTACCTATTTGGATCGAACAACTCGCCGACCCTCAACTGCTGTTTATTCTAATTCTCAAGGTGAAGGGATGAAGTGAATTATGCGATCCGGCAAGAACGATTTCAAGCTGAGCGTGAAAGTAGCTATTAGATGAATGAAACTGATATTGGAGTGAAACGCAAGAGCTTCTTTCAATCCACTTAGCGAAGGGAAAAAAGAAGGCATTCAGGTGTCCCAAACGGACGGGCCACGGGAGCCTGTGGGACACGGGGAAAAAAATTATACGAAGCCATTTAAAGCTGGGACGTCAGCCAAAAAAGGGACGTGGTTTTCTTGATAATAAGGTTGTGACATTAAGGGGAGTTATCCAGCAGGTTGAAAGCGGCTTCTGTTGTGAGGTTCTGATGTTACCAAGATTGAAGACTATCGATATTTTAATTCCAATTATCGAAATTTATATCAGGCATAATATACATACTATTTCCGATATATCCAAGGTGTTTGATGTCGATCATTTGAAAATATCGTAAATATTCATTTTCATCTGACAACGTATTATTATGTAGGCATTTGAAAAATTTTGACCGAGATAAAATTGCTAAAAGTCCGCAGATTTCGCGGTTTTCAGGCTCTCAAATCTGAAGCACTACCTAGACACAGTCGCAAACTAATATAAGCCCGTTATTCAGAACCCACAAGAGCGATGGACACAATTTCTAGCTCTCGAGCAATTTTTGAAAGGCAGAGCACTAATTTGTCTGGGCCAATCGTCATTATTACTACAGTTGTAGTCAGTTAGAACGGTAAGAGGGCCACCGAAATTTGACTCCTCAGGATATGTTCCACCTGACACGCATTATTTGAATGATTGGATGATGATCTTGTATATTTTATTATTAGAAGTAACTTGCTTTGGTACTGATCATGTACGGTTAAGTATATAATGAATCAAGTCCTGGAGAGATTATTACAGAGATACTGAGTACGGTTTGGAATAGGAATCACGATAAGAAAATTACCAACATCATCCGTATTAGCAGCATTCTGGAAGTCTAGTTGGTACAGTAGAATAACCAACTTGGTACAAAACGTGGTGCGTGGCTCCCACGTCAATCAGATCTATTAAAGCCCCAGCTCTAGCGATTTCACGTTCCTGCGAATTTGTACGTGTAGTTCAGTAGATTTCACAGTTTCTGCTTGCATCAAGAAAATGCAGGGGCAGCGTAGGGTTGGTGGGTCGGTAATCAAGGATGAGGCGAGGCGAGGGGACGGACCAGGAAGGCCGTGACTTGAATGGTGGCCGAGGCGATTGGAAGGCCAAGGAGTAACCAATATGTCCGCCCCCAGGGTCCTGAGGCAGCCGGGGGACGTCGAGGCAGGTGCTTGCCACTGGACGTGCGTGACAAACTCAAGACGTTGAGGGGTTCGGTCCTCCATACCGCGAGAAAACCACATGTATGCGGTCAAATGAAAATTCCTGTAGCGAAGTCCTTGATTTCGAATCGGCATGCAGGTGTCGAGGCACGTCTAATATTACCCAAATTACTAATAATCTTCAAACGAAATACCTTCAAAAATTATGAATAAAATCGGTACTTATAAGACGAAGACTGAATGGCTCGTGGGCAGCTGAAGGAGCTCTGGAGCTGACTTGTTTTGTATTCGATTACGAGGCCAGGAGGCTCTGGAGGACTGAAATCTACGAATGATAGCCTACTGAACAGCTGATGGAGCGCCGGAGCGAATTTCTTCTGTATTCAACGTCAGAAGCTGCAATTTGATGAGCTGAGTCTGGATGACTGAAAAAGACAAATGATTGGCTACTGAACAGCTGAGGAAACTCTGGAGCTAATTTCTTTTGCATTCAATTACGACGCTCAACTTCGAGAAGGAGACTCAGGAGGACTGAAAGAGACGAATGATTAGCTACTGGCCAGCTGAGCGAGCTGATTCATTATATACACGACCTAAGAAATACCAATGCAACAAGGAGACTCTGGAGGACTGATAACTACGAATGATTGGCTACTGATCAGATGAGGGAGCTCTGGAGCTAATTTCCTTCGTATCCGATGACGCTAAAAGTTTACTAGGAGGACTGACTGAAAAACACGAATTATTGGCCAGCTGAGGGAACTCTAGAGCTGATTTCTTTCCTTTTCAACCTAAGAAGCTGCAATTTGATGAGGAGGCTCTGAATGACTGAAAATGACGAATTATTGGCTACTGAACAGCTGAGGGCCCTCTGGATGCAATTTCTTCCGTATTCAACCTAAAAAATTTCAATTCGATGAGGAGGCTGTAGAAGACTGACAAATACTTAGGGACTGATAAATACTTAGGTTTTTCTTTCCAGTCAGTTGTGAGGGTTCTTTGAGAAGCGCAAGTCAGCAATCAACTGTAGGGACCAGTTTAGATCCCGAAAGAAGCAGCGGATACTGAGTCAGCAGAGTCACCGGAGTTTGCAGCGTTACTCACTTACCAAGTGATTATCCACACCTTGCTAAATCATGAATGATATTCATTGCCAGCCCAACTTCGGTTGACTCGGTTAATTCGAGTTTCTGCTTACAGTTGTAGCTTCTCAAAGCTGTAATTTGACCCTGGGTAATTACACACCAGACCGGTGATGGCAAAAGGAGAAGGGGGCTCCCAAGAAAACGAGCCGTATGAGCTTTAAAGGAGGATGATAGGGTAAATTTAGAGCTATTGTTTTCCTGTTTCAAAGGGCTCTCGAAGGGAAGGGCTTTTCCTTACACCCAGGAAAACGCAGTCGCGCCCGTTCTGCGGATGATGTAGTGCCCGAACGGGTTTTCGTCAGGAAAGACGAAGCTTTCAGGGTAAGGTCTCTATTGTCACACGAAACTCCTGACGATGAAGGTCATAAATCTGCAAGGAACTTGGTGCAACACCCCTTAACAGTGGTACAGGAGTGGAGGGAGGGTCCTGTTGTAATTATAATGGTGTTGTAGAACTAGCCTACTACGCTTCACAAACTCCTCCTTTCACGGTTGCCTTGATCTTCCCGTCCTTTACGTCGCAAATTAGCTTCCTTCGGGAGGCTTCTTGAAACGAACTTCTCGATAAGTAAAATTAGCTTTCGCCCCTGTACTCTTGAAAATGATGATCTACATAGACGGCTGCCGAACAACTTTATTTAGCCACGTACCATATATAGTTACCCTCTCAACTTGGACTAAATATTGAAGGAAACAAATTTGATTGCACACCGTAAAACTCAAAATGCAGATTCGGATTCAAAGCCAAATTGCATCGTCATCAAATGACTTTAGAGTGTAGAAAGTCATGTTAAGTGACAAATCTTGACAAAACTTTTTTAACTCTACATTATGTTACTACGAAGAGAGTAAATATGGGACACAAAGGATGTTGTAGCGATGTAGTGGTGTCCTGGATCCAAATCCGATTCTGGTGATCACGGGAGAAATTTTGTACTGGGAAAAGACAACGAAACGATTTTGAGTGATCATGTGATCAGCTGGACGATAGGCTCTTCTTCAATGTTTTCCAAATACTGTATTACACCTTCAGTTTTAAGAATCACTGAAAACTTGTACGCTTTTGAACACAGAAATTGATTACACAACTACCAACACCAAAGGTACTGTGGGGTCTGGCTGGACCCCACTCAGACCTGGAACAGAAGAAAAAGAATAATATAATCATATCTTACCTGAAATAGCCATGAAGACTGTGCAGCAGCCACACGACAACTTGGGCAACGGATACTCGAAAACCCATGCCCGACCCATTGTTCTGCGCGTGCGCAGATTGTCTTTAATGACTCTGGGGTCTGCAGAGACCCCACAGTACCCTTCGAAGGTTAAGTGCGTCCGATCAATGCACGTACATATCAACTCGCCAGTGGCGTTGCACCTGCACCCACCATTTGACATACCAAGGCCTGGGGCGGTTTGCGCTCAACCGACTGACTTTTGGCTTTTTCCTGTTGTGTTTCCGTGGTGTTTTCCACTCATCATCACTGTAACAATTGCCATTTGGTGTGTATGATAAACTGGGTCATGTCCAAAGGGCTTATCCGCCGTGAAGGGTTACACTACATGAATATTTCAAGATCAAACTTACACCGACGATTTCAAACTCAATGACCCAATAACTCCTATCGGGTCACCGGGTTTGCTGGGTGCTCCTCGGATATCTAACAGGGGACCCCCCTTTCATGAATATGGATCGCTCGTTGATCCTCTTCATAATATGTCAACCGCCGTTTAAGAAGAGCGATCAATTTCAATATGCCGCTCAATTAATTATTAGAACAGCGATACTGGTGATAAATCTTAATAATAAACCACGGTGTGGTTAACCGTCCTCTACCACCACGTTAGCGACGCAAGCTCGCGTTGAATTTACTGCTTAATTTATTGAATAGCCCGCGACACGGGCCCGCTCGTACAATCGAAGTGGGAACACTGATGCTACTTCGGTGGCTATTTGTCAATTGAAACCCAAGACGACACCGAGGATTCAATGAATTTCTTCAGTTTCATAACTTGACGGCCGCATACGGCGTGGAATGACGTTCTCTGTATTGTATTGAAATCATTTCCCACGCAAAAATACGTGTTACCTCGTTGAAATACCACGTTCTCACGTCAAATTCGAATGCCTTCTGTACGTAAGTTCGAGAACATACCAAAACTCCTAAAATTCCCCCAAAATCGTGGATACAATCTTAAGATCTACGAATGGTCTCATTCGACGCGAAATTTCTCATTCAATCCGCCTCAATTTTTATTTCGAAGTATTTTTCGAATGATTGAAACGTCTCTATTTTTCACTTACGAAATATCTTCCGAGGTATAGTTTGTGATCACTTTTGTGCTGATGAGAATTGTTTTCTTTCAGAGTCGAAATTTCTTCTCAGTTCAGATTTGAACTTTGAAATGGAACCCAATTCCACCACTGGGTACTAAAAAATTTTCACTGGTCGTGTCACTTGAATTAACTCGAAAAACTGAGGAAAACAACTTTTCCAACGGAATATTTGGAACTTGTATTAGAAAGGAAACCCTTTGTTTAGGTATAATAATTTTCTCTTAGGAGGGGGTTACGATGGAAGCCCTTTTGAAGTTATATACGTTAGCCCCCGCCGCTTGCCGCCCATAACCCCCCGAGAAAAAAAGGTCCTTCTTAATAAGAAAAGCACACAATGGTTCAGGGAAAGGACACACAATAGGGAGCCGGAGTAGATCCCCATTCTCCCGAAGAAGTTGAAGGGAAAAGACGCGGAATGGAGGATAGCAGCGGGGAGGATGAACGCGGGAAGAAGGGCATAAAGAAGAAGAGAGAAGAAAAAAAATTAGACGAAGAAATACTGGGAAATCCTCAAAACATTTAATTAAATCCGAGGAAGCTAGAGGCAGCCTCGGAACGACAAGAAACTCCTGAATGAGTTTGAAGCGACGGGATATCAGCTGAACCGAATTGGCTAACCGAGAGAAAGATTAAGGAAGAATTATTTACACTACATTAGCTGTAGAGAAAATTTTAATTGAGGAAGATAATGGTGTAAGAAAAGGGGGGAAAATTAGCGGAAAGAATATTTTTAAAGGGTGAAGTTCGTTATAGTCGAAACAACGTCAAGAACGCGCTTTGTCAAGTGGTGACCTCGTGTAGGGATCGGAGGTTTTGAGAGGTTTTTCGAGTTGAGTCAAACAAGGTTTTGTTAGTTGAGTGTGAAGTGAAAATCCATCAGGAACTTTGCGGCGGCGAAGGAGCGTGATGGTATTTGGAACATTTTCTTTTTTAAGGAAAAACTGAGGCGTAAAAATGTGACGAACGGAGTTTTGGGGGAGTTTTAGTGTGATCTTAACGATCGCGGCCGAAAAAAAATCTTGAATATTCGGCTGGTGATCCTGACGAGGTACTACGGCGACCCCATTTATGATCGTTATTCCCAAAATAAATTGGAATATGCACGTCGAGAAGATGGAGCAAGAACTGAAGTTCAAGTACAGAAGAAAGAGCTCCCGGAGAAGGCCTTGCTGAAACTACTCCATAATGTGAAGTATTATCGTGAATGCAACGCTTATGCAACGGTTAAAGAAAGTTCCAAACTAATAGAAAGTTGCGGAGGTCATAATGATTTCCGACCCAATAAAATCTCCAAATGAGAAGGAGGGTTGCCCTCAAACCTCAAATATGATTATATTATACATGTTGAGGGTCTCACGGCAACTTCCCACATCGTCATTTGGGTGACTTTTCAGCAGAGCCAAAAAACCACCTGCCAATGACTATGTGTACTGAGTAATTCAGTAAAATAAATCGAGAGATTTAGTGTTACTTAACTTAGGTACTTAACTTATACTTAGATCGATCCGCCGGGAGAAGAGGCTTCAAATGGTATGCATAACTCATTTTGCCCAAAAGTGACGATGTGGGATGTTGCCGTGAGACCCTCGATTTATAATCACGCAGGATGGACTGTAGATGAGTGTATGGATCAAAGAACTAGATGGAACCGACCGCCAGGTGAGGTTGGACGTGAACTGAAAGAACGTTATTAACTTAGATTTAGAACTGGTGGTTTATATTTCGGCCTAATTGTAATTATAGGTAGATGAACTAAATTGGGAGAGACTACTAGGGCAAATAAACTAGATGTTGTAAGCTGCTGTGTGGAGGAATGAATTTCATTTGCGAACAATGACGTAAATGACTCTGGCGGGACCTCGATGAACTAACGTAAAGTAGGAAGCGGAGCCGAACAATGAAGAAGAAGAAGAAACCATGTTTATTTGACCAAACGAACATGCAGGACAGAGAAAAAACAAACAAAAAAACATGATACAGCAATGGACTTGTAGTCCATCTGCCGGAGTGATATGAGCCAGAGATATTATAATATATTATATTACATACTTATTATTGCATTTGGCTTACTCTAACTAATTTATTATTATATCTTGCATTTATTATAGGTACTTATATTAAATATGCCGAACAATCACGATAAATGGGGGTTGAGGGGAGTTTCTTTTGTAACTCCTCAATGTATATGTTTCATGATATGTATTATACGAAAATTAAATTTGGAAATTTGGAGTTCAAAATCCGTTTGAACCGCACGTATATAATACCTGTGTTATTGTTGAACGTATCAGAAGGGAATTAACTTGTTAATAACATGTATGTTCAAATACGTTAAATGAATGAAATAAATATACTGTCGTTCTCTACATTGATGAGTTTCCATAAGAGTTGGTGGCTTTGAAAGGTCCGTTGTGAACTGGACTCGATCAAATTCAAAGTGGACTGAATATGTTGCGGGTTTTGAAGAGATGAAAAATTACGTAACAGATGTGTCCCGCGAGGGAGTATGATGGTCACAAAAGAGTCGTGAGAGAGAGAAAAAAAGAGAAAAACAACGAAAATGTCCCAAGCGATGTAGCGGAGGAAGCGACTGACAATGGGACAACTCGAACGTGAGCTTGGGCCGGCTTCAAAATTAAATTAGAGGCCGACAATAACAGCTATGGATGGAGCAAGGAAGCAGAGAGATAGCAGAAACAAGGTTGTGGAAGTGAGGGGATACCTCAACACAGTCCGGCGAACCGCAAACCGCCCCTACCTAGTTTTCCATGGTGTAGAGATGGAGAGAGAGGTTTCCATGTAGCGGGATCCCACCCCGTGTCCCTTCTGCAAGTCTTATTCCTTCCCTATGGCTCCCTCTTGGTATTCGGATGCCCGTTTCAGGTGAGGCGGAAAGCGGGATATGATATCTCACGGGTTTCTGGGCTAAACGAGTGATTTTTTTCCGGATTGGAAAACCCTCCGGGGACAGAAAGAATGGACTTTAGGAAGGATTGAAAATACTAGAACCATTGGCCCCGAAGAGAAAACCACGCGTAAAACTAACAATATACAAATTCGAACGACCACAGCCAACCTTACTGCGCAACATGTACGTTTGTGCAGTATACTATTTCCGATTATAGCGATTTTTCGAAAAGGTTCAAAATGTTTAAAACTCGAATTCCCGAAATATACAGGGTGTATCACAAGTAGATGACAATACTCAAGATGGAGAAACTAGATCAAAAATGTAGTTGAACGCCGCCAACCGCATTTTTCTATCTCATTCCGTTCCACAGATATGCCCTATCAAAGGTTATTTCGAGAAAACCGTGTTTTTTGTTGGAAACTTCAATTTTCTCTGCTTTCCCACATTGTTTTTCAACTTTCCATCCTAGTTTTGAAATCAGCATTAACATTTCTTGAAGTCTAGTGCACTCACAACGTTCACAGGTTTCGTTTTGAGCCGCAATAACAGATCAAGAAATAAATTTTTTAAAGAAGTGTAGTTTTTAGCGACAAAGTTTCGCACGGATTATTTGCACAAGTTGTCACTGTTCCGTTCCGGGGGTGGAATAGGTTCCGCGGAACGGTTCCAGTCGGAACGACCCATCTGTAACAACCAGGGCTGAGCTCGAATTTTTGTAACGAAGAGTTCGTTTTGCCTCAATTCATTTCCGCGAACTTAATTCTGGAAACATCCATCGACCTTGCAATGATGGAAATTTCACAGCCTATGCAGAAAGCCTGCAATACTTGCAGATCAGTTGTGGAATGCAGCTAACTCTGCAGGCTTCTATCGATAATGTAGATGCCTTTAAAGGACGAATGGGTGTAAAATGGGTTTGACAGTACTGAGTTTCGGATTTTTGAGAAGAGTACCTACGTATAAATGTCCCATCGTAGCAACCTAATTCTGGAAAAATTCAACGGTTCTGCATTGATGAATTCATGCACCTTTAGCAGAAACCCTGCAATATTGTCTGAAGAGTCCTTCAGACGTTCAAGGACCTCGATTCAAGTCTCGACGAAGCCCACGCGTTTTCGAGTAAAGTAATTCAAAACAAATAGAGAGCCAACTTCTTTCTCCCATAACGGATCCGTACTGAAGACAAAAGCGGTCTCGGAATAAGGCGTACGAAATAACAGTCAACATTTCTGTATTCGCGTGCAAATGTTGTTCCAAGCCCAAGCGGGCGTAGAGGTGGCCGCGGTGGGAGCTTTTGAAAGTTTAATTGAGTTTGAGACTGCTACCTTGTTCGAACTCCGTTCCAACAGCGTTCCCCTTCGGCGCTCAGTATTTTAGAGTTTTAGAGGAACTAAGTACTCGTACTTTTTCGGATTGAGCTACTCATACAAGACATTACAAATCATATTAATACCTCCTATTTTCCTTAATATTTTCCTTAATACTCGTAGATAGGTATAATGAATCTGAAATATTCTTCAAATGAAGGGATCTACAAATACCAAGTATTTTACAGGGAAAAACATCGGATCATGGAAGTGTAATTCTCTCCTTCATGGAAAAATAAGCTAGTGAACTTTGTAATTTGGACGGGTACGTTTTTAGACCCAGCTGTTCGATTGGAGATAAATACCGGGCTATTAATCATAAACGCTCCTTATTTTCCTGTTGGTCCGGTTATCCATGTAGTTTTGGGCTTGAAAATAAGAGAAAGGTTTCAATGTTTGTCAAAAAAGTTTGTGGAGGTTTAGTGGTTATTGCAAACTGGAAGGTTTTGGGGTTTCTTAAAACACTAAGGTTTTGGGCTTAAGAAGGCAAGGGTCATGGGCTTGTTAGGAATATGATACTTTTGGCCTTGACAAAAACACGAAGGTTTTGGCCTAGTCAAAAATACCAAGATTTTGGCCTTGTCAAAAAATAAAAATAAAATAAAAGGTTTGGGGATTGCTGAGAATTCGGAGGTCAGGGAAACGTCAAAACCAAGGTGTTGGCCTGGTCAAAAACTAAGATTTCCACTTTGTCAAAAACAAAGGTTATGGGATTGTCGAAAACAAAAAGGTTTCGAAAATTTGACAAAAACCGAGGTTTTAAGATTGATGAGAATTCAGAGGTTTCGGGATTGGTAAATATTTGAAGGTTTTGGGCTTGTTAAAAACGAATGTTTTGGCCTTGTTTTAAACCAAGGTTATGGGATTGATGAAACATTCAGAGGTTTTGAGATGGTCGAACACAGAGGTTTGGGCCACGTCAAAAACCGAGGTTTTGGGGTCGATAAGAATTCAGAGGTTGTGGAATAGTCGAAAACAAAGGTTTTGTCCTTGTTGAAAACACAAAGATTTTGACCTGATCAAAAAAAAAAGGTTCCGGGATTGCTGAGAATTCAGAGATTAGGGAACCGTCAAAACCAAGGTTTTGGCCTTGTCAAAAACACGAAGGTTTTGAAAATTTTCAAAAGCCGAGGTTTTTGAATTGCTGAATATACTCGAAGGTTTCAGGTCTGATAAGAATTCGAAGGTTTTGACCTTGTCAGAAACAAAGGTTTTGGGTTGATATGAATTCAGAGGTTTCGGGAGTAATAAGTATTCGAAGGTGTTGGGCATGTTAAAAACAAAGGTTTTGGCCTTGTCAAAAACAAAGGTTTTGGCCTTGTCAAACACAAAGGTTTTGGCCTCGTCAAAAACAAAGGTTTTGGCCTTGTCAAAAACAAAGGTTTTGGCCTTGTCAAAAACAACGGTTTTGGCCTTGTCAAAAACAACGGTTTTGGCCTTGTCAAAAACAAAGGTTTTGGCCTTGTCAAAAACAAAGGTTTTGGCCTTGTCAAAAACAAAGGTTTTGGCCTTGTCAAAAACAAAGGTTTTGGCCTTGTCAAAAACAAAGGTTTTGGCCTGGTGACAATCAAAGTTTTGTGATTGATAAGAGGTTTTCAGATTGTCTAAAACAAAGGTTTTCAGATTGTCTAAAACAAAGGTTTTGGCCAAGTCAAAAACCGAGGTTTTGGGGTTGTCGAAGACACTAAGGTTTCGGCCTTATCAAAAACAAAGGTTTTGGGGTCGATAAGAACTCCGAGGTTTTGGGCTGGTCAAACACACGAGATTTTGGGCTTGGTTAGAATACTATGGTTATGTTTCTACTAGTGCTGACAGTACTGAAATAGCACTGCGTTCTAAACTCCGACGATTTTGCAAAATTTAAAAAGAAAATCGATGACTCGCTTTCAGATCGAGGAGAAAAAACTCGAAATATCGTCTCATCCGAGTGAAACTCGGATAAGAAGATTCAACCTATAGACCAGTCTCAAAATAAATATCATTTGACAGTCTTCCCCGCCTCCGCTCTTGCTCATTTATCTTGCAGACTGGAAGGATTCAACCTCCACCCCTCACCGTCTTCAACGACGCTTTGAGTCAAAGGTCGGCCTTAATATAACGACAAAAATGAGGGAAAGCGCTTTGGCCGTTCGGAATAATCATCGGTCTCCTGTTTCTTTTTTTTTTTTTTTCTTCTTCTTCTTTCTCAAGTTTGCTGATAGCTCGCACCACTGCACATCACCCTTCCGGTGAGATCTTTTCAAACCAAAAAATGAAAAAAAAGTCTCGATGGAAAGAAAAAGAATGAAGAGGATGGTTTTTGAGAAAACGACTGATAAAGCAGTAAAGCGGTTAAGATACGAAGCTTTTCATCTCTTTTGGAACAGGAGCGGGACAGGGTGATGAGAGAAAGGTTCGGGCGCTAAAACGCTCTCGACTCAAAAAAGAAATAGCGGCTTCTTCTTACTTTGTGTGGAGTTTTTTTTAATGAGTGTTTTCCTTCTGTCTGTTTTTTAATGGTTAAACCAGCCCGCCTCCTTCCTAACCATCTTAACCCTTTCCTTCAGAGGGATCTTGCAGAAGAAAAACCGCGTCTACTTCTAACAACAAACAAAAAAAAAAACCAGATTTTTCCCTTCAAAAGACCCCTTTCCACCGATAATTTTAATATCATAAATAAATTAGCTTTTCA
The DNA here is from genome assembly GCA_963920205.1 of Stenodema calcarata. Classification (NCBI taxonomy): domain Eukaryota; kingdom Metazoa; phylum Arthropoda; class Insecta; order Hemiptera; family Miridae; genus Stenodema; species Stenodema calcarata. The sequence continues at coordinate 6,666,169 of OY986062.1, forward strand.
TTTCCAGCCTCCCCCGCCGCCCTACGTCGCGGTGCCTTTGCAGTAAGGCGTCTCTTATACACTCCGGAGTAATTATGACGGATCGCAGGGCTTTCGGAATGTCATCTCTCGCACCCTCCGGTTCTTTTAATGTTTAATTTATCATTGCAGGCTCCTCGTAATTTCAAATGATACGGTGAAGTGGGAGCAGCCCCTCGGTGCGGGTTTCACTTCCGCTTTTGCAACTCTTCGCAAGAAACTTCCGTGAATATGATTTTGGTTGTCGTTCCTACAAGAGACTGTTAGTTCCTACAATAGACCAGTCGTTATTTTTCGAAATTGATTGTATCGAGAGCAATAATTGCTCTATAATTATTATATGGTGAGCAATACCAAACCAAATGTTATTCAATTGAGCTGTTCGGAATTCGGAAGGGGTTTGGGACAAATACCTAAAAAAAACGAAAAAAAAACCCACACGAGGATTTGGACTTTGAGCGAGGGGAAATTACGAAATAAGAGCGGGAGGGAAATAATCTTTACTCTATAAGAACGTTTTCCCTGACTCTCCTCATCCCCAACCGAGACCTTTTCTCACCAAGAACCAAACAAATATTTGTGGGGGGAAGCGATGGGTTTAGGGTCAACGCTTTTGTCCAACGACGACGATAACGTTGAGGGCTGGAGCTCTCTCCCTTATGAATGCGCGGAATTCCTGAAGGAATCCAATGGATAAGGGAAGCCTCGGGTATCGGTCCGGACGGTTTTGCTCGGCCTGAGAGGGAAAGAGACCCACACCACCACCGCGGGTCACAGAAGTCCGTAGACCGGGTCAACTTATAACCTCAACCGAACCTTCCCCCGTTGAAGTTATTGGTTTGTCGGGCGCCTCTGTCGCCCCTTATGAATTTTTCGTGCTTCCGTCCCCACCCCCACCCCCACCCCCACCACCACAAATAACCCAGAATGTTATGGGGGGAATATTAAGAGATATTTTGTGGAAAAACCGCGAAATTGAAGGCATTCCAAATTATAATGTGCTGCAGAATCGCGATGCGCATTCTCAATGAGTAGTCCCGCAATGTAGAACCTTGCTGTACAGCAATATATGCAGCAAACAACCTTGAGTAGAGCTGCAAGCCGGAGTGATTTCGTGATTTTGACGACGATCTTGTCCAGCAACGCCTCGCTGACCCCCCAAGCGTTTCAATCTGCTCGGCCCATGGCTGAGCCGATCACTGGTTTTGCACGATCCGTCCAGCTTTATTGTACGATGCAGATTATTTTATGTCGAGGTTGGTGAGAGAAGGACAAGCACACTGTTGAAGACAGAACACCCATGGAGTAGAAACGAACTGCTGGGGACGAAACCGACCTGTTAGCTCTGCATTCCTTCTGGCTGATACACTTCGACACATAACCCTCTGCCCAGAACATGATTTTATACCCTATTACAAGGAACACCGGTCATAATGACCACCGTTCGGTCGGTAATGATTACCGTTCGGTTACCAAGATTTTTCATACAAGTTTGTCAGTCTATTTGTGCTCTTCAGCAACTGCATGGGGTTATTCAGAACCACCAAGTTTCATTTTAATTTTTCAAACTTGAACAATACAAACAAATCATGAAAAATATGTATTTCTCAATCTCTAATACTACCTATATTATTATCGCAGTTTTATCGTAGTAAAATGCTGTCGTAGTAAAATCACAATTGAATATAGATGAAAAATAATTTCAAAAAAATCAAAAATAAACTTCGTTGAAACACTAGAAAAAAGAATCACATTTCTTCCTTAGTGACAGTCTCACATTAGGGTTGGTTGGTAGCACTACCTCTCTAGTTTTAAACGAAATTGTGAATCAGTCCAAATGTGACCTCTTTAGTGAATTCATACCTCTTCATGTATTTGATGTCTTTGAATAGTGGATATCTTCGTCAAAAAGTAGCTATGTACCTGTAAAATAACATGTTCCTGCAGGAAGTACGTCAGGAACGGTACCCAAGGGAGAACATAGGAGAACAAGTTTGCATGTATAATATAAGAAACCAAACCACGCCATCTAGCGAATGAGGAATGCACTTCCGACGTCAACCCTCTTCTCGATTTACACCTTCTGCACTGTTTCCCTAGCCAGCATCCATAGCAGATTCAATTCTAACCTTGTTTTATTACATTTGGCCATCAATATGATATATTATTCAGTTTGTCATACAATAGTACTTTCATTCACACAATACAGTCCACTTCAGCTATCGCCATTCAGCAGTAATTATGTTGCAGACAGAACACCCGTCATGGTGACGGGTACGAGGATAAGAGTTCACAAGGAACACTGGTCCAACTGAAGATGTCATGGAAAGCCAGACTTCTATCTATGCTGCCGGTTGCGCCACTAGAGGGAAAATTGTGAACCACACCCGTCATAATGACGGGTGTTCCATGCAGAGGGTTAATAATAATAAACCGTTGTGGATATTTTTGCATCTGACATTTTCAATCTGAACAAAACGAGTGGTCTGTGGTTGGTTTCAGGAGGACATATTCCTACGACAAAAGAGCTGATATCTTTTCAACTTGGTTGATATAATATATTATATTGACGTAGTTCGTGGGGCTCATCTCGATAACAGTCCATTTGTAATGATGATTTCGGCCTTTCAATTTTGCCGTATGATAAGACCCCGGACCCGCTGTTATGATTGTCGCCGGCCGTCGGGAGGGCGGACTATTATCAGAAAAGCTCAAGAGGACCTTTTCATACGGATTCGAACGATTTTTTTTATTTTTGGGTGTGTATTGGGGGAGGGGGGGGGTACCCTTGAGAAGTAACCGTGGGAAAGAGCTCCTCCAATATCCCCTTGACCGAAAACAACAGCCCGAAGGGCGTCGGCGCGTATTGGTTATTGGTGTGTTTTTCGGTGAAGGGTCGGATCGGATTAATTGAAGATGATCTCCCCCCCCCCCTCCACACGAGCCCACGTGGAAATACACGTGGAAGGGAGAGGAAAAAAAAGAAGTTTCCTATTGACGACAACGGCTCCCTCACTGTGGGGCTTCCATGGCAACGTCGTTTTCAATGCGACGCGGGCACCTTCAAACACATGTCCGGACATGCAGTCCGGTTTTTATTGCTCCCCAAACAGAAAGGGACCCGTTACTGGCGATTGAGACGAACATTTTCACTTTTCCAGTAACTTTTGCTCGAGCCGGTCGATATCAAACAAAATCGAAATTCACAGTCGTAATTTTGTGCTTCAAATTTCGTCGTTTGAAGCACTAAACGTCGATTCCGAGTACGCGTTTCCATAAGCCCGATGGACCAGTGATGATCTCCAACCAGAGAATTCGGGACAGGATTGTGTCCTGCGTATTGTGAATCCTCCATCAAAAACTCGTTCCTCTGGCGAAGATAAACCGGAGGAACTGATACTACATCAGAAGAGAGCATGACATCGCCCAGTGATCGACCTCACTCCGAAGAAATGCTGAAGAAGTTATTCCAGGTTGGGTGATGACAAGAAGGCCTAGTGGATTTTTAGAGAGTGAAACCTCGCACAGCCTGTTGGCATGCATTTAACCGAATAAAATATTAACCAATAACCAATGAAATTTTATAGACAAGCAATATAATATATTATCCTCATCTAACATAATAAATCGATGAATTCAATTCTGAAACATATAATTCATGTCACCCCTTCAAGCTCACTCGATATCCTTTCCATCCACATGCCCGAGCTGCATATAACTGCAGAATTATCAACAGATAATAAACCAGCTCATTATCACGTTGACGCCTTGCCAAAGAGACCTATTTGGTGTAAATGTTAGTCAAATTTTCCTATTTTACAATGACTCTTACTGAAATTCAAGTTATTGTTACATTTTTACTGAATTCTACTAATATGTTACACTAAAAAGGAGAATATTTAGTGTAATTCATCCATAAGTGGCAGAAGTTTTTATAAAATTCACCAAAAAAATATGCATTGTGGGATATTTACAAACCAAAATGTGAATTTCTGTAGGATTTTTGTGGAAAAACATCTTGGTAAAATAGGAAAATTTTAGTGAAACCTACAAAAAATGAAGTACATTTTAGTAAGATTCACAAATAAATGTGCATTTCTGGGATAATTCACAAAAAAGATGTGATTATGGCTTTATTCATATTCACATTCGTATTCTTATTTTCTGATTTATGAACATTATTCGTATTCGTATTTATGAATGTGAATCTCCCATCTCTGCCTTGCTTGGGCTGTCAATATACCTGGCCTTAACTGAAAATCACTGTTACGTATTACTAGTGTTACCATACTTGATTATCTGTTTATACAAGGGAAAGTACGTACTCACCATAGGCAACAATGACCATCAGCAAGTGCTAAACACAAGTCATCAAGCAGCAGCATTGATTTTCGATAATATAGGCAATTTGAGGGGAGGTTGAGTGAGTAAATACGTCACTTCAAAATTGGCTCACTAGGTAATTCAGGCTGCATGACATGAACTATTCTCACACCTGTGAGTGGTTCTACACCCCCCCCCCCCCCCCAGGACTTTCGAACAGAGTTAGATAGATCGCAACAATGGCCAGTACAGAGAAATAACTAATATTCGTACATCAGATCGTCTAATGTTTGGTATGTCCCACGTTTGATCTAGAACTAGGTAAACTTTTTTATTCAAAGGCCTTCATTATATTCACTCTAGCTTCACACTCCATAATAATATTATAATAACATATTATGTAAGTTCGTCTAATACTCTGTATTTCGTTTCGCAGGTCAGTCTGGCTACGTCTTTTGGAATCCCTCACGGCGTAAGTTGCATGTCTGATCACACTTTATATCACTGCCCTGAAACTTGGGGGATATTATTCTTTAAGAAGAAAATACCTTCAGAGTTTTTATTTATAAATTCGCTACACACGCTGGAATCGTTTCAAGTCTCATTCCCAATGGTAAAAATTCACCCTCTAAGATTATTGTCGCGTGTGGTCCCGTCGTAAAAGTCGGAAGAAAATATTCCTCGTGTTGTGCAGCGTTGGTGCGTCGGGAGTCTCGGAAAGACATTGATTTATGTATCGACCTCGTTTCGGGTTTTCGCTTTGTTTCTATTATTCTTGTCGTCGACCGTCGATTTCCGTAGGGAGAAGAATTTCGTCCGTTTGATCGTGATCCAAAATAATTTTGGAGCAGGAAGACATTCTTGTAGACGTTTTGGTTCTACAATTATTGTAGACGTTTTGGTTGAAATAGGGTTTTAACCGCGTTGAAATTCGAGTTGTTGAGGGATATCACCGTTCAGATACTCGTAGTTTGTACGGTCATATCACAATACTCAATGAAACTACAGCGTTGTAGTCAAATTCCGGTATGGGTGGGGATTCTTGTTTTATATATTTAAGAAAAATAACGCGACTAATGTTTGGTACGTTCAACATTATTGTTGTATTAACCTTCATCCGAGATTTGGTCATGTATGACCACTCTTACATCTAACCAGAAACTCCTTAGACTAATAAATTTTATATTTGACATCCATTTGACAACCATTCCGACAGTAAAATTAAAGAAAAAAAGTAATAATAATCCTAATAATGAAAACGAAATAAGGTATCGCAATTCTGACTTCACGATCGTATTCAGCGTGTAAAAATCTGCTATGATATTCTTCGAAAATTCGCTAAAATGAAACAGAATCTTCTATTAACCCCAAATGACGATAATTAGAGCTTTCATGTGAGTATACAGTTTAACCTAAATTCTAAATATTGACAAGTAGGTATCTTTAGAATTTAAATTAAACTGTATGTACACATGCTTTTTGAACCGGTATTCGGTATTTTCAACCGGTATTGCGAGTCGTTGTTGTTTCAACCTCTTCTCAGTACTGCAGATGAGCTTGGACTAATATGCATGTAATGGACTACCCTTCAGGGCGTACAAGGCGATGCACTGGTGCATCGCAGAAATTCAGCGAGGGAAATGCGGTGTTAGATGGAATGAACCACTTGATTCACTGTTCGGACACGAGACGGTTGTTATACGCGAAACCCCTCTAGGCGGATCTTTGGACGTATTGAAAGGTTCGAAGGATGGTAGGGGTTGCAGTGAAAGGGTTACAGGCCCTTGATCGCATGTTCTCCATTGAGCGGTTCTCCCCATTCGACGACCAGACGAGCAAATCGACGAATTATGTTTGGTACTGGAGGTAATCAAGATGATCACTCAAATCTATTAACCCTGGATCGGGTTCGGTTCAGTCTCCCAGGCGGGGTTTCAATGCTATTCACAAGGTACGTGGGTTTCGTATTGGAGCCTCCAGATGTTCAGACAGGAAGAATTCCCTTGAAAACACAATACAAATGTTCGCTGATCAACACAAAGTTTCCCACTCAGGAATCCCGCATTGCTGTCTAACGATTATTATGTGTTAAACAGACCTTACATGTTGCGATTCTAGTCCATTATATACAGTCCAGTTTCGACCACTTTTTGACCAAAACCATCATGTTAAGGGTAGAAAAACCTTCAAAAAGAGATGATCCCTCAACAATGTTACTGTGCATGCAGAGCTGATTAGGGTACAGGGAAGAGTTATTCTCTTAATTGAGCTTCATTGATTTTATTTATCCTATTTAATTTTGAAACTTTTTTTATCCGTGTGCTACAGCTGCTTCAACTGCGTTAACTGCTTTAACATAGCTGTTTCAAATCACCTGATACTGTCCAGTAACCTAATACCAGATAACCTGTTACCAGAAAACCCCTATCACTGGAATAACTGTTTTGAGAACTTGGGGCAAAGGCCTTTGAGGGCCTGGTTGCCGCCGGCCGAATACCCGTACAGGTCCCTTGGGATTCCGTGACAACCACTAACTACCCGACAATAGGTTGGCTGGACCTAATACCCAATACCTAGTACCTAATACCTGGTACCTAATGCGAGTATGTATTTTTAGTTTGGTTTAGGTACCTATGTTTTCACTGTTGCACTTATTTCAATCATAGCGTCAAGAAATATGCATCAGTATGTAGGAATTATAGCAACATAAAGTTGTCACAGGAGCTAATGATGAGAATTCAAAAAAATGAATCAAGATCGGTTGTGAGCTTGAAAATCCAATGGAAACCCAGTCCAGGTCGCCGGTAACCTATTACCAAAATAACTTAATACCTCAACATATTACCAGACGGTCGCTGTTACTCGATAACCTACGAGTATTACCAATAAATAACCGTATTAGCCATGCCTAGTCACCAACACTACAACACTTTGTGAGTACTTCAGACTTAATTGGTTACCGACATCTCTCCGAAGCCGTGCGGAAAGGGGTTTTTTTCCTTTCTTAAAAACCCATCGAAAAGGGATACGGTTCCCCGCTCCGTTCCTTGACTGTGGGATCTCAATAGGGAAAACATCCCGGACCTGCTCCGACGTCGAGTACTCGAGCTCTTTTGATGGGCTCTAGCACCGAGAAGCTTCCCCGACTCTAAAACACCTCTCATCCAACCGCTTTAACCCGCAATCAACGGATAAACCAGAATAGGAAAGTTTGTTCGGTTGTCACCTGCCACGTTTTCCCACTTGGCGTCGCCCATTATGCTTTAATTTACGTAATCAAATCAACTCCAGATTATCGACCCGTAGCAACAAAACGAAAGTTTCCCCTGCGAATGACGTGAATGCTCTTCTCGAGGGACCTGAGATATAAATCCAATTTACTCCTTACTGTTATTCAAAGAAAATATAACGGGAACCCGAATAATAACGGAATGTTGTTCTTGTCAAATCCAGCGAGCCGGAGCTCTCACTCCCCCGTGAGTAAGGCTTATCAGGATACTGAAGTCTACCCAGTGACAGAGTATCACAACATTTCCCCGGAATCGAGCGTGCGTTGTGATGTACCGGATTACAACAGATCTCATAGTACCTACGCTACGATGAACAGTCTGCCGACAATGTATATACCTACGAGTTATATTTCGTTACCATCAACCACGCCGGTAATAGTAGTTGTAGTTAGTTACAATAGCAAATATCTCAAATATCTCTGGACCTACGATGGAATTATTCCGGAAACAGAAAAACTAGTCAATAAGCTTAGCGACCATTTACCGTCCAGTACTCGTGCCATTTGGAGTCACACTTTTGACATTTTATGTCTTTACTCTGGCACATAACTCGAAAAACGTTACACAAAAGCGTTACACGAAATCGTCACGAAAATTTCTGATGATTTTCGCTAACAACCGATTCGGTGCTACGGAACTTTATCTTCGCCAGTTATCATCGTACAAAAATCGTTCACCACTCGTTCGATAGCTCTCGATTTACCTAACCATATTACGTTAACCACTGCGGAGTGCGTGGCCGACAAGCTGCGGTATGAGCGTGATTGTTTAAATAATTGTTTACACACAGGTGATCATTCTCAATCATTTATATTGTCTATACGAATGCAAGCTTCATAATTTATGATGAACCCTACAATTAAGTATAACAACTACGCTACTGGGGTAGGTGATGTAGCATTGTTCGAAGGTTCTTGAATCACAAAAAACACATAAAATGTCCCAATGTGTTGCAGACTCGTATGCAAGCATTTAATTCTCGACTGTATCAACAACAGGATGGAGTTGACATTCTTTTGACATTTTCATGTCTTTGCTTTGGCACATAAACTGAAACGGGAAAAATTTGTTTCCTTGATTCACCCTTTCCCTCAGATCACGTCAGAACACAAGCGACCGGCGGGGGATGCTACGTCAGAGCCTATGACGCACGAGCGTATGACGTAAGACGCCTGGCACTAGGCCAACTAGTACGTCACATCCTATGCCCTAAGAGCCTATGACGCACGAGCGTATGACGTCAGACGGCTGGCTGGCTAGGTGATCGGGTTTTAATAAGCCTCTGGAATTCCGCGCCTTCATTTTGCATTCATTTACATCTTCACGTTGAAAAATCCTTCATCTTGTCGCTAATTTTCGGCAAATTTTCGAAAAAAAAGTATTTTTATTTATTTCATGTAACAAAACAATTGAGCCATACAGCCAATCTAGCTGCGTCACTTGCATACATAAATCAAATGTTAGAGACAAAAACACAAAGTACGCAGCATTGCTATAAGAGCGAATTTTCAAAGAAATAACTGGTTTTATGTAAAATGTCTTCATTTTACTGGTTTTATAACAAATTTTATCTCCATTTTTTGCCGAGTAACACCTCAGTTTATACGAGGTAGATTTACACAAAATCTTCAGCTCCAATTTGTGACCTTTAAAATGAGGTGTCAATCGTTGGACTGTTTCATTTCGAGAATTTGTGGGTTATTAACCCCCCCCCTCCCTAAAACGCCCCAAAACCACCCTCAGCTTAATTCAGAATTGCGATATATCGCATTCAGTTATCAGATTAGAGCAGATAAACCATGAAGAACATCTCAAGTTTCTTCTTCTCCATGGAGAACATCTCCAGTTTGTGTACGGAATAAGATACGTTTAGCGTGGAAGAACCTTTAAAATGATGTGTTAGTCGTTAGACTGTTTCATTTTTGGAATATATGGGTAATCTCCCCCCACCCCCCCCCTCCAAACCTTAAAATCCCCTTAAGCCCCCTTAGAGTGGCCCGTTGCATGAATTCATCACCTTGAACCTGTAATGCAATCGCGTTAGCGTAGTTCAAAAACACGCTAAATTCGCAGTACCAGTAACCTTTGACCTTGGAATTAGTAAATGATCACAAAGCGTATTTTGGAACAGTATTGAGTCGCCTAAACAAAGGAAGCGGTGGTTTCTGATAACTTGAATGTGAGACGATACGGATTATAGTTTGTGAATGTGATCAAATCAAGCGGATTTCACTGTAATTATAGGTATAATTTAATTAGACAACGTCCTAATCTTGAAAGTTTTTTTTCTAAATAGATAATCTAGTTTGTAAAAGGTCAAAATTCAAAGGTTTCATTCCTTCTGGACATTTCGACCCGATTACCTGTGTCAAGTGTTGCGGTATATCATGATTGTGATATCATGTTACAACTGTGAAGCCGTATCGGGGATGCTGGCGCCGTTCCGCGTCTTCGGTTCTTGTAGGTAATTAGATTCCTACTTGATGCCGTCGCCTTCCAGCACACGAGCTGTTGTAGCGGCGCCGACTGGAAGATTATACTTCAGAAGTCAGTGTTGCCAGACCTGGTGAGTGGACTTGCGGATGGCTGACGGTATAAATGCGGATTTCGACCCGAAAGTGCGGAAAACTGCTATACTCTTGCCAGAAATTTGATAAACGCAAATGAAGTGTTATTTTAGTTTAAATAGACCTTTTTTGTTCCAATTGTTCCAATAGAACGATGCTCTAGTTTACGAGCACTCCAAAAAACGTGTCTTGCTATCTTTAACAGCAAATCACCCGCTTTTGGCGCTTACCTGACGTCACAACCTGCTCAGTTCCCTCCATTCAGGCGAGCTCCGTGCTCCGTCCGTTGAGAGTATTGCTAGCTGGCGGTGAGTGCCCACTAGCGCCACCCCGCGAAAATTATGCCAATTCAAACGCAAGCATATAGGGTAGTGTTCGTATATTTCTTATACAAGAAATATACGAAATCTTTCCTATATGCTTATAATATGCTATGAATGAATGAATGAATTAATAAAGTGCTTTATTTAAATTAAATAATTTACAAGGTTTTTTCATCCACACTTAACGGCTGCAGCACTGAGCTATGAGCCGGGATTCGGTTCTCTTACTGGAATGTCCTCCTTTACAGTACATACCTACTTATATTACGACTATTCAACAAGATTTAACACGTTAACATAACAAACACAGACACAACTTATTATTATTACAAAATTTACAAAAATACTAACATTCCATCATAACAAATAATAACTCTTCCAATAATGTAACACATGTTAGTCGAATATTGCACCGTAATTACCTACATATTAAAATTCCACTCCTTGGGTTTCCCGACGTGCTGGCTATAATATGCTATGTATGTATCATATACATAGCATATTATAAGCCTTTTCCGAGGAAAATGACGAAAGGCTACAACATTTTTTCACCATTTTTAACCAAACGAAATCCAAAATCAACAATTGGTTGTTTTTAACCTTTTTTTTCCACTGACCTACCTAACTGTTCATTGTTCATTACCATCACCTCTTTTCGTTGATTTTATGGTATTTGCGAATATTCTAAGCCATCAAGCGGGCTACAAGCGGGCTACAACATTTTTTCACCATTTTTAACCAAACGAAATCCAAAATCAACAATTGGTTGTTTTTAACCTTTTTTTTCCACTGACCTACCTAACTGTTCATTGTTCATTACCATCACCTCTTTTCGTTGATTTTATGGTATTTGCGAATATTCTAAGCCATCAAGCGGTCCGAGGAGAGGAACTGAATATTCATCCAAATTTTTGTAATTCATACGTAACTCGAGGCTAATATGTCAGGAAGTGCAAAAATAGGCTCATTGAAACTAAAATAAGGTTTGAGGCAAAAATTAAGTAATGAGACGTTGTGAACAAATTTGCAGCGTTTCTATTTGACTTTCTGATTCTACGTATTTTAAAACGTACTAAATCCCTCCAATTTTGGTTTATTATTAAAAACACCTTGCTCGAGTATCGGTGTGGAATGTACGTTTACGAAATGGAAGCTCCAAGCGTTTTCTGTAAGTAACGTGCGATCTTTAACAAAGACGTCTTGTTACAAAAAGCCTTTATAACAACGTCATTGGACGGGGGTGAGAGAAAACTCGATTTTGATCGAGGAAGCCCCTCCTCCTCAAGTAATGCCCCGCACATAAGGGAATTTTCCGCCGGAGAAAATCCCATGGAAGTGAGCAGGTAGACTTTTCTCCCTCCGCTGTTCCCTTTAAGCTTTTCCCAGTTTTCCGTCCTCTCCGCCGTCGTCCCCGTAGAAGGCGAAACCGTGAGCGGAATCTGTAAACAACGTCGATAGGCCGCTCCTTATTTCCCCTTCTTTCGGCTTCTTCTTTATAAGAAAGAATAGTAAGTGCTTCTTTACCCCTCGGGCCAGACCTTCAAGCGGCCGTTCGCACTCGGGTCTCGTACTTAACATCAACCCGCGTGGAGGTAGTTGTGTCAAATGAACTATCCCGTGACAACCGGGATATTCGTCGTACGAGATGTAGCAGATGCGTTTAGTATCCAAATATGCTCTATACATTATAATATGCTCTAAATCCAAATAATATTATTCTCTATACAGCTCTTAAGAAAATGAGCTCCGATTACAGAAGGAAATTTAAATGTGCGGACTACAAATCGTCTAACATTGCGGATTTTCTTAGACTGATTTCATAGGTAGACAAGCTACAAGCTACAAAATTTGTATTTATTATTATTTATTATTTAATACTAAAATCGACAAAATTCAAAGCTTCCTACTGATCTTACTTATTTGAAAAACCGGTCGGCTTTATGAGAAATCAATTTGGAGGACGTGCAGGATGTCAAACAAGTGGTCGGAGGTTTGGTTCCGGAAAATGATCGTTTGAAGTCACTGGTTGAATTGTTGCAGATACGATATTGATACGATATTCGGAATTCCAGAATCTTGAAACGAGAATTGTGCAGAGATCGCTAAAGTCATATCAGAAAAAACTCGAAATCGTATTTCGTCTCCCAGGCTTATCGTGTTGGAACTCCATCAACCAATCGACCGCGTAAGATTGTAAATATAGTTGATTCTGCTGATACAAGAGATAAAATTGAAGCTTCTTCTAAGAAGAAGAAATTGTCTGCTTGTAACCTGTCGGGAACCTGGCCTGACACCCCTGTGTTTCTTCGTGAAAATCTAACTGCTCTAAGAGAGGACTTACTTAATAAACGCCGTGACTTTGTTCGCAGTAGCGCCTCTGAAGGCACCCGTTTTTCGCATTCAACAGAAGGTATTGAACCCGAAAATTTATAAAATCCGGACCAGCAGAAGTCCTGGATACCTACTTCACCTGATTTTCAACTATTTGCTGCCTACTACCCCTTGCAATCCGTGCCCAAAGATACATACAAGTGTTCCATTTACACCTGGTTGATTGAGTGCAGGTGCAGGTACAAAGAATCTTTTCATTTGTTGCAGTTGTATTTTCATTCTATTTCATTTTTGTTCTGTCTTCTGCTTGTCTTCGTAGGTATGGCCTAGAACGTGTACTTTTTTTGAAAATTGTTGGAGAGTTTGGTTGGTTCTATGGCTAACCTGCTGATAGCAGCTGCTCTTGTTCGTCACCACGGGCCTTGCCTACCGAGAACACGACGTATTCTGACAATTTTAAATTGATTGTAAATTTTATGTTTGGTTACGAATAAACTCTCTCTCTCTTTCTTACATGCACCATAAATGACCCCCATAAGTAGCGGTGGATTCCTAGCTCACAAAAAGCCAATATTCACCACATTTAAGATACCAAACTTTTATAAATTAGTTGAGCCGAACAATATCAAGCAAATATTTAACCACCAAGTTTTGTCTAATATCACAGCCACAAAAAAAAAAAAAAAATCCACCAACGCAACCTAACTAACCCTTTAGTTTTTAGGGTCGTTGAATCATTAGATCATGGTCAAGGTCATTAAATGACCTTGACCATGATCTAATCTGAAATTTTCAGGCAGTCATTTCAGGCTTTTTAAAACTCAGATCTCCGAAAAGTTTTCATACAAAAATCCGTTTAAAACCATCCTGAATTCATTGCCAAAAGACACAATCAATCGAGGACAAACAAATCACGAGATGAGATATCGCAATTCCATCGTGTTCAGCGTTGAAAAATTCATAAACTGAGGTGTTACTCGGCAAAAAAAGAGACAAAACCAGTAAAATTGAGACATTTTACTTAAAACCAGTTATTTCTTTTAATATTTGCCTGCATGACTGTGGATTTTCGCTGAGTAACGTAATAACCTCCCCGAGACGAAAATCTTGAAATGGCGTTTCGTAGATGCCACGTGGATGTTTCCTTGCAATATCATTCCTCAGAGTGCCTCGGGCGACCGCTAGATAGCTGGCCATACGGATTCACTGCGTTTTTGGGACATTTTCATTGGGCCTTTCTCCTCTTTTACGACCGAGGACACTAAAAATCTCCCCTTCACGACAGGTTTTAAGTGCTTGCGTTGCACCCCAATATCAGAGCATCCAACGTCCCCTTTGGCGACCCGTCGACCGGACCCTGAATGTCCTCGTCAAGTGATGATGAAAGTGATTTTCCAACCGGGTTTCATTAAGAGGATGAGCATTTTGGATGAGGTCGTTGAAAGAAATCGCGCAAAGTCTTGTCCCAGAATGGCCTGGAGAGCCACGATTTGCGTCAACTTACTCATCTTTCCTATTTTGATATCGACTTTGAACTGAAGGAAATACGATCAGAATACATCAAAACATCGTATCACTGGGTCAAATACTGTAAAAAAATTTTGTTATGTGCTGCGATGAAATGGCGAATCTTCGCACCGGTATTTGGGGATTCAAGAAGTTGTCCGTTCAAAACTTCAAAATTGATCGATTGACCAAATAACCATTTGATTCTTGATTTGTATGCAAATCCGTAGAGGGGCCAACATTCGCGATCATCCACAACGTTGATGTCATCATAAATTCGTACTGAATAGCGCCCTGATCTAGAGGTGGATTCTATCGACGAAACTATTAAGAAATTGGATATCGCACACCAAGAGCGAATTCAGTCATTGTTAACCGGAAGGACTCAAAATGTGTTCGGAAATTCGAGTTTTAAACATTTTGGACCGAGAATATTAGCTTCCTTTTCTTCGGAAATTACCTAAATGTTAACGGGAACGTATTTTACTGAAAAGCCTATTGGCTGTCCGGTTTGTGGGCTTCGGTCGAAAAAGCCGGTTCTGGAATCAGCGCGCAATCGATTTCAAATTGCAGCTACGAAAATTCATAAGCTGCTCGCAAGTAGCGAATAATTATTCATCCTCATTGTCACTTCTCGGATGTGTCGGAGGGTCGAGTCTTGTTCAAGTTGGATTCCGTCTAAGCTGAGGGGATTCTCGAGCAGTCAGGCGTGCGTCTCACGGAGGATTCTTATGTTCGAGTGCGTGCGAATGCCACAACTGCCCCTACAAGAGCTTTTTTCCCCGACTTAACCCTCTACATTTTTTTTCTTCTCTCTTTTCTTTTCTCCCGGAGTTGAAAGCTGTACCATGTGAAAGGGTTGGAGGAAGCTGTGATGACATAATTGGAATACCCCTTCGTCCTTATTGGAAAAGAGGGTGAACGTGAAAGTGCTAGAGAAAGAAAGGACTTCATCAGTCTCCTTCAGAGGAAAACGTTGAAAGTCGACCATAAATTTGAATTCAAACGTTTCTCTATACTATCGGCGCTGCGGTATGAAATAACCTCATTTTCAATGTAACTTATTCCAACCGCTTTCAACCTACTATTCAAGAAATCTCTGTTGCAATTAATTTTAGTTTAATTAATTTAATTAACAGTAGCTTCATTTTTTCCCCTACATCGGTAGCAGACACTTCAGAGTAAAGTGTGAAGAAGAGTATTCTGGGCTCAAGAATATCTGCGCAGGAATCCCGCAAGGTAGTGTCCTTGGGCCTGTGCTATACCTAATGTACACAAGGGATTTGCCAACGGCTGAAATTGGAGTTAGGTACAGCAACTTTCGCTGATGACACAGCATTCACGACATAGTAGAAGAAGCTGCTCACCAACTGCAAAATCACCTTGATAAAGTCATCAAATGGACCTAACAATGGAGAATCAAACTCAACGAAGCCACATCTGCATGTGCACGTATACGTGGATTTTACGAATACGAAAGATAAACCGTGGCCAATTATGATCAAATCCAACTCATACCCCACAGCAAACACTGCTAAATATATAGGGTTGACGCTAGATGCCAAACGAAAAGTGTAAGAACACATCAAAATTAAATCCAACATCAAATACAGGAAGTTGTAGTGGTTACTGGGGAGGCACTCAGAACTAGAGGTTCACAACAAGTTACTGCAGTACAGTTTTATGTATTTCGCGAAATTGAGGACGAAAATATGCGGTCCAGTGTGCTTGTAATTGGGTCAGCTGATGAGCTGTAATTCCATCAATTTGGGTTTGTAAAATTTTGAAGACATTGCAATACCAGCAAAACTCCGTTGAAAGAATGATGTTTGCGAAATTTCGTGTGTCAATATGAGTCAGTGCAGGCTGTTGATACTCGTAGGTCGAACAGAACGAATCGATGTCCCCCGTCTTGTTGCGAGTTAGCCATTTAAGGCAACACCCATCTGCTCCAGACGTGACGACCTGACGATAAAACGTTCCTCGACAATACTCGGGATTCAATATAAACTCAGACGAGACAGGAACGCGATTGAGTTGATATATTCACACTAGAGATCCCGACCTTCTCCCGGGCCAGAACCAATTAAAACTATTCTAATCAAACTCGGAACAGCGACATGTCGACATAGCGGGAGAAGGCTATCGCTTGATCCGTCTCCCATTTCAAATTTAAATGCGCGAAGGGGGGGACGGCGTTTCGAAAACCGTCTTCGTGCACGTCACACAGACGCCGTCATTTGAGTAACAAATTGAAAACGGGGTTTGAGCAGATTGCGTCCAAGTAAAATTAGCGGGATTGACCTTTCGGGTGGTTCTTGGAGTCGATGCAACGCCAGAATGAAATTCCGGTCGAGGCGGTTTAATGTCTCTTTCAGGATTCTGAGGGGTGACGTTAGGGATGGGCGATAGTCGATAGTAGAGCACTATCGATTGACCGATACTATCGATAGTTTTTCGATAGCAGCTTCTCTTTTTTCCATACCTACCTATTCAATAAACAATAATGTAATTCATATAATGTAATTCAATTCAATTCGCCTATTACTTGATACTTGCAGGATTTACAAAATTATGTAGAAATAATAACGAATTTATTTAAATTCCGAAAAAATTGTAACTTTGAACAAATCACGAGAAAAAACGCACTTAATTAATTAAAAATCTTAGAAAAGGAGAAAATTCTCAATAAGTTCAAGTGTGCTCATTTTCCTTTAGCCACATATTTCCCGAAAGAAAAATCAACATTTCAGCTTTCCTTTGGTTTAATCTTGACCGCTGTTCCGAAATAACTTTACCTGCTGCACTAAACACACGTTCTGAGGGTACAGACGAGCCTGGAACGCAAAGGTACTTCTTGGCTACATTATGTAGGCAGTTGAAATCACTTGACGACAGTGCTCTTTCTTTCCAGAATTGTAGTGGATCGGCATTGTTCGGTAGCGGGTGTTGTTGTAAGTAATTCTGGATGGTGATGATTGAATCTGCTGTACCAGTCCTTTGCTGCATGTCCTCATCTTTTTTGCGTTGAGCATGTATGAGAACGCTGCTGCTGCTTTTAGAACTCGACAGACCTCCATAATCTGAGAGCTTCAAAACCACGGGGGAAAATAAGAATTATCGATAGTCATGAAACTATCGATAGTGGCTATCGATAGTCCTGACCTATCGATATATCGATAGTGACTATCGACTATCGCCCATCCCTAGGTGACGTGAGGCCTTCCCACAGACCCGTGAAATATCGGTAGCTCGGTGAAATTTTGACGTTGAAAATCTAAAAACCCCGTCCATGTCAAGCAAACTAGTTGAGAAGAACGAACGGTACAGAGACCGGTACCGGTACGTTTACCGGTACCGGTACGTTTACCGGAACCCCAAACTCTTTTTCGTGGTATCCATATCTCAACTCCTATTTGATCGATCAACTTGAAATTCAGTGTGGATCCTCGTGGTTTCGATAATAGAAAGCTCAGAAAGTTTCAAGTTGCTAGGTCTAAAAGGAGCATTACTATGTCCATCATCTTCTTCGCCTTCTTGTTCTTCTTATTCTTTTTCAGACCTTCAAGGCTACAGCCTTTCTTCACCGATGGACTTGAAATTTCGCAGAGAGCTACCTATGTTTCAGCTTCAGACAGTGCCTTTTGAAAGATTCACCCCATTATCTCAAACTTGAAATTTCGCAGAGAGCTTGGTTTCAGCTTCAGACAGTGCTTTTTGAAAGATTCACCCCATTATCTCAAACATGAAATTTCGCAGAGAGCTTGGTTTCAGCTTCAGACAGTGCTTTTTGAAAGATTCACCCCATTATCTCAAATTTTTAGAAACAACAGAAAAAACATAAATTTTAGGCCAATATTGTCTACTATGACGAGCCTACAGCCTAGGTAACAGGACCAATCGACTTGAAATTTGGCACAGACCTTCTTTATAACATTACCCATTTGAAAGAAACAACATAATATTATTATCTCAACCTCAACAGTGCTTAGTGCAATATTATAGTCCTGGTAGATATTTAATAATTTACTTTAGTAAAAATAATACCATGTTTTGACTAAACACACATTTTACCTGTATTAACAGGCAGCAAACTGAAATAGTAAATAAATAAAATTAGTAAAACATGAACATATTATAGTGATAGATTTTACCGTAATCCAAAACCTGCGAGTTATTAAAATCAGAATCATGCTTTGAATATACAGAAATGAAGTAAAACACGAGATAATTGGTTTTGCCTGCAAATTAGATGACGTAAAATGTCGATATGTGGCTGAAATTGACAAACACAAGTGGTTTTGCTGGCAAACTTTCACAGATTAGTTGTTCTGCCTCCAAATTTAGATAAGTGGTTTATACGGTTTCACAAATTTTGACGAATTCGGAAATAAGTGGTTTTTAATTTAAAATGGCAGTATGGGGATGTGGTAGTTGTTGCCTATCCACGTCACGTCATTGGTCCGTAAATGATTGAGAGCGAATTTCCGAATGCGAATTTCCGACCATGCGTACACCCTTATGTCCGCGATTATCAACGATCCACTTCGGGTTTTTCTCCTACGCAATCGCGTGTCTTTATATACAACTTACACATCAATAAGTAGCGGCTTAATGACAGCAAATCGTTATGTTTCAAGCTGAGACCCGTTCGTCGCATTTCGTACCGTCCGGGAAATATATACGATAACGCCCCTCTGTCACCGCCATTCGCCCTAATCCTCGGTACTAAAGACCATCCGACTTTACCCCCACCCCCTCCCTCTCTCTATTACAAGTGATTTTTTCAACCCGTCCGTTCTCTTTTTTTCGATTTTTTTTCGTCTGGGTTTTTTTGGTGTATTTTTTCGTCCATCTTTTCTTGCCGAACCCTTCGTCCAAATTACCCGTGATATTTCATGAAGTTGAATCTGTAATGAAGGCTGTAAAATAGGGAGAGCCCTCTCTCGGGTGAGGACAGAATATTTCCCTGCAACCGACACACGACTCCAATTTCTCCCCATAACGACCCCCCCCCCCCCCCCGATATGAAACAATAACTTATTGCCCCTCTCCCGAAGTCCCCGTCGTATTTAGTCCTGAAGATATTTTGGATTCGACATTTGATGACACGAGGGTGCAGCATATGAAAGATAAACTAAAGAGTAACGTACAATAAATTGTGTCAATAAGGGAAAACCAGTCTTGCAGCAAGCTATAAGAGCGAATTTTGACCGAGAACAACAGCTTCTGTTAGTTCTAAAATTCGCTGAAATGAACATACTTACACGAAACCAAATTTTGAACCATATTCTATGCAAAAATAATTCGTTCGAACGAGAAAAAAGAAACGAAAAAGGTCAACCTCGGTTCGAATGATGAAATGGACCTTTGACAAGACTCAGAAAGGACGAAAAAAAAACAGCTTCCTTTCCTTCTAAAATTTGCTAATAAATAAATAAATAAGGTCAATCAATCTTAACTAGGTATATTCTGATTTTATCGATATCAATGAATATAGATATTTTTCTTTCGATATTTCCGATATTATATCGATCTCGGAATTGCGATATTATCTTGATATCGAAAGATTATGGTGGACATCGGATATTCTTATGATATTTATGGTATTCAATATCAATCCCCCCCCCCCATATTCTCAATATTTCAATATTCTTATGACCTCCTATCTTATTAGGCCCTATATACCTACATTATATTTCTTATTAAAAATATTGTTTTTTTTTTTTTAATTGTAATTTTTTATTTAAATGGTAATTATTAATCTATCTGTATTCCAATATAATATATTGGAATACAGATTTTTTTTTCAAACTGCAATTCTTAAATTTAATTTTTGGAATAATTAAAACACAAACATGATATTATTTTAAAATAATATTTTATCTTTGAATGAAAATGTTTGTGTTTTAATTATTCCAAAATCAGATTTAGGAATTGCAATTAAATAAGTGTATTTTTCAACCAAATTTTGCTCCACGTGATGAAAATTAATATAAATTATCTGCAATATAAAGATGAAATCAGTCTTAGATTGTAGTAATATAATCAAGTGAATAATATGCGGAAGAGACCCTGGGCCGTGAATAAAAGACGCATTGTCATTAAATTATGAGTAGACATACAAATTTCGCAATATATCATTCGATATTGCCGATATCGATATTTTTTGGCGATAATATCGCTGTATCGATATCGTCGTTGAATGTCGTTATGGATATCAAATATCCGAAGATCCTCGATATCGGAACAGCCCTAATCTTAACTCGAATTAAGTATTTGGGAAGAACTGGACCTTCAATAAGATTGGTAATAGTGACTCCAGAAAGCCAAAATTGCTGATCCTGTGCCTGTTGGACGGTAGTATTGGTTATTACGTTCGTTCTCGTTTGATTGTTTAAAGTTGTTCTCCGGCCTCGTACATCATCTGCCTTTGCAATCCAAATCCCTCTATATCTAATTCAGTGCACTTAGCGCCACCCACTGATCAATACCACTATTTCGAGCGAGGTTTGACCGGTTCTATCCACGCCTAATTGCACATTATTCAACTGCGCCAAGTTGTAAGCGCACCGTATCAAAATACTCGTACAAGAGCTACAGGGCCGATTGGGCTCCTCGTGAGAACCTCGGCATTATCAAAAGCTCTGGTCCCGGGGACATACAGTCGACATTATCCAGACGCCTCTGCCCTCGTTATTTTGATGGGCGCATGCACTCAAGGTGCACAACACCGCAGTTAATGGCCTCTAAGTGCCTGGAACCAAGGACCGTAATGATTATCTCGAGTGGGCGGAGGCACATTAATATCCTCAACTTGTAAAAGGTCGAAAGCTCTAGTGACATTATAACGGGAAATGTGAAGGGGTTTTGTGCGGGGGTACGCCATGTTACACCTGCTTTTCAGGTTGGAGAGAGATGTTTTACATAGTGGCCGTTTGAACTTTGGACAATCTGAGGATAATATGGTTTTGTCCGTAAATTACGATACGTGTGTCCCCGTTTTCCAACTATATCAAGTTCTAGTTGACTTTTCATGTTTAATTTGTCTGCCTGCGCAATGGAGGATCAGAATTAATGACACCAAGTCGGTACTTGTGAACTTCACAAATCGAAAGCTTCAGTACATACCGACCTTTCTCAATGGTAAAATCATACCTTACGCCAATGAGACAAAGGATGACGCTTCATGCCAAACTACGATGGAATGCACTTGTCAAGAAAAAGAGCGAGCAATTACGTCTAAAATTCAGGAAATTATACTGGCTTATAGGACGTCACTCAGTTTTGCCAGTTGAGAGCAAATTTACGTTCCATAAAACAAGTCGTCAAGCCTGTATGGCTTATGGGTTTCAGCTCTGGGGCTGTGTGCAGCCAAAAGAAACGAAGAAACTACACAAAAATCTTAGAACAAAGTGCTCAGGAACGTCATCAATGCGCCTTAGTACATTCCCAATAACATCCACCGAGAACTTGGAGGTAGGCTCAGATTGATAGGCCATTAATATGTAACGGTTTCCTACAAACAGATGGGAAAATGGCTCGATGACGGTTCGTCGACGGGTACTCCTTATGGTACTGTTGCGATCGTCTGTGAAGGTCTGCTCTGAACGTAGGTTTGATGTCCGTATGTGGCCAAGTTACGTCACTGGTCACTCCAGATAGAGCTTTACTCTTAGCCAATCGATCCGCAATTTCATTTCCTAGGATGGGTTTTTACCCGAATGAATATGATATTTGACTGATGATGCGTTTCGATAGGTGGGATAAATTCGATGCTAGTTCTCCGTGATTAATCGATGTGACGACGGTTTGAGAGTCCGACACCTCGAGGATACAGCCGGGGAGTCTCGAGTTCGAAACTGCGGAATTAAGGGCTCCAATTATCGCTACGGAATCGGCCATGTAAATTGATGACCCGCTTTGGCTCTAAGACCCATCCGCAGTATTTGCTCAGCTTCGGTACGACGTGTGTTGTTGTTCATGTTTGGAATCAGTACTCGAGGGGACCGTATAAGATCAACATACATACGGTAAGTATCTGGAATGGGACAGATTTCGATGCTGTGTGGACGGCTCACGTCAATGTTGAAGTCCGAACAAAACTGTCACAAATTAGCGGTGATACTTTAAAGAATAGTGTCTTGAGTATAATGACGCTAGATACCTTTCTGAATGTGGTGGTTTGCTTACCTCATAGTGAAGCACACGCAGTGGGGTTGACGGGAGTAATCCATCAATGAGTTGAAGACTTCTATATTGGACCTTATCCATCTTTGGCAAGGCGGTAGCCCTAGCATTACCAGGAATGTGCTACCATAATCAAGTATACTTCGAATATTACCTCGAAAATACATAAGTGCTATTGCTGGTTCTGCACCACAATGTACTGAACAGGTCGCTCTTTGGATGTTGATATTTGCTTCAACTTTGCAACATATATGATGAATGTAGTGTTCCAATTAACGTTTCGCTCAATTTCAAGCCCAGGATCATCGGTTCAGATTTAAGTGGAACTTGAATTGGGCGCTAAAGTCCCAGCCGCCTTCTCCGAGTAAAAGGACATACCAACGATTTTCCTGCTGAAATATGAAGACCCAGTTCATCCAGAAAAGTCTTCACTGCTGCACGAACCCTCCATACGCACTCATTTTGGTCCAGGTCTGCTGCACATATGCCGACATCATTTCGATTTGGAATTTACGAAACTTTGTGTAATTCGTGTCAAAAATAATTTTTCTATTCAGAAAAGTTTTCTCGACTAGTATTTTTTAGTCATAATTTGGTGGTGGACTGCGATGAGAAATCTATCTCAGAAATGTGTTGGTTTTCCAGAAAATAACCCTAAAACGAATGATAAATCATTAAAAAGAGAGCGCGGCTCATTCGGGCGGTCTCTTTATTCATCAAGTTTCTTTCTTTCATTTTTAATGGGGACGGAAGAGAAGGATCGTTGCGTAGGCAATGGAGTAAAATCCCATTAGGGTTTCCGCTTTCACCGGAGGAATAAGAGAAAAAGAATGTGGAAAACGGAGAGATGAAATGTAAAACTGTTGGAGGGATCACACTGTTTCATTAAGAATAAGTGATCAACGGCGGTAAGTGAACGAATTTACGAGGGTTCTCTCGGTGAAAAATGCACGTAGAACGGGAGTCTCTGGCAGCTACTGAAGTCAGTGGGTATCATCCAACATGATAACTCGTTCACTTTCTAGACAGCTTTTTGTTTGAGGTGCGTACCACGTCCAAATCGTCACCGGATGAGCGACGTTCAAACAATCCCCTAAGAGCAGTTAAAGTGCGGGTTTTACACGGATGAAAAACCCAATATCCCAACAGCCAATTTCGGACGCTCCAAATGTAACGACGAGGTAACGATTCCGTATAATTCGTAATTTTGAAGGTACTTGGGAACTTGATAATGACGAAATTAGTCTAAGATTCAATGAAAATCTCCAATATTCACTCAGCTGTTATTTCCAAACCAGAACGTAGCGGACGTAGAGCGAATAATAAAGAAATGCCCCATGATTTTATCACGACTAACCACCGAAAACAATCGACTCATTTCGCCCATACGAGCCAGCGAACTGCTTATGTCTAATCGACACGTTCTCATGTCAGTACAAAACAGCTCACAGTTCATTCTCATGATTCGAGCAGAATTCCAATCATTACTCATTCCAACATGTCTGGACATTTTCCTGGTTAATTATTGTTATTTAGTAATTTATTCAGCTAAGAAGTAAACATGGAGAACACAATGACTCATACACAATTGGAAATCAAAAGAAGGACAACATAACCGGCAAGTTAGGTCCATATCAAGTTGATGCTATACTCTTGGTCTTCTCGAAGGTCCATTTCATCCTAAACGGTTGTATCTCTATTCAATTCGAAATTACCTTTTAATAGTTTTTTTTTAATAGTTTTAGTTGTTTAGTTCTTAATAACAAAATTTTTGTTTTTAATTTTTTAATTACCTACCTACTTAGTTTAGGAAATCCATTTCATCCTAAATGGAACCATCTCGATTCGGATCAAAATCAAAATTTGATATTTGATGTTTTAATGTTGTTGATAATTTAATGTTTTACGTTAATCGACGTCTTTGAGGTTTTCGAAGGTGTCCATCTTAAATGGTTCTATCCTAAATGACTAGGTATCTCGATTCAATTCGAAAACAACTTTTTTCGAGTTTATTAGACGTTTTTGAGGAAAATCGAGGTGTTCTTCAATCGTAAATGACTATTTCGATTTGATTCAAAATCAACTTATACGAGTTTTTCAGAGATTTTTTAGTTGAATTGAGGTCTTCTAGCAGGTTCATTTCATTGTAAATGACTATCTCGATTCGAATCAATTTTTTTTTTTTTCGACGTTTATTGAAATCGTCATTTTGGAATGAAATGAAACTTTGAGAAGACATTGATTCAACTCAAAAACATCGAAAAATGAGAAGAAGGTAGGTTTCAAATTGAATCGTGATGATCATTTGGGACGAAATGGACCTTCGAGAAGACCTCGATTCACCTCAAAAACATCAGAAAAAATCGAAAAATGTTGATTTTGAATGGAATTCCTCGACATCCACAGTTTGAGAATGTGGTTTTTGCGAGGTTGTTGTTGGTTTGGAGGTGCATGAACTAGATTTTGTTCCTTCTAATTCAACCGGAGCCATGAATGAACCTATAAATAGGTCTTTCGAGTTTGATCATTGACCAGCGTTTCTCGAAATAAACCCTCTCGATCTCGAACGCGTATAAATCCCCGCGGTTGACGGACGTCCCGTGCGGAGGAAGTCATTCGTTTTACACGTCCCTCGCTCTTCGGATGCTCGGGATGTTTCGACGCTATTCTTACCGGTTCTAAGCCGAACTCCCGAACCTGTTAGCGGTGTCAGGAACGTCAAAACGGGTTTATCGGTGACGTCGGCGAAGCAGGTGTTGGATTAGGGGGTGCACGGCTTTCGAAGCTCAGTGTGGGGTAATGTCTGGAGAGGACATATCAAGGGTTTTGTAATAAAGCGCTAAGCAACATATTTATAGAGAAAATAGAAGGACAATACAGCTACAAATCGTATAAAACAGTCCCAAGAGGGAAAACAGAAAAATATCTGCAAGATTTGAAAATAACCTTTCGGAGAAGAGGTGGCCAGTGAAATAAAAGAACATTAACGCAGAGAACGAATTATGATCAAATGAAAAACCAAAAAATTCAGCTAAAGAATTATTGAAACGAGTGAAAAGTAACCTGAGAAAACCTGAGACACGAGGTAACCAAGAAGGTGTGAACGCAGAAAGTTGGACGAATCATCTCAGGAACGGGGATCATCTGCATAGCCAAGTAGGAGAGTGAAGTGAGGCTGAAGTAGGAGGGCGGGCACCAGTTGACTAATATCGTAGAATTGATATCGATACTAAAGTCGATATTTAGGGCCTAACTTGTTGCGGTTTCGTACTAGGGATGCAACATCGGAACCAAACACTTCTTAAATGTGAACGGTAAACAGTGGTGGGAGAGGGTTCAGTGGTTACCTAGGGTTCATAAAACATTAATTTTTCATTTGAAACGGTAAATTATAATCGTAAAATGTGTCTTAGTTTGTATTAATCGATTATTATCACTGAATATTCGGTGTTCGAATACATCTGGATTTTTAAAGCATTTTTTGAGCAGATTAGAATACATTAAATCCTGATGTATTCAAAATTCGATTATTCAGTAATACGAGTAATTAAAATTAATCGATTAATCGGGGTCAAATAGTCGATTATTTATTAGCCCTTCTAGTTCGTACCTTCAATATTTGATGTTAAAAAACAAAAGCGAGTTTTCGAAGAAATATTGGTTTTAAGTAAAATTTTTCTATTTTACTGGTTTAATAACTAAAGTTGTCTCTTTCTTGCCGAGAAGAACACAAACCTGATAGATAAACCGATCTGAGAACTCAACTTCAATTTGCCATTCAGACTTTCTGCCTGCTCCGAATTTCCTCCTAATAGTCGTCTCAAACTCCAGTTATTCCATGCGAACGAGTGGAGAAGACTCTTTTCAGCTTGAACGAATGATAAACGTCAAATGGGTCCATTTTGCACAATTTTTGTTCAAATGATTTTCCGACTAGTACTTAGTTGTTGAATATATATGGGTATCATACTCGTATGGGTATGAGGATTGTTCGTAACCCCATTTAAACTCCGAGAAAGTTCGCCCACGCATGGGGTAACGCTTTAAAACCATCGAGATCGACATGAGCACGGGAACTTGTGCACAAAAGGTGGGATAAGGGAATGTCGGCATAAGGACAACAAGTAGGAAAGGGGGTACCGTTGATGGGAGAGAAGTAAAAGGTTGCGTTGTATAGCATGAGGATAAGGTTAGAAAGGAAGCAAACCCGCATCTGATAATGAACCAGCCGCAATAAGGGCGAAAGGGCCTCCCTTCTTCATCGTTTTTCCTCGCAAAAAGCTCAGGCAGGGAGCGGCTAAAGGCTGCAGGGCTGGTAAAGGGGGTTTTAGATAGGAATTTAGGTAATTTTATCATCCCCGCATAAAACGAGAGACAATAAACCGCCATGGAGCTTTTCGCGTTGTCTTTGAGGCACAACCCCCCCGGAAGGTTGAGGGTTTCCTTCATTTTCTGTCGAGCGCTCCCGAGTTTTCGCGTCCGAAAATTTCACCTTTGAAAACGGGTTCGAGAGAAACTTGTTTTCGTTTCAAGGCATGTAAAAACCGATAAGTTTATTACGGAACAATGGATAACACGGTGAAACGACCTTTTAGCTAATGAAGGCAAAATTCAGTCCAAGAAAATAATCACCAGTACACGTTACGTAGGTACCTTCATGAACGCTCAAGTTTGTTGTTAGGAATAAATATTTATTACGCTACTATTATAAGTACAATATAAAATTTATTAGATATAAGAATAATAAGAAAAGATATTATCTTATATTGATATACAGGGTGTATCGCAAGAAAATGACAATAAGCGTGATGGAGAAACTAGATCAAAAATGTAGTTAGCACAAAAAGTGTAGGAAGCACTTTTTGTTGCAAATAAGCTGTAGAATTGATTCCTTGAGTTTGTTCCATAATTTCTGTAGACACCCTGTATAAACGTACCGTTTACATCAAAGTACAATCAAACAGCCTGAAGATACTCCTTGGATTGGTTATAATATCAAAAATCCTACTTTTCCATTTCCTCACATGTATCCACTACCTCCGTAAGTTAGATAAAGTTATCATATTTTTCATGTTTATAGTGGTAGTGAGATTTTATAAATAATAATTGTAGTAACTATAATTACCCAATGAGATTGCCCATATTTGAATGAGATGTTTCGAAACGTTTCATTTACTCATGTAAAACGATGTTCTTCGATAACATGCTCTAATGGAACTTTTCTTTTGGCCTACCCGAGTTGTTAGGTAGGAGCAAGTCCTCTGCCATCAACGATACCATCTTCCCTCCATTCTTGTTGAACTGCTGATGACCCATCATAGACTTGCCAAAGTTACCTACTGATGTCTTGCTTTGATGTTTCAAAGTTAACCACCACCTTAATAAATACGAACAGACGGTATCACAATCGTTGTTAGCTGTGGAAATTGATAATAACAATATTGCTATTTCGAATAATATATTATATTATGTTAGTTGTGTATTCCGGGCAAGCTTTATAGTAGACGTCGTTCAAACTACGTTGAGAAGTGAAATGGTTTCTGTTCGCACTCGGTACAAGAAGTTCGGATTGGTAGTGATACTTCGTTGATTGAGACAAGTATGTTGTTCAGTGAGTGAGGAATGTTCTATCTTAGGGATACGCTGTATCCTCACAGACCCGATTACCATGAAATCCAAGGCAGACGAGGGATCTCAAGATAAGTTGGCCGTCATTCCCTTAGGGGTATCTTGCCAGTCAAACTAGTTATTGAAAGGTCGAAGGAACAACGCCCGGGAGAAAGGGCGGATAAACCATCTTCCTCCCTCTTCAGAGATATTTGAATATGCGACGAGTTTATCAGTAGCTCACAGGGATTTCGACCATTGTTTCGTCCGTAATTGAGTCGACCCGGGGGTTTCGGGACTCGGAGAAACAAGAGGGAGGATGAGTCTGGTTCTGACAGCCTTTGTCACACCAATCAACAAGTCAACAGAAAACCTACTGCATGTGCGCCTTCAGCCGGAAGGTATGGGTCCGCTTTCTGCCCTCAACGAAATTTCTCCGTGGCTTTTCTCCTCTCTGCGAGCGGATATTAACTCACAGGTCCCTCCGCCAAACCCTTCCCAATCAAACAACCCTTCAAAACCTCTGGCCCTATCGGAGGTCCTCTTCACCAGGGATTTGAGGAAATTATTCGAGCTCCATTGATTTCGGATCCCATTTCCTGGGGGCATCACTCTTCTCCAGTCATCTTCTCAAAAACGCTGAAGGTTTTCTGTCGACGTTGAAAATCTTAGACAAACATCGTCCACCGATGAAGTCAAAAAGGACATTAAATACGAAAAAATCAACAAGGGAATCGAGTCAAACTCCACTAAACTCTAAGACCCTCGTTATCCGATATAGATTTTGAATATTGCATTCACCGACGTTTACGATATCTTGTTAGAAGGCATTAAACAATAAAAGAATCAGGGAATAATGATAAAAATTAAGAAAAAAATCCAGTCATGCAAAATCCAGACTATAAGAGCAAATTTTCGAAGAAATAACTGGTTTTATGTAAAATTGTATACAACCATTTTATCGGTTTTACAATAGATTTGTCTCGATTGTTTGCCATCTCAAGTAACAACCCCGTTTCTTCATCTTTAAAGACGGAATGAGGTATCGCAAATCTGATTTCACCATCGTGTTTAACCTGAAAAAAAAACCTTCAAAGGTGTGACTTGTCAGACTGTCTCTTTTGGAATTTATGGGCAATCCCGCCCCCCCCCCTTTTATAACCCCCCATAAACCCCCTTAGAGTGACCCGATTCTGTCCATCTACGAACTTGGCCTTTCGATTGCCAGGACGGAATTTTTGTGCAAATTTAACTTTTCATCTCAATTCTATCGGTATTTATCGTCCGGAGTGACACATACCTACATAAATATTTTTGGTGACTTTTGGCAGTCGATTCAGGATGGTTTGAAACATATTTTGGTATGAAACATTTTTGGAAATACGAGTTTTGAAAATTTTAGACCGAAGACAATAGCTTCATTTTCCTTAAAAATTCGCTAAATGAAATGAAAATTAATATTTTCCTCTATACAAGGTGTTCATGGGTGATTTCTGCAACTAATTTGTGACTAAAAATGTCCTATGACTCATATTTTTTCTCCACTTGAAACCCGATTTTTTTTCACTTTTAAATCTTCTTATCGTGCTCTCGACCTTACGTTACGAAAACGGACATAACTCCCTTATTTTCCAAAATAATCTCAAATCTGAGGAAACCGTTAGAAAGAAAATTAAATTTTCTATTTCTCTGCTGCCTAACCACAATTTCTACAATGTAAATCGGGATGAAAGTGGATAATACTTTGGATACTTGGCGTTAAGAGGTAATCTGAAGAGTAAAGGAAAATTGATCTGTCCTAATAATCAACAAAGTCGTTACGTTATGTTTGCACTCTTAAAAATTATATTTATTCAACAAATGGATTCATACCAGGTCGAACGGACAAAGTATTTTATCAATAGCACCCCCAAGCAATGACTTCTACACTAGACAGTCGCCTTGGTTGCCCCCTCGGTTTTCAAAAATTTACCACAAACAATTAAAACAACTAATTCTGTATCTGTATTCAAAAAAATTAAAATGCAAATTACCGAACAAACTAAAATGCATTACCGAACAAACGCACAAACAAGCTGAGCTGGGAGAGGAACGAACCTGGACTGGTCACTGAGCTTATGCTCAGATAATAAACAAAAGAACGTTGCATTCATAATTGTACTTGTGAGTATATCTGTATCGTGCAAAATGTTTAAATAAACGATTTAGTATTAGAATGACGAAGGGGTTCAAAGATTTAATTCGATTGAATGATGTCTGGGTTGGTTTGACACATAAACACCCTGACCACAGATAAGGGCGCAAAGGGTTGATGAATGTAGAGCAAACTACGGGAACCTTCAGTCGACCATCTCGTTGATAGTCAACGTCAAGTTACTGTGTTACAACGCCTTGCAGCATATTGTGTTCGTCCGTTAGGGTTATTTAGGGTGCACAGCCCACTATTTGCATGTCCCGTCAGCTCCGGCGTATCAAGGGCACGGTGTGACTGCCAGGGGAAGCGGCAGAGCCCAAGCTTTGATTGCTTCCCAGTAATTATCGTGGTCTCGATCGTCAAAGGGCGAAGGACAAACTCGGATTGGGTTGCAGGAGCTTATTGGCTCCAATCGCGCGCCCTTCGACGCTCCGGAAGGCCTTTGATGTTCGTCCATCAACCGATTTTACCGGATGGTGTAGGAGGGGGATGACGCAGATTTTCGTCAATGAAATGCATACGAGGTCGGTCGAAGGGTCCTTTTATTCGCGGGATGGGCTGATTTATTGGTAGGGCCATTAATCAGGGACCTCAGAAGCTTTATTTCTGCTGGGTAGGCCTATTGTTTTCGATTTTTAAGGCATCAGTGCAAAAGATCCTTTTTTTTTTGTTAATTTGGCATCAGCCAGCAGCCATAGCCATAAAGTCATTTTAAATAAAAGCGAAAAAATAATAAAATTAAATTTTGATTCCTACTTCTTGGATAAATAAACAAATTCCTCTGAACACTGCAAAAATCCGTGAATGCACGAATTTGGCAAAGTTCAGTAGATTGACCAAATGGCGGACGCACGTATCCAGCAACCGGCGTCTTGCATGATCGAATCTCTGACAAATCATGAATCTGTGCTTCATTTGACGTGTCATTTTAACGTGTCAAGTTCGCAAATTCCATATTTCGCAACCACTCAACCACCATATTTACGTACACGTATGAAAATCAGCACAACGTTCTATACATACTGATCTTTGCAAAAAACAATCCCTCCAAAACACTTCGTGTAAAACTCTTTTATTTATTTATTTTTTAATCATCTTTATTGTTACAACTGTATATACATCTAGTAACTTCACTCTGTTTGTTAATTGTAACGCATCATGGTTCATAGATCACTACCTATTACCACTCATCACATCACTTCAGTGGGATGTACGAGTAACTAACTCGTAGGTCAGGGGTTCGGTCCTGTAGCCTTGCCTAACTGAACTTTCAGACGAAGAAATGGAGAAAAAGGACCAAACACAAAAACAAGGAGAAAACAGGGTTTTTGAAGATATAAAAAATTCAGAATTCCCCGTTTGAAAGCATTATCGATGCCCTTCCGAGTAATTCACTCCAGTAATTCACCAGTCCGTTCTACTCAGTTATTACCGTTGATCCTTCTACAAAATGATGTCCTGAAAGCACTTATGATAGTACTGAGAAAAACGTGAGTTCAAATTTGTTTCAACTATCGTTGGCAATGCTCAATTTAGATTAACAAGGATTTGCCGGTACTGCACTCAACGATTACCATGGAAGTTGAACAATAACAAAGCCTTCTGTATATTCAATTCTGTGTATTCCTGACAAACAATTACGGCTTTTCGCTCTGGGGACGGTGTTTGTTCGTATTTAGCGGTAGGAGACGAAACGGGCTTCTAACAGGCTATTAACTCTTCATTTGATAAAGTCTTCACTCGACTGACGATAATCTCGTTGGCCTCGATGGAGTAATTGAGGTTAATCGAACCATAAAGACGTTATTGATTTAATTATTATAGAACGTTGTTACCACTCACTGGATTACGCTGTTGGGACGTTGAGTTCGTTACCTGTATTATTGTGTGGTCTGTGTGAGGCGGTAAATTGTCTTGTAGGAACCGTTCGAGGTGGAGGAGTGAAATTATGAGCGGATTCGTATTCAGAGGAACGAATGATATGGTTTGTCGCGGCAACCTGCGTATTCATAATTGTGACCATCCAGTGATGAGCTCGGCCACCGGTCAACTCTGCAGGCCACTAAATAAGTCGCGGTGTTGTGATTCACAACTTGTGAATTTCTCACCTGCTCCTCAAAATCCATGCCTAAAACTCCGTATTTCTAAATCAATTGTTTTCTTGGGTATCCTTCACGTCTTCTAAGAGTCGCTGCTTTTTTCTGAAATATACTGAATATGGTCTCCCCCTTCCCCCCTTCGAACTAACTAAGTTTGCTGATTATAGCTTGATCCATCTTTCGATGTCAGTGCGCAGCAATTCTGACGGGGATCAGTAGCACTTGCATAGACTGCAATAATTCGTATTTCTTAAAAATAATCTTCGCAATCAGCTCAAACCACACATACAGGTTATTTCAACATTCATTCTTGCGTTGGACATGACACCCACGGCCTTTTCCATGTAAATATCACTATAAAGAACAGAATCCCAATTACCAGAGCGTTTTCCACTCCGATCTCCACCTGAATTTTGATTGGACTGGCGTTCGACAATAATCCACATACCAGCGATGGATTTGTGAAGGGCTGGCTGGCGACTTGGAAAAATAGAGATTTTCTTTCAATAGCCAACTTACTCTTCAAATTGGATGGAAGAATTAGGTTTATGTTTGGTTTATTGGCTGGGAGTGCACTTGCTCCTATGCTCCTATCAGTAGCCACCCCTGGTAGAATATCATCAATCAACTCAAAAAAACCAATTGTTGACAGGGTTATTATCAATTGCTTGTCATACGACGATCAGCTGAAAGGAAAACGCGTAGGAAATCTAATAGGTTTTTGATTTTTCGATTTTAGTTTCGCAAACCTCCACGTGGGCGGTTACGTCGCTTGTTTCCTTTTCCCCATCTGACACTTCAAACCACTGTTTGTCACCACTTTCTTATGTTTTAGGTTCATGAATTGTATGAGGGATCTACAATGATCTTAGTGAACTTCAATAGGTCAAAGTGCTGGGTTCGGATTTTCCGATAATTCTATACTACGTCTTAGTATAAAACTACGTACCTTGTAACGTGTAACTTTTCGAGGGTTGAACTTGTTCTCTTGGTTACTTTCAATGGTCTTCATTAACAATGATAAACCAAAACGGACCGTTATGGAAAAATACAAAGTTGTTTGGAGAAAAACCACAGGGTTACTCTCGTTTCAGGAGAACGTGAAAGTGCTGAAATTGCTCGAGAGAGCAGTTCGCCGACGGCAACACCAGCGAGAAAAGTGGTTTTTCGATCGCTGGAAACCCACTCAGATATTCAAGTACTGAATGCTTCAAGTAAAAAGAAAATGTCTCACACAGTAAAACAATCTCATTGAAACGGGGATTACGTTGTACCTACTTCAACCTCAGTCGCATCTGCGGGCGTCAGATCGATATCAAGTATTCGGTGGCGTCGACCGCCGCGAAATTATATTTGCTTGAGGCGCAACGAAAACGGTTGGAAAGTTCACGTAGCTCGTACAATTCGAGTTGAACGAAAGTTGTACTCCACACATCATGCTCAGCTATCTGCACTTGATGGTTTACAAATACATTTGTACGGGTTTTCAAGACATGCACCCCTTGTAAGCGTGCGCATTTCAGCAACGTTTAATCGAATATCATTTAATACATTCCTGTTTTTCAAGGTGTGTCTAAAGAACACTCACAGAGGGATATCCAGGGTTTTTATGACGTCAACAACGTTCGTCCTGGGGAGTCCTGGATAACACAAAGTATGCAGACAAAGAATGAGACAAAATACACCCAGTTAAATTAATTCAAGCCCAACTCATTCGATCGTGTCTCATATCAGATTCTGTAATAAATATGAGATACGATCGAAGAAGTTGAACTGGGTGGATGGCACAAGTAATCTCACTTAACCTCGTTTTTCTCGAAATCGCAAACATGGACTTAAAAAGTTCTTCCTTACGGGGGCAGTATATGTAGGAAAGTGGCAGGTCGAGAGCGCTAGTGGTCTACGGGGAATAAGGGAAACTGAGGTCCCAAGGAGCCCGAACAGCTTTGGGGGCCGAACAGACGAGAACAGAGCCATAATATAGACTACTATGCACTTTGAGAGAATGATGAATTTATAGCGTTGTCTATCACCTCTACGCCGTGCCCTTCATTTACATTTACTTTGCCTTCTTTACAAATCGCCATCTTTCACTCCATTTTTTTCCGTGTTCCAAGAAACACCGTATAAAACGAATTAACGAACAGGACGAGAGTCGCACACTTAACGGCCTCCAACATTGAAACAGGTGGTTTCGGTTTGGAGCGTTTAATGATCGTAGTCTATTACTTAAGCAAATGGCGTTGGGAGTTGGCGTTAGGGATGACCACTGTCGGTTCAGTTCGGAATATTCCCGCAGGATTGAAGGCAGGAGGGGGGGGGGGGGGGGGGCGAACTTGAAGGGGTTGTTTGTTTATCACTCGTTTTATTAGAGATGGCTTGAATTATTCAGAGAGTTCCCGGCGGGGAGCCCTTTCCAGCTTGGCCGCTCGGATTAATTATTTTGGGAAACCCGACTCCCGAAACTACGGTTCGGCGTAACGATTGTACGGGAGCGATTGTAGTCGATTTTCGTGGTATTCACTTGTAACGATCGAAAATTAGTTGATAACTCGGTATTTGGAGGGCTCGCTATCAAAGCCAGCTCATTTTAATTTTTTTCTCGCTAAATGACCTTTTTGCATGCGTATTTCGCTAGTCCATTTTGTAACTCGACGAAGAGATGAACCCCAAGTAATATCATTCCAATTAAAGATTTTGCAAGTTACAGCTGTACAGTTACCAGCTATAGAAAGAAAATAAAGACTATTCCAACCATTCCTAACCATCTCTAACCATCTCTAACCATCTCATATCATACATAGCACACCTCCCAAACCATCTCTAACCATCCAAACCATCCTAACCATATCTGACCATCCTAACCATCTCTGACCATCCTAACCATCCCTTACCATCCGTAATCATCCTAACCATCCCTAACCACCTCTAACCATCTCATACCATACATAGCACACCTCCCGAACCATCTCTAACCATTCCTAACCATCTCTAACCATCCCTAGCCATCTATAACCATCCTAACCATCCCTAACCATCCCTAACCATCCCTTACCATCCGTAATCATCCTAACCATCCCTAACCACCTCTAACCATCTCATACCATACATAGCACACCTCCCGAACCATCTCTAACCATTCCTAACCATCTCTAACCATTCCTAGCCATCTATAACCATCCTAACCATCTCTGACCATCCTAACCATCCCTTACCATCCCTAACCATCTCTTACCATACATAGCACACCTCCCAAACCATCTCCAACCATCCTTAACGTTCTCCGACCATCTTTAACCATCTCTAATCAACCCGGATGCTACATGAACGTATACCATCGAATTCTGATAAAGGGGATTGTAATGGTTCCTTATTGAAAATATTGAACCAAACATGTTTAGTTAACCGGTAATCATGGAGAATTCGTCACTCTGTCACTTTGGGAATCCCTCTTTGGACGACGCGTTTGATGTACATTAGGCGTTTCAAGTCCATATGGGAGTATATTAAACAGTCGATCGAATTCAAACATTCCAATCTCAGTCGCGCCGGCTTCAACAAGCCCAAGGTATGCGGTACGTTCGGTATTTCACAATGACCTCGCCCGTTCTACCCCAACAGTTCTCCGACCGGATTCAACGGGGATTGCCTCATTTACCGCCCAAACCCAATCATGTCCGCCATCCCGGATAACGTTCGTCTGAACCGCCCTCTACGTTTGAAAAATTGCCAAAATCGGCCAAAACCGAGTCCGAAACAATCACGAGAATTTCAAAATAATTATAACTATTAAACTTCTTACAAAAAGAACAAGAACTAGAGTCTAGCGCTCAACTGAGGGGGAAACGACAAAATTATTCAGTCCCGTCTGGATTTGAACTCGCGCCTGCAGGGTTGGCCGCACTGAGCCACAACATCTACAGCTTTTTAGACTACATTGACTAAATTAGGTGAAACAAGAAAATGATAAACATTTTCCATATTCGGAATAGTAAGTCATGATAAGATGACGGTGGAGGTATACAGTTAAACAGGATTCTGAAAATGTTGTCGAAAAACATGTGGTGAAAATAACAGTTTCTGAAATACCTAGTTTGTATTTTTGAAGGCGAATAACTCGAAACCTATCAGAAATGGCGAACAACGCGTATAGCCAATTTCGGGGTTTCCCAACAGCAAATTTTCAAGGAGCTTTGAAATAAATCGCTATAATAATAATATAGCGATTATATCGTCTGTTAAGATCCCACAAGGTCCAACTCACTTTTCCCAACTTTATTTTACCAGCGCTATAACAATATAGCTATTGCAATATTGATATAGCGCTGGTAAATTAAAGTTGGGAAAAGTGAGTTAGACCTTGTGGGATCTTTTAACAGACGATATACACACGCGTGTGTGTTACCTGTAACGTCTGTCAAGTATAATTAAACAAGTGTTAATTGTTCTTATAAAGCCCATGGGGCAGAAGGTCCAACCCTAAACTAACACGGTTACTAGATAGGTGCTATTATAGCAGTGGACTGTATTTCATTGGAAAGGCATTGTTCTCATCAACGAAGGTAGATAGAAGAAGATGGTAGGTAGAATAAGTTATTGGAAAATGGGTGAAGTCCAAACTTCCTGGATCCTGTGCTGGATGTACACAATGCTGCAGCCCTAGGCAGACAGTGTGTAGCTGGAGTATGGATATCGCAGGTAGATATCGTCTATAGGAACTGGAGCCACTCACAGGTCACGTTTGGACTGGGCTAGAATTGTGGAATTGCAATTGCTCAATATGGCTGCTTGGTCACTAATAAGCTGAGCACTTCAGATGGGCAGTGTTGCTTCTGGTGAGAGGTGGTAAAGGTAACCACTTGGATAAATAGATAATTTGCTAGGTTGAATAGATAATAGATAGGTTTGGTTCCACTTGGATAAATAGATGATTATGTTAAAACTGAAAATAATGACTTAATAATCAATTGACATTGATTGGTTGTGGTTTATTGGCCGCCTTGGCAAGATCTCAATATTAAGGCAAGTTAGTTTCTATCGATGACCTGTTGGAAACCACTGCCCTATTTAATAGGAAATTCAATCCTCTTTCATTTGGTGGAGTTACCATTGACTTTGGGGCATACCTTAGTCATGATAAGTAGGGAAAAAGTTAAATTCACGTTTACATCTCAAATTTCTTGAAGTTCAAGTCTAATAGGTTTCTACCAGGCAAGGGACTATACAATCCCTTATTGACTAGGCAGGATTATGTTCTATGAGAAATGCTATGTCTAAATTTGACGTTGGACATGAAGAGAACGAGACTGCAGTACCTCGTGGGGTCCATCCGGATACAGAAGGCGTCCGAGTATCCCATGAAACCAAAGGGATGATACCGACAGCCGGATGAGTCTATTGGTAAGAGGGGAGTTTGAAGCCCGAGCTATTACTATTTACCTTGAATCTAATGACCGGCCCCGCGAGTAAACAAACCCCTTTCTCTCCCAAGCCCTTCACAGAGTTTGCAAAGCCTCCGCCCTCTTAATTAACTGATATCGGCGCAATGAGTCGTGTACATTGCGTAACCATCGTTGAGCTCATGAAACAAAGAGGTAGTTTATATGAAGGTTCCCGTAGTTTGAGGCGATTTCTCATTTCCCCCGACCAGCCCTTGCACTTCCCGCCTTCATGTTTGATAGAGCCAGTCGATTTAATCAAAGGACCGGACGCGGATTAACCGCCTTCGCCGGCTTCATGAAAATGAGGGATGCGATCGGCCACGCGACCGCGCTGTTATGAGCTCTCATCTTGAAACGTTGTACTATCATAACATTGATCCCCCTCCGGTGATAACGAACTACAAGCCTCCTAATTCCGGTGTTCTCTACTATTTGTATTTTTTTTTTCTTTCGCGTATACATTTTATTTGGTCTCGAGAGACTCACAACCCTCTAAACGTCTTCATAGGCTATCAACAGCCCTCGGGGCTGCTTCAGCGTTCACGGATATTGCTCTGTATCAAAGCAACTCGCTCATTAAAGGCCTTGTCTGCCTTCCCCATCAAGTTACAACATCATTACCCCACAAACAGATCCCCTACCAGACACACTGCTACTACAACACTACACCACTGATGGTGGTCCTCTGACGAGTGGGAGCTCCCCGAATTTACCGGAGGGCAAAATGTCGGTTTTCGGACTTGCCCCAGCGGGTTTATTACGATTCAGATACGCACCAGTTGCCAAAAATTACTACTGGAATCGCTTACTATTTACGGCAGCTCAATCTCTTCAATCTTGGTATTCACGTTGGGAGCAACAATCGTGGATTTTTCAATCTTTGGTTGGAACACGAAGGAGGAATGGGTACCCAGGAAGTGGGATCATGTATTAAGAAATATCTCCAAAATAACTTAACATCATATGTCGACGATCTAATTGTATGGGCCGATTCATGCGGGGGACAAAACCGGAGCATTCAGACAGTAGTAATGACGCTTTATATTTACTCTCACTTTAAAATATTTACTTTCAGGTCACAGTTTTCTACCCAGTGACTCTAAATTTGTAGATGCAGAGTGTCTATTAAAACACCAATAAAAGCCTCTTTTATCACTCAGGTGGTTATTGCATCAATGGATCACTCTATAAAATTAGTTATGTAATAACCAATTCTGAATGTTAGAGACTCAAAATTTCATTGTATATGATTTAATTTTTATTTTTCAAGAGAAACAGATCATACTGGTTCTATTAATATAAAAAAAAGTGGGGTAAAATAGCATTATGTAAAGTGGAGGGAGCTTTTTAAGGAAAAGCTCCCTCCAAAATTAGCTTTTCGTCAGTTAGATGGTTATTGCATAACACGGTCCAATTATGGGTTACAGAAATTTGGCTATGATTTATTGGCAGCCCTGACAAGGTCTCAACACGTTGATACGGTTGGTTAGTTCTTATCTGTCCATAACGGTTCAGGTTTAACATGGGTGAAGGCAGTTACATAAAGCTCAGGTAGTACAGGGAAGGATGATAGGTGATTTTGGTATTGAGATTTAAGGTTTTGAACAAATCGCACCCCGGCCAGAAAAGTGAAACTTCTCAGAAAACCCAACTTTTCAGGAGAGCCAAAAAACGAAATCAGCAATTTGGTTTTCAACTTTTCGACGCCACTGAATAATCCAGTTGAAATTACCGAAATAATTCCTTTCCTAACCGCTAGAGGGCCGTCAAAAGTCTCTAATTCAGGCCCTAACTCTAAATCGACAATTTGGCAGAAGTGTCACTGTTCTCGCCGGGGTGCGAAATATGAAATGAAATGTTTTATTTGTTTTCTGGAGGCAGCAATGGCCTATACAACTACTATGCTCTCATGAAATTACGTCATAATTACGATGGTAAACGTTGGTGAGTTTTCAGTTAGTTACGTATGATGGTGAGAAGAATGTGTTCCTGTAATACTCCTGACCGTTTGGTCCATGTGGTGCGCTGGGTGTTGGTTTGGTCCTACGGCCTCAACACAGGACTCTCGGCCGCATGGAACCGAATTAATTACCGGTGTCGGGTTTGAAGGGCCCTTCAAAAACGCCCGCCACCGCCAAAGTATGTACTAACCTCAAGTAAACAAGGGCTTCGAGTTCCACCTGTAAACTTCCGGAAGAAGAGATGAAAAACATGCGGATGATACGTGGAGGGAGGCAAAACGTAAAACTCCGTAGGGGGCGCGAAAGTTTCGACAAAAAAAAAAAAAAAAAAAAAAAAATTCTCGACGTTGTGGGGATGTCAATATATTACGAGACTTGTCGAATTACAAGGGCGTAAAGTATGAATTTCCCTTCTGTATTCCCTTCATAGTCTCACCCTCGTGTTTTCAATACGTCGAACAATACGAAGATACTTTCGGCATAATTCTTCATAAAACACTACATAACAATCAACATTCACTACGTAGCATTCACTGACTCAAATGGGACACTCACGTGCAGGAGTTTTGCCAAAGACTTCGTCAATGTGCTTACGTTTTATACTCGATTAAGTACTACTTATTGGAGTCATCAATAGGTTTACTACGGTTTATGGTGACAGCAGTATTGTTATTGTTTTCAGTTATCACATGTTGAGCTTTTGTATCCACAAAATTCACAAGAGAAATACATTCTTGTTTGAGTTCTTTAAAATTGGATGTGGCGTTCCATAAAAATTCTTTAGGTTATGGGCCCAGTACGCTCCCAGGTGCGCTGAAATTTCAGTGTAGAAGACAGTGATAGAAAGATTTCTGACAAACTAAAAATGAATACCTGTCGATTTCGATTTGGACTCCTTAAAGGGAAATATAAAACTGGTCTGGAAATATAAAACCTTTGCTGTGCAAAGGGAGATCGCCAATGTATTGGACTTAGTCGAAGGCAAACTGAAAGCGCCTGTGCTTTCAGGTGCTAGTGATGCTGAACAGACTACAAAATACAATGCTGGTCTCAAAAAGTACACAAAAGTCGAAAGTGAATTGTTGATTAGCTAACCACCAACATGACTGAGGAAACTCTTCCTCAGTCATGAGGTGTACAACTGCACACGAAGTTTGGCTTGAGCTTACAGTTTTTCAATTATCAAAGATCTCCTCCTGATGACGTTGATGGGCATATGACAAAATTGAAAAATATGTGGACTCAAACTCGAAATAGCTGAAGATGAACAAGGAAAATCCGAAATGCCAGACCTTCTCCTTATCTGTAAAATTCTGCGTACACTTCCTGAAAACTACTTCTCATTTAAGAGTAGCTGGTTAGCTGTATCCACTAAAGTCACATGAGAAATACCTTCTTATTTGAGTTCTTGCTTTAAAAAGTCCAAATGATTATTTCAAATACTATTAAAATTGAATTTGGCGTTCCTTAAAAATTCATTTCTCTTCCCATCACTCGAAATTTTCATCTCAAGCCTTATTCGAGTCAGTGTTGCAATACCCAATCATACTCGGCGGGGGGGGGGGGGGGGGCAAATATAGGTACTGGAGACATTATTAAAAATTCAGGAAATGACCTTAAAAATCCAAAAACTCAAACGCTACATTGGCGATCTATTCAGAGAACTCAACTTGCCAACAATTCATCGAATTTAAGCCAAGAAAATCCTTAAATCCTCGCTAAGAAAGAGGAATGTAGGATTAGAGAACATACATTAGAGAACACTGAAACCCTATCGGTGAAACCCTATGGGAAATCGAACCCTGGACGCTATAGAAGACTTGGTGAAATCATCTGTCGCTAATAATTATTATTATAGCATCGCGGTTTGGAGCTGTTTCAATTAACAGACGTTGAACGAATAGGAAAATGGATGTTTTTGAGAATAAGTGGTCGAGACCCGCCTAGTTTGGAGGAATCGGGAGGGTGATACGATTTTTTTTTTTTTTTAGTAAAGGGGAATCACGAGACGGGAAAACATATATCTCATGCAAATATGAGCTTGTAACAGTGAGGTATGTGCATTTTTATGAGTTTCCGAGAGGTGTACCGGAGTGGGAAGGGGAAATTGCAGTCTCGTTGTGGGTCTTCATCCCTCAGTCCTCCGCTGTTGACATAAACCGAAATAAAACGCGATGCATGACGTACCAGCGATGTAACCGCTTTGGAGCTACCTATACGTATGAAAAAACATTGACAAGCCCGTAATTACCGGTCTGCAATAAAACAGGACGACCGCAGGTCCGGAGGAGTAGCGGATACTTGAAATGAAGGTTTCAAACCTTAAAAAATTCATTTTGGTTTATTATTGGCGTACTGGAAAACCCAGCTGGTAAGAATTTAACATTGGATAATCATTTGAGGGGCAGTTTGAGTTTGAGTATAATCAATTAATCTATATAATAATTTGCCAACCGAATTATTTATTTATTTATTTATTTATTGGCATATGAAACAAATATATAAGAAAAGAAATACAAACACTTGTAAAATAAACATACGCCTGCCAGTTAAAAAGTTCAAAGGAACTTGTGTAAACTGGCAGAGCCTAAAAAAAGATTAAGGATTTTTCAACGTGAAGATGTAAATGATTGCAAAATGAAAGGCGCGGAATTCCAGAGGCTTATTAAACCCGATCACCTAGCCAGCCAGCCCTCTGACGTCATAGGCACTTACGGCATAGGCTGTGACGTTCTAGTTGGCCTCCTGCCAGCCGTCGTACGTCATACGCTCGTTCGTCATAGGCTCTGACGTACTAGTTGGCCTCCGGCCAGCCGTCTGACGTCATACGCTCGTGCGTGATAGGCTCTGACGTACTAGTTGGCCACCGGCATGCCGTCTGACGTCATACGCTCGTGCGTCATAGGTGCGTCTGACGTAGTGGCCCGCCTGTTGCTTGTGTTCTGACGTGATCTGAGGGAAAGGGTGAATCAAGGAAACAAATTTTTCCCGTTTCAGTTTATGTGCCAAAGCAAAGACATGAAAATGTCAAAAGAATGTCAACTCCATCCTGTTGTTGATACAGTCGAGAATTAAATGCTTGCATACGAGTCTGCAACACATTGGAACATTTTATGTCTTTAAAGAAGTGATTCAAGAACCTTCGAACAATGCTACATCACCTACCCCAGTAGCGTAGTTGTTATACTTAATTTTAGGATTCATCATAAATAATTTATGATGAAGCTTGCATTCGTATAGACAATATAAATTATTGACAATGATCACCTGTGTGTAAACAATTATTTAAACAATCACGCTCATACCGCAGCTTGTCGGCCACGCACTCCGCAGTGGTTAACGTAATATGGTTAGGTAAATCGAGAGCTATCCAACGAGTGGTGAACGATTTTTGTACGATGATAACTGGCGAAGATAAAGTTCCGTAGCACCGAATCGGTTGTAAGCGAAAATCATCAGAAATTTGTGTAACGTTTTTCGAGTTATGTGCCAGAGTAAAGACATAAAATGTCAAAAGCAATGTTCCATTGAAACTTTCAAGAAAAACCTTAAAAAAACACCTACTTGTATGAAGACAAATTGTCCCAATTTTATTTTGATTCTTTTAGCTCTATAATTTTTTTTGTTTAAGATTTTCAAGAGCACTTTACTTTATATCTTGTTATACCTGAATATGTATTGCATTTATTTGTTTTTTTGCATGACGTAGAATGAATTTTCTTTCGTACTAAAATATTCTCGTTAATTGTAAGAATGGCTTTGCGGGCCAAAATTTGCGAGATCAATTAATAAAACGTTATCAATCAATCAATCAATCTCATCTTCTTTCGCGAAA
Organism: Stenodema calcarata; assembly: GCA_963920205.1. Taxonomy (NCBI): domain Eukaryota; kingdom Metazoa; phylum Arthropoda; class Insecta; order Hemiptera; family Miridae; genus Stenodema; species Stenodema calcarata. The sequence continues at coordinate 6,709,854 of OY986062.1, forward strand.
AAGAAATTGCGCACACCCTATTGAAACATTTGGTCGTCATTACTTCCGAGTGCGGTCGCCTGAGAAAGTCCACCAGCGACTCTTGGATACTCCACTAGACCGAGATTTATTGCCGGATTCCCTTCCGGAGTTTTTCCGAAGATGAAAACAAAACCTCGGGAAAACGCGTGGCATCAACAAACGGGCTCCTCGAAGTGGTATTTTTTTCTTATTTTTCTTCTTTTTCACGGTGCGAGAAAAGAGGCGCAAGAGAAATATTTGATTTCTGAGAGGATGCCGGAGGAGATGCGAAGGAATAACGGAGAAACCGTATAGAAAGGGAGTGTCGGATGTAATACCGCGTATGTATATTGAGCATTAGTCAGGCGCAATATCGACGGCAACCTTTTGCTTCCTGGTCCAAAACTGTTTTCGTTCCCGGGAAACGCCCTTGTATGTAACGGTGTACGGTGTAAGGGTCGTGATCCTCATATGTACTTTGTGTCCGACTCAGGGTAACGGGGAAAGGGCTCCGGAGATTTGCATCGCAAAGACCTCTCGTTGGCAGATCTGATCTACTATAACCCCTTCCAGTTCCACTACCATCCTGTTTCCTTTTTCTGAGTACGGACGGCTTTTTTTTCCCCCTCTTCTCTCTTTTCCCCCGTTGAAGGGTACCCCGGATCTTCTTTGATGGAACGCAACTCACTCGGTCGGGGACGGAATTTTTTTCTCGTGCGTCCGGATGTATAAACTACAGGTATCCGATCACTCCATATGAAGGAGTTGCCGTACGTCTTTTGCCAATTTTCTATAAGTCCCCGACAAATTGTTACTACACTCCTCTGAACATTTGAACTACAACTTATTTTTGGTTATTTATACGCAATCGTAAAAAATTTTAAATGTCCGCATAAGAGTGTGTGTTTTATCAATATTGAACAACAGCCTCGGGGCTGTTTCAAAATTCTTTGAAAAAATTAAACATTTCTTTCTCCTTTAGGACCTGCTAGGTATGGCTTAGATGGCTGATTTAGCTGAATTGATTCTTTTATATTTTCTCCTTACAGAAACTGGACAAGAACACTAACTGCTTTCCAAAAGCAGATCTGGTAGAACAAAACAAATATTGAAACTCGCGCGTTGTTGTGCTCCTGATGACACTTCTGATTAGGGATGGGCATAACGGTTATTTTCGAGAAACGTAAAATAACGTTCGTTATATTAAAATAACTGTCAAAAAAACTAGTTACAAAAAAACTAGTTTCTTTTCTTCTGAATGAAAAACGGGTGGAACAGCAGGTGAAACAGTTATTTAATAACGTTCGTTATAATAACTGTCAAAAAAACTAGTTTTTTCGACAGTTATTTAATAACGTTCGTTATAATAACTGTCGAAAAAACTAGTTTTTTTTTGCCGTTTTTTCAACTAGTTTTTTTCAAATTAAGAAACAGTTATGACGTTTTTTTCAAACTAGTTACTTTAAACTAGTTTCTCGTTTCTTCTCCCATCCCAAAAAAACTAGTTTCTTGTTTCTTGACCCGTCCCTATTATTAACGGTTACTTGACCCGTTTCTTTTCTTGTTTCTTGACCCGTTATTAACGGTTACTTTCGAAAAACGTAAAATAACGTTCGTTATATAAAACAAACTGTCGAAAAAACTAGTTTCATTTCTTCTTAATGAAAACCGGGTGAATCAGCAGGTGTTCTAATATGTTGTTAGTAGTTAGTAACTACTAGTTACAAAGAAAACGAAAAACTGTATTTTTCAACTGTAATAGGAAAAACGAAAACTTTGTCGGCGCATTTGTTCGTGGTTTGTTCCGAGTCATATTTACCTAATAATCAACTACTTATGCTTCGGAACAAACCACGAATAACGAATGTGATGACAAAGTTTTCGATAGTTCCATTCAAAAACTAGCACCTACCTACTTTTGCCGTTTTTTTGTAACTAGTTTCTTTCAAATTGAGAAACGGTTATAACGGTTATTTTTTTCAAACTAGTTTTTTAAACTAGTTTCTCGTTTCTCGACCCATCCCTACTTCTGATGATGAGATTGACTCAGAGGATTCATACATTCCTGATGAGGAGGGTCTCATAATTCCATCAGAAGAGTTACTCTTCAAGAGTATGATGCGAATGACGATATGGACGTAAACCCGCCCAATCGCATGAATGTGTATCCAGCCGATGTCGACTAAGATCCAGCCAATAATCCAGTCCGACGTGAGGAACAGAATAGTCAGACTGAGGTGTTTGATTGAGATCGAATGGACCTTCAAGATGAGCAATTGTCAACTCAATACATCGAGAAAAACAAAAGAAGTTGACTTCATATCGAATCGAGGTGTTTGATTGAGATCGAATGGACCTTCAAGATAAGCAATTGTCAACTCAAATACATCGAGAAAAAATCTGCAAATTCTTGACACACGGGTTTATTATCTTCTTTGTGCAGAAAATAATTGATAATTGATTTTAAATTCAACCTTACACTTCGGCAATCATTTTTCTATGAAAGAAAAAAGTTTTTGACATTTTATGTCTTTACTATGGCACATAAATGAAAAATCGTCGCGCGGAGAGCGTTACGCGGAGTTTCTGATGATTTTCGTTTACAACCGATTCGTTGCTACGGAACTTTATCTTCGCCAGTATCGCTAGTTGCGGACGTGCAAGTTGCGTACGTACGATTTGCGTGCAACTTGCGGTGATGGTGGAGAAGGAGGAGGGGGGCTACGTGAGTAGTATAGAAAAGCCGATCCTGGCGCACCTACTTAAATCTCTGATAAAACTTTTTACCACAAAAACATCAGAACATATTTTGTTACCACAAAAACATCAGAACCAGTGACTTTTTCCATTAAGCGACTTAAATCCCTGTTAAAACTTTTTTTATCACAAAACATCATAACCTTTTCACGGTAGTCGGCGACTTTTTTAAAAATATTTTTTCATCAGAAACTCTAGTAAACTCTAAAAATTAGGAAAAAATTTAAAATTAGGGGTCGATATTTTCAAAATTTAGCTCCCTCTGATGTTTTCACTAGAAAAAAAGAAAGGGGCTAGTTAAAAGGATGGGGAACAGGATAAATAGTATCCATAAGAATAAGTGGGTGGATAATATAAAAAATGAGGGGGTAGTTAAAAGAATAACTTTTATAATAAAATGACAACGCTTGAAATATATAAGAACGCCGTTAAAAAATCAAACTACTCATCTTTCAAGGATATTGAGAAAGGGACTTACACCATCTTGGAAAATTTTATAAAAGACACTGAATATGGAGAAACAGTGGTAGTAAAAATTGCTTATGACGACGACGAGATATGCTTGTTTTTGCCTAAAAGAATATCAGGGCGACTTGTTAATCACGTCAGAAACAACCCAGAAAACCATCCTGAAAAACTCATTTATAAAGGAACTGATAAAAAGACAAATGCTTTTCTTATTGATTTTGCGTGAATATTATAATTGTTTTTCATAGCGTTTTAAGGGAAAATTTTCCCTTAAAACAATAATATTATACTAAGTTGTTTTCCAAGACAAAAAAATGAGGGGTTAGTTAAAAGGATCTCTCCAATAAAATAAAAATGTCTCATCCATATTTACAATTTTCACTTAAGCATATCGAATTCATTGAATGTTTCGCATATATCGATAGAAATAAAGATATGAAAGTGTACAGGTTTATAGAACAACTGTTATACGGAGAAATTCCCAACAATAAAATACTAAGTTTTAAATCGTTGCTTAAAACCGAGGGAGCTGAAAAGTTCGTAAACACTGTTAAGAAAACAATACCAGTATCTCCCAATAAAGACGTGAAATGTAAAAAGAAAAGTAAAAGGAAAATCGACGAAACAATGTTGGAGAATTATGTCATTCATAATAAACGAGATAAGAAATTTCTACAAGAGTTGAACGTAAAGATTTTTTTAAACATGATCCCTACTAAAAATATAATTGTGGACGATGGTAATATTGTCAATATAAAATTACCTTGATCTAATTGTTCGTTTTAATGAGGAATCCTCATTAAAATACATTGAAAATAAAATCTCCTTCACATACCAAACGTCCTGAGCTTTTAGCAACAGTGTCGAAGCTGAAACTCAAAATCCTGCTTCAGTTTGGCTTTATCCTCATTATAAATCAATTTTCTAAGTTGATATTCAGTAGCATTTTTAGGAACCTTAATCTTTGCTTCTTTAAGCCATACCTTTACATGCTCCTTTGTATGGATTGGTGGTTTACCATTGACACCCAATAAAAGTTCTTTTAACAACCCTTTAGAAAATCTATACTCCCTCAATGCACGTTGAATCTCGTCTAGTGCGTCACAGTTTCTATCATAAAATCGAAATTTAGGTGTCTTTACCAACTTCCAGAAACTACCATGTTCTTCACATAAACTTAATGCTTCGTCGCTTAAAACCATATCTCTTTATTTATTATAGAATATATTCTTTTAACTAACCCCTCTATTTCATTTTCCATTTTCTTTTATTATTTCTTCAAGGTGTGTTTTAAACTTGTCTCTACTTATGTTTATTTCATAGTGCCCCCAAGCCAAAGTATCTATGCCATTTTCCAATATAAATCTTTTATCATCATGAGCGGAAAGAGCTTTCTTATTCTGTTGTACTGTGGACACATCATGTTTTTTCGATTGGAATAATATCTGTTTCTGATAGTTTGATTCTTTAAAGAATAAACATCTTTTATAATCCTCAAAACTTAAACCTTTATCAACGACATTTTTCTTTACTCCTTTAGATTTTTTCTTCACATCATTAGTTTCGAATATTTTAAAAGCGTAGCACTTTGGACGAAGTCCAATAAACTCATCTATAATCTTACCTTCTACCTCATCTTTAAATTTCCCCAACACTTTTTTATTAACTTGTGGAACGTTGTAAACATTATTTTTTGGGTAGTCGGAAGTATCGAAATGATCCAACATATTTTTCATATCATTATAAAAATCATCCGTTTTTATTTCCATCATTAAACTATCTGTATCTCCGTATAATAAATTTACATCACTTTTATATTGTTTTTTAACCGTGTTGTAATAAAAATCATACATACAAGTTTTGGAAATGTCTAGAATACTCATACCAATGAAAATTGGTTGTTTAAATGTGATATTTACTTTTTCCATGTGTACAGCCGCTAAGTTTTCGGAAAAAATAGTTCTACCTTTAAAGTTTGGTTTTGAAATTAGTTTTTCCAATTTCAATCCATCAGAACAAAGCCTAATATCCACATGTTTACGCACATTCATCATTGTCCTCCCAAATACACTATTGTTCATAAGTTTAAAAAAGTCTTTTTCGAATGGTGTTTCGGCTTTTGCTCTAAGATTTGTATTGTAATCAATATAGCTTTTTAACCAAGCACTTTGGTCAAATTCTAAAACCTTATGAATTTTTTCTAATTTCATTCCTAGTTGTAAATACTGTTTTAACGTAATGTAATGGATAACGTATTTTTTCTTATCATACAACGTGTTTAAAAGTTTTGGTAGTTTTTCATTTTCATAGTTATTTTCAGGGGCTAAAGGAAAATCAGAGTGTAAATCGTGGAGTTCTTGAGGATATTTTAAATCAACTTCTAAAATATAGCCCTTGGGCGAATCATCAGGAATGGATTTTATATCGAACTTATCTAGATCCGTTTTCCATTCAAAATTTCCATAAGGTAAAAATTTACTCATCGCCCAACCGTAAAGATTATTTGCATCCAAGTATTCAATGAAAACAGATTCTTTTTCTTTGTTGAATTGATCTCCCATATATTTATTATTGGCTTTCGCGTATCGTTTTGAACATTGAGAAATTCCACCTCTTATTCCATTTTCTATGAGTAAAATCTTATCATAATCCGTTAACAATTCAATCTTTTGTTTGGTCATTCTCAACATGCAATCCCAAGCGAAACCTGGTGTTGTATAGTACCAAGCGGGATCTAATTTATATTTTTCTAAAGATATTTTTCTAAAGTTTTCCATGATATCCGCTAACAAAAGAACATCAATTTTATTGTAAAGTTCTGTAAATTCCCCCAAATTTTTAATGTTGAATGTAGACCAAATTTCTAGAGCATTTTTATAATCATTTTCTTTAACATTTTCTCCAGTGAGTTCACTGTAGAATTTCTCTATAGGTGGAAGGATAGTTTCTCGATATTTTTCAACAGAATCCATATACTCATATGGATAAGCTAATTTTCTAGTAATTAGTTCGAGATGTTCTTTTGGGAAATACTTTCTTATTTCCCTAAATTGATTTTTAGTTAAACTTTTAGCTAAAGAATCTAAAGAAGCAGAAAGAAACTTAAAAGAATCTATGAATCTCAATTCTATAGTCTTTTTCTTTTTGTTGCCATTTTTATCGAGTTCACCACTTTCATAAGCTACCATTTTAGAAAAGGAAATGTACTTCTCTTCACTTTGTGGTAAAAGTTTAATATCGTAATTATCTTTTTCAAATTCTTTAATAAATAGATGTGCATCGTAGCCAGAAAGATTATGGAAAAATACTGGAATAAACTTTGGATTTTTATATTCTAAATTACAAATCGAATGAGCCGCTCCTCTGTACATTCCAGTCAAATGCGAGTGATCCCTTACTTTTATACAATTATCAGGTATATTTTCCTTCGAAACTTCTAATTGTTCAATATATTCATCTGCTTTAACATCATTTTTGTTATCGATAAAGTGTTTAATTGTTTTTCTCAGTACATCATGTCTATTTTCAATTATAGGTGGAAGTTCATTAAATTTTTTTTCACAAATATGGCAACTCTCAGCACTATCGTATTCTCTTTGTTGTTCTTCGGTTAAATTTGTCATGGGAATATTAATGTCATAGTATTGTTTCGCCACCATTCTGGCATCCTTTTTTATTTTTTCATAAAATACTTTTACCACATCCTGCCCAGAATATTGTACAAGTTTATAATCGTCTACATAGTCTTTCCTACTATCATCTTCGGAATTTTTCATGTAGTAAACAAAACTGTACGGTTCATGTTTTTGAATGGCATTTGTATAACATTCATCGGGATTTGGTTTGCAGGTATCAATCTTTTGTAACGTACATTCAAAATCTGCATAAATTGTAAAAGGTACTTTTAAAGAGTGTCTATAATTTTCAAATTGTAAAATGTTATCATAAGGTTTTGGTAGATCTACTTTAACAGCTTTATGAAGTCCGCAATATTCTTTATGTTCGTTTAATTTAACCTGAGTTCCAAAGCTATTCAAACACATTTTACATAAAAATCGTTTGTGACTATTTTTTGACATTTGACTATAGCCAACCAGTTTCCAAAGATTCTTGATCCAACAATAATGTTCAGTTTCCTTGTTTTTCAAGTACAACAAGTCAATGTGTCTTTCCTTTTCATCTTTCGTTATTTCCAAGGGTACTATAGTATTTCCTTCATTCAGACAGTAAACATTAATGGAAATCCCAGTTCTTTTCTCAAACTTTTTCACATCTGTAAGTTTCATAGGAAAACTGATATCTTTCAACGCTTCGTCAAACTCATGCTCCCATGTTATGTACTTTCCTATTCTATCAGAATCGCGGTCTGCAGGATGTAAAGCCGAAAGAACAGCCCATAGGAAACATTTATTATCTTTATTTTGTACATTTATAATTGCTTTTCTACTTTGTAGAAAATCAGGGAGTTTAATGTAAGACGATCCTCTCAAAGGAATGTACTTGTTAACGTTCAGTTCCAAATGTTTGATTTTGTGAAGTTGCCATTGAGATCCTTTAATTTCGAACGATTCCATTTCATTTAGAATTTTCTGTTTCATTTCATCGTAACAATTTGGTACTTCTGCCGACTGTAATATTATTACGTTTTTAGTTTTGAAATTGAGTTCCTGATACTCCATGTTATTTTTGTTAGTTCCTTTTTTAAATTCTGCGATTAAAACTACATTAACTTTTAGTTTCATTTCTCTAAGTTTCCATTTGAGTAAACCTGTTACGGTCCTTTCAATACTGTTCAGAAATTTGGAAGCATCTTTAAATCCTTTCGTATTTTTAATATCGTAAGTCACCAATCTAGATTTAAATGCAGATTTCTTTTTTTCAACTTCCGTTTTCGGTTCTTTGTTTTTTTCAAATACTTTTTCACTGAAATTAAATACTTTGTGCAATTTTCTCGGTATTACAAATACTGATTTCGCTTTTCTAGGTTCTTTGCTTTTTTCAAATACGTTTTCCCAAAAATTAAACACTTTGTGCAATTTCCTCGGATTTACAAATACTGGTTTCGCATTTTTAGGTTTTCTGATATCCATTGTCCGGTCCGGGTCGTTTTTTCCATGGCTCTTTGACTTTAAATGTCTAGCCCAGTTTTTATAAGTAATGCTAACGTCGCACTTTTTACAATGTCTTCTATCGTACATTTTATTATAGAATATATTCTTTAACTAACCTCTCATTTTTTTGAATTCTTAAAGATGGCGTCGATTCGGCGCCACCTTTTTCTTTTGTCTATTATTGGAGAGTTCCTTTTAACTTACCCCTCATAAAAACGTTTTAATGGAAATTTTCCATTAAAATAACAATATTATACTAAGACCAAGTTTTTTCAGAATTCAATATCCCTTTGCATGTTTTTAAAACAGTTTCATAGTCTTTTCCGTTTGAAAGTTCTTTTAACACTATCAAAGACAGATGACCGCAAATTGGAGGATCGTTATACTTTTGAATTTGTTCGGAATTGTAACGAATTTTTTTATTTTCCAAGTATTTTACCAACTCCTTAGGGGGTGATGCGTTTCCATAGGAATCGAAATAATACTTTTCTTTTTCAGATTTTTTAAAGTAACAAGTCCAGTGACTACCATTTTGATAAGAATTTTCCAAATTAATAATTCCACATTCAACAGTTTTAGGTCGATCGGGGAGTTCATCCTTCATGAAAACACCTCGGAAATGTTTTATTTTAAAAATTTTCACGAAACGAGTTAAATCTAAATTACTCAAGGGTTGGTAGTTTTCCGTTTTTTTCTTTTTTTTAAACCAGCCCCAATACTTAGGCTTTTTGCATTTTTAGCTAGTTTTTCCATCTCGAGATTATGACGTTTTATTTCCGCTTCTTCAGCGGCTTTATGTTTCGAATCTATTACTGAAGATGCTACTGCTGCACCTCCTCCTATTAACGCTCCAAGTGCTCCCATACCTGCAAATATCAGTGGTAGGAATCCACCCGTGTGATTCAAATGTAGTTGTTCGTAATCCAAAGTTAACGTAATTCCTTTCTTTTTTTCTTTAGCTTTTTCAAATGCTTTCGATTGAGTTTCCCACAGACTGATTTTATGTTTTCCGTTTCCCGAAATTTGTTTCGCTGTAAAAAGAATTGTAACACTTCTACGCTTTTTGTAAGCGGCTTGTATTTTGGCTATTTGATTTTCGGTTAAATCTACCTTTTTCATGATCATAGTTATTTATTATAGTAACAAAAATTTTTTTTTTTAATAACGAACTCCCATACCAAAGAATCGTTTACTCCTCATTGCAACTCTCACTGCAGTTGCATCGGCTTTTTCTTTCCAACTCGCATCACTCGAGTGCATTCTTTCTTTTGCTACTTCCTCTAGTGCTTTATCTGCCACATGTCTTTCTTTGGTGTCTGTATGATCTCTGTAAGATATATCGTGTTGCTTACAGCCTTCGTCCAATTTATTAATTCCCGGATCTCCTCTTTTCAATCGTTTATCTAGTTTTGTAAATGGACCGCAGTAGTTGTATCCAGGTAAATGCATTTCGGGTGCGAAACCATCAAGTTTGTTCAACAATGTATTTAAAACTCCAGATCCGTTCTTGATGATTCCTTTCGGTAAACTGTTGACAACTTTCAACAGATATTCTATTCCTTTGGAATTATCTAAGTTTTTTTCCAACTGATCGTTTATAAACTTTACAATTCCTAATTTTTCATTGTGAAAATTGTTATTACCGGCTCGTTCTTGTGCGTACAAATAGTACAAACGCTGTTGCAACTGTTGTAAATTATCGATGTATTTATATTCTACAGGATTTTCCGTATACTCGATCAATCCAGATCCCGATTTACCTGCCTTCAATTCCTTCCAAATAGGAGCAATCAACTCTCTGTACTTTTTCCCCTTACTTGACTTTGGTAATCCCGTAGTTGGATCGTTCTTTTGGTATAGAGAATTCGTTTGAATGAGAATTTTCTTGTAAGTTTTCAAATCCTCTTGAGTGTATTTATCAGGATCAGGTCCTAGAGGATCAGTTAACAAACACCATAATCCGTGAGTTCCTCTATATTTTACATTTTGAATTATGAGATCGTCTTCATTTACTCGAATTTGTTTGTCTCCGATGTAAATTTTGTCCTCTTTTCCCCAGATGCCAAATTGTTTATCACCCTGTCTGATGTAAAGTCTCGCAATTGAACCAATTCCTTTTGGTCCTACACTACTGGATGGATACTCATTTAGATCTACCATGTCTACTATTGAGGAGAGAACGTTACTAGCTGGTTCAGTCATAGTTTCGCCAGCAATATCGTAGGTTTCAGTAGGATTTATTTCGAATGTGTTAGTTGGTCCAAAAGTTACAACTTTCTTTCTAGGAGAACTACTTGTCATTGGCTGTTGCGTGTATGGTACGATTTCCAACTTCTTTATATCTTCATCAGTTTGTTTCACTGCATTTTTCAATTCAACTAATTTTTCAGTGATGGGTGCAAACGTCTTTTCCTGAGTTTCTCTATCGTTAAATTTATCTACTCTTGCTTCTCGGAAAGCACGTCTCAACTCTTGTTCTTTTTCTCGAATTTTATTGGCTTCATTGACAGTCATTTCTTTAGGTTTCCTAAAAGTATTTCGAACTATCTTTTCAGATTTACTCTCAACAGTTTCTTGAAGTTTTTGGTTTTTATCTTTTGGTTTGCCTTTTGAAGCATTTTTATATTTTGCATCTAATTTTTTTAATGTTTCATCAATCATTTATTATAGAATATATTTTTTTAACGATACACCGAACGTACGTTGAACAGTAGGCGTTGAACGGTAGGCGTTGAACGGTAGGCGTTAGGCGTTGAGCGTTGAGCGTTAATTTTGACGATTCACCGAACGTACATAAAAAATATAATAGATCAAGATCTATTATATACACATTTGGTTAATGCTTATTTAGTTATTTCTAGCTGGAAATTCTTTCCGTATCGTCCACTCTCTTTTTTTAGTGTTGCGTCTATCGTTAGAAAACCAAATGTATCCTTCCAACATTCACCACAAATTTCTTTGAACCGTTCAAAAGTAAAATCCGATCCTACATACTCATCATAAATTATTTTAATGTAAGCATTGCTCTGTTTAAAAATACAAAGAAAATTCACGTTATTTCTAATCAACTGTTTATCAACTTTAGTATAGGATTGAGTCAAATAAATGCACGAAATGTTTTTATGCCTACCTCTTACATAGTAATCCTTTATAATTTGCTGTTGTTGTTCATTCACACAATCATCGAAAACTATCAAACTGTTCGGTTGGCATTCATCTAGACCGATTAATTCATCACAGCTACTATAGAAATGAGCAATTTCCTTTCCAATTTTATCAGTTAGTTTTTCGTAAGCTTTTCTCAAGCCTTTATAAACTTTTTGTTCTAATGATTTAGAAAAAACATAAAAGTTTTCAAAGGGAATACCCCATGGTTCTGTAATGAGGTTGTACAACAATGTAGTTTTTCCACATCCACTCGTACCAATTATTAAACACCTAATTGGAAGTGGTAGTAAACCATCTCTCTTGCTAATCGGGTCAAACGGTGTAGGTTTTATGATATAGCTTTTGTTATATTTTGGATTCATTTTTTTTATTTATTTATTATATAATAAATAATGTTTATAAAAATTTCTGGAGATACACTAAGGTTTGAAAGACCAATTCAACTCGATCCTAATAAAGAGTATCAGTTGGGTGTGTCGGCATTGTTGTTTACAACTAGGAAAACGTTTGAGATAAAAAACTTCAAGTTGTCATTCGTATTTCCTTTACCCGATAAGCTGCAAAATCATCAGTGTGAACTTGATGGTGAATTCACAATAGGTTCGTTCAAAGCCATGTTGATTAGTCATTTGACTAGTTTCCATAACATTTTATTATCGAAAGATTTTTCAGACACTTTGAAAAAGTATCCTGAGAACCAGGTGAATGAAATACAACGAGAAATACGAAAAATTGTTCCGAATAGCTTAAAATTCTATCTCGAGCGCCTAACCGACGGTACGTACAGAATTACTGCTAACTTTCCCATGGATATGTGGATTATAAATGAAGGTAACTTTTGTGACTTATTCCAATTGAAAGCTTGTTCAGGTTCCGATATTTTATTCAAAAAGAACACCAACTACGTGTCGGATATCAATCCTACTCAACTCGTATTTTCGGACAAAATAATCGAATGGCATTGTAATATTACGGAATACAGCTTTACTAATCACGAGGAACACCCACATTTGCACGTTGAACATGAGTTACTACATGTTTCTTTCCTAGAAAACTCACTACCACCTAATACTATTTACGCGGAAAAACCAAATAATATAGTTTTCATTAGTAGAGGGAAAAAGAGAATTCTGGCGCAGGGGTCACCCTGCCAAGGTCAGGGTAGGCAATCCCGCAATACATGGGCAGACCCGCAATGCAGGGGCAGACCCGCAATACACGCACCTTGCTGGGGCACACCTGCCAAACACATACCTCGTATGGGTGGTGGTGGTGGTGGGGTGATTATTTTCAGTATGTCATACTGCGAATTAGCATACCTTTCATTATTTAAAGTATGGTACACTGCACATTTTCCTACCTGTCATTATTCACTGACCCACAATACACGTACCTCGCCGGGTCAGACCAGCTGTATACATACCTTGTATTGGTGGTGAGGTGGAGTGATTTATTTACAATATGTCGTACTGCGAATTAGCCTACCGTTCATTATTTACAGTACCGCATACTGCACATTAGCCGACCTATCATTATTCACAGACCCGCACTACACGTACCTACTTGTTTTTGTGATGGAAAAATGATAATAATGATAATAATGGTAATAAGTGATAATAATGATGATAGGTACCTAGTGGATAAAAAAAAAAGAAAAAAAAAAAAAAAATTATACGTACCTGTTCGAATTTGTAGTGTGCTAGGATATATAGATTTGGTACCTTTGGTAGAGTACCATGGCAGGAAAACCTTGTTCAATCTCTACCTGTATTTCGTACATAATATTTCCTACACAATGAGAAATAGATTTCCTAAAGCATCGGTGGTATTAACTACATTCGTTCTAAATGTAATCGTATAGGTATATAATTGTTAATTCGGGAGTACTAGACGCCTAATACATACTATTTGTGGTAAAGAATAAACGTGTAATATAATTAATCGGCAAAATGTTATAGCATTGCTGGATGAATTACATCGCTTCAATAATAAAGTGATTAAAAAAAAAAAAATAAAAAATAAAAAAACATCAAAATAACCTCCCGTGGGGAGGTGTCCTGGTACTGCAGGCTCCGTGGTGGAACATACAAAATTTGCTATATTAAATTTAGTTCAAAGCGTCAAAGGGGTTTTATATCAATTTTTTGCGCGTTTATAGCGTTACTTATAGTGTGTGCCTTTCTTAGTTGAAAGCTCCATCACCAGCGTCAAGGTGAAGGCACTTCGATGGAGTCCTACTTACATACTAAAAATTCATACTGCTTGGGGCCATAACGACTACGCTAGAGTCCCATTTATACAAGTCTATCTCTTAAATAATTATTACGTTTTTAGTGTTACTAGGGGACGTTTTGTTTCTGGTAGGCGCATCACTAAGAAATAGTTATACCATTTTTGGGCGAAATTGGGAAATACTGGGGATGCCGTGTTTCTGGTAAAACCATTTCCATAGATATAACCTACCTATAGCCTATAACCTACCTAACATTTTGGACATTGAATTAAGGGATTGCCGTGTTTCCGGTAGGCTCATCCCTAAGGAATGGTTATACCATTTTTGGGCAAAAAAAAGGGACTAATGAGGACGCCGTGTTTCCGGTAAGAAAAAAGTCCATAGATGACCATAACTACCATTTCGGGCGTTTAAGTTTCTGCCGTGTTTCCGATTGGTTACATTGTTTTCCAATGGCAGCTCTCGCTGACTCTTTTCTATCTCAATTAAATAGCCGTTTTTTCATCACTAATAGGACTGTTTGTTTTGACTGTAGGATCCTGGGGATCATTGTAACCAAATCATTTTGGACAGGGTATGTATACAAAAAGAGCATTTTTGGGGTGTGAGTCTGGCAAAGGCGCATAATGATAATAGAAATATTAACAGAATTATTTAATTACATAGTTTTATACATACGTGATATTATTATTTAATTACATGGTTTTATACATCAATTTTTCTATACTTAGTATTTTGTTCTGTCTGAGTTATTCCAAGTACCCATGAGCAACTGTTGAGACTCCATCTTCCAATATTTTTCTTTTTGTATCAAATGGGGATAAAGCAATTTTATTAACTTGCACCGTTGAAAGGTTGTGTTTTTTAGACTGGATAACAACCATCTGCTTCCTGATTATATCCATTGAAAATAATGAGTTGTAATATTCTTCGAATTTTATCTCCTTTTCAACCACATTCCTGCTAATACCCTTGATTTTCTTTATCTCTCTTCCTCCTTCTGTCAGAATTTCATACATTTTTGCTCTCAGAGCTATAAATGCGGAAATTGTTTCCCCATTCATTTCATCTTTGAATTTACCAAGTACTTTTTTATTTTTTAAAGAGAAGCATGGATGATCTTGAGGATAGTCAGATGTGTCCATGTAGTCTATCATATTTAGTATTTCGAGGTATAAATCATCCGTTTTCATCGCATATATGAAACTATCTGTATCCATATAGCACAATTTCAATCTTTCATATCCAAATTTCGGTAACATTATATCATAATGATACTCGTACATCGTTATTTTTGAAATATCGAGTATGCTCATACCAATGTATATTGGTTTGTTGAATACAACCGACTTTTTAGCCATATGCACAGCTGCTAGGTTTTCACTGTATATGGTTGAATCTAAAAATTCTGGTTTTGCAATAAGTTTTTCCAGTCTTTTAGGATCTGTCACAAGTTTTATGGCTAGCCGATTCCTAATGTTCTCCATTGTTTTTCCAAAAATAGCGTTATTCATTAGCTTGAATAAGTCTTTTTCAAAATTGTTTTTAGCACTTTTTCTTAATTCAGTATTGAAGTCTATGTATGGTTTTAACCATCGTGATTGATTGAATTTCAATATCCGGTGGATTTTAGTAACTTTCAACCCGTGAGTGATAGCTTGTTTTAACGCCATATAATGTACTACATAGCGTTCACGCTTACCCAGGTGAGGAGTAAGTTTTTTGTTCATATCCCCCGGTGGTATAATATTTTCTGCAAGAAACGGAAGATCATTGTGTGAATTGTGTAGGTGTTGAGGGTACTCGACATCCACTTCCATGATGTACCCATATTTATCATCTTCGTTAATCGCCAATATATCAACATCTTCTTCGCACCACTTGAATGCACCGTACGGTAGAGGTTTCGACATAGCGAATCCATACAAGTTGTTGCAGTCCTGGTATGTGACGAATGTAGATTCTTCGTTGGGGTCGTAATCCTTTGTATATTTGTTGTTTGCTTTCACATATCTGTGGGAGGCTTGACAAATTCCACCTCTTATTCCTTTTTCGATCATCAAAATCTGGTCATAATCAGTAAGAAGTTGCAGTCGGATTCCTGTATATTTTAACATGGCATCCCATGATAACCCAGGTAATGTAAAGTAGTGAGCTGGGTCGAGTTTATGGCTTTTATGGATTGTTCTTCTGAAATTTTCAAAAACATCTGCTAGCAGGAGAACATCTGTTTTGAGGTAGTGATCGCTATACTCTCCAAGAGTATTACAGTTGAAATGATTCCATACTGTTTTTTGCATGATGATAATCTTCATCCGTGATACCACTTTTATTTAATTTGCTGTAGAATGCTTCTTTAGGAGGTAGAGAGGTTTCTTCCAACTTTTTCCAGCTCGAGACGTATTCATATGGGAACACTCCTTTTCTTTTCATTAGGGCCACATCTTCAAGAGAGTGAAACTTTGACGTCTCTTTGAATTCAGGAACGTTTTTTGCCAAGGCGTCTAGACTTGCAGACATGAACCTAAAGGTATCGATGTATCGTATTCTGAATCCTCCTGCTACTTTTTTCGTGAAGGAGATGTACTTTTCTTCGGAGTTAGGGATAACCTCAATCTCTCGTTCGTCGTATCCAAGCTCCTTGACAACGAAATGTGAGTCGTATCCCGAGAAATTATGTATTAGGACTGGTAAAAATTTCGGATTCTGACATCTCAGGTTACAACTATTGTGTGCTGGACCTCTGTATTCACCAGTTATGTGACAATGATCACGCACTTTCCCATCATTTTCAGTAAATTGTAAGTTACATAAGTAACATTTCACTGCAGATTGAAAGTATGTTTCTTTTTCTTTAGAGAGCGGTGTCATTGGAATTTTCATTGAATAGGCTGTCGAGATTGTCTCTGCAATTTTTTTAATTTGTTGAACAAAGTGAGAGACTGCATCCTTTCCTCTGTAGACGATCGGTTCCGATGGTATGTCTAACTGCACATCCTCAACTTCATCCAATTTCTTAACATAGAAACAATAACTCATTGGTACGTGTCTATGAATTGTTTTGGTGCAGGATTCCGTAGGCTCTTCTGCTGCTGGTTCCAATATTGCCTCAAAATCGGCATATATGACGTACGGAACTCTCAAGATTCTTTCAGGATGTTCAAACTCGATGTATGGTTTTTTCGTAGGCATTTCTATTCTAACCGCATTATTCTCCATGCAGTATTCAAGATGTTCAGTCAACTTTCCCTCTTTAGGTTTACCGTATTGATCATCGAACTTTGTAAAACACCTTTTACAGACGACTATTGGACCATTGTGTTTTGTCAACTGTCTCACAACCAATTTTTCGAAATTTTTTATGTAAACATAATGGTGTGTACCTGAGTCGTCATTTATGAGGAGAAGATCTCGATGATCAGCTAATTCTTCTTTAGCAACTTTGAGTGGATATACTTTGTAATCCTTCTCCAGTCCATATACATTGATCGAAATGTTGTTGGCAGTCTCGAATTTTTTAATTTGGTGTAGAGGTGTTGGAAAATCGATGCATGAAAAGTCATATGGATGTTCAAGATTGAAATATTTGCTCACACGGTGCGCATCTTTGGTAATAAATTTGGCTAGAATGGAGTACTGGAAGCATAATTTGTCATTATTCTTCACATTTACGCAAGCCTTTTTACTTTCAATTTGAGTCGGGAGGCGTATGTAAGTGCTTCCCACAAGAGGATTGTTTTTATTGATTCTTAAACGTAATCCCTCTATATTTTTCAAAGACCATCCGCTTTTCATCAGTTGGGCCTCTTCCATTTCGTTTTTCAATTTTTCGTTAAATTTCTCGATTACGTCATCCAGATTTGTATCAGTTTGTATAGCCTTATTTCTTGTTTTGAATGCTTTATCTTGCACTTCGTCGTTCACATTTTTAAACGTACACTCAACAATTACATTGACTTTGATCGATGTGAATTCATTCAAAGCTTCTCTGATTTTGATTTTAACCTTCTCCTGAATTTTCGAAAGAAAAGTTGGTAAATCAGCAGGCGAATCATTTCGAATAAACCATGATTGCAGTCGGTTTTTAAATGCTGTATGATATTCATAAACCTTACCTCGTCCTATTTTTTCCAGTAATTCTCCCTTCTTCGGTTCCCACAGCTTGAGTTTTTTAACCAGAGGTGGTCTCCCACATTTATTCTCATGTCTTTCAAAACTTGCACGGTGTTGGAGTTGAAACTCTCTTCCGCAATACACACATTCCAGATTGCCACGACATTCCAGAATATGTCTCAAGTATTGATTGACAGGAATCACCTTCAAACACTTTTCACAAACACTATTCTCCATTTTCGCGAGAGAGATGTTCACTGCTTGGTGGTTGATGAACTAATGATTTCATCTCAATCATGAAGCCTTTATATAGGTGGGTCACAGCCAGGATTGCCCACTTTTATTCGGAGAAAAAAAAAGTACGGTTGGCAACCCTAGTCACAGCCTTCTATAATCATATTATAATATGATATATTATATAGAAGGCTAGATATTATCGAGGGACCACCACAGCCTTCTATATCGTGGGGATCACCACAGCCTTTTATATTGAGGGCCCACCAGCCTTCTATATCAACGGTAGGGGGAGGAGATATGAAATTTGTAGTGGTGGAGGTAATGAAAATGGAGGTGGTAAATGAAACTTTTATTTCATAATACTTCTGTAAAACAAAAGAAAGTAAGAAATCATTCCACCCACCCTTATAATATAAGATATTAATCTCAGATAAACTGAGGGAGTACTCGTATTTGAATCATCATGTTATCAACCGTCATCCCAGCCACTGAATGATCAGATTTTGGTATACAGCCTGGTATTGTTAACCATTTTAGCGGCACACACCCCTATCTCTCAGATAATCTGAGGGAGGTATGGGACCCAAAGGTCACTGGAACTATGCCATCTGCACACTAGGTTAACGTACTGGCTGCAACGCATTATCTGGGGAACAGGAATCAATCGAAGTTGATTCTTTACAGATATGATGAGACATTTAGGAATACTTTTGATGGTGGCCCAGGGAATCGAACCCTGGATGTCCAGATGGTAGGCGGATGCACTAACCACTAGACCAAAGTAACCAGACATTGAGTACGTTGTTGGACCTTCCACTAATATTAGCTAAATTTACTATGAATTCACTCATTTTCTTCTGGCAGGTATATTGATCACTATACCCAAATAAAAAGGTTCTTTTTAAAGTATAGCAATTTAAACCAATAATTGTTAGAATTATAATCATAATTATTATGAGGAAAACGGAAAGTACCAACATTTTTTTGAACAACTCAAATTTGGATACCCAATTTTGGAAAATCCAAAATGATACCAAGTGTGGGTACTTTTCTGGTTCAGGAAATTGTGTAGATGTCGTTTTTGAAATGTGCCACATTTTTTTTTGTATACCTAAGTCAAATTTGGATACCCACTTTTGGAAAATCCAAAATGGCGCCAAGTGTAGGTACTTGTCAGGTTCAGGACATTGTGTAGAAGTCGTTTTTGAGAAGTACCGAAATTTTTTGAAAAACTCAAATTTGGAT